>OY755237.1:98713259-99138900 GCA_963576725.1 Azorinus chamasolen
GCTGAACAAATTATTTGTACAGGATTTTCACCTACTACATTTTCAAAATTCTAGCTATAATCAATTAGTCTACCAAAATGCTATCAGGGCGTCAAACAGTTTGGATCCTGATGAGACAACGAGTTACACGGTGTCTCATCTGGATCCAAGCCGTTTGCACCTGTAGGTATTCACTCACCCGCCCACAGCAGGCTAAAGGTTAATTGGTCAGTTAGTCCATCAGTCAATACCATATTTCACAACGGTAAGTCCCCAGATAAGAAAACTGCGGGCCATCGCTATTTATATCAACGGGAAGCCATTTAACGAATGTGTATTAACCCTTATCGTGCTAAGCGCGATCAGACTCGTATTTGCAAATAGCTTGGATTAAGATGAAACACGGAGTTAACTCGGCATCTCATATTGATCCTCAGCTGTTTGACACTCAATCAACAGTGTCAAACACTTGTACGAATCCAAGTTTGGGCAGTATTTTTCAGCACGATAAGGGTTACGATATGCATAGTTACCTGAAACAAATTCGCATGAAACCCAGCCCTATCTCTCTATTTCTCTGCCTGTATGTCTCTGTTTCTGTCTGTCTGTCTGTCAGCCTGTCTGTCTGTCAGCCTGTCTGTCTGTCCGTCTGTCTGTCAGCCTGCCTGTGTCTGCCAGCCTGCCTGTATGTACGTACGTACGTGTGTATGTACGTATGTATGTACGTGCGTATGTATGTCTGAAACAAATTCGCATGACACCCAACCCTACCTCTCTGCATGTCTGTCTCTGTTTTGGCCTGCCTGCCTGTCTGTCTGTCTCTGTCTGTCTGTCTGTCCCTCCCTCCTTCCCTCTCTCTCTCTCATTCTGTCTGTCTGTCTGTATCTCTCTCTAACTAACTAACAAACAAACAAACATGGATATATAGAGATGTAGAGGGAGATATACAGAGACATTAATACACATAGACATAACAGATAGCCACAGACAGGGAGACACAGAGAGAAAAAAAAGGAAGATGGTTAGGAGAAAGAGAGAGGGGAGAGGAAATGATGGACAATGAGAGAGGAGAAAGATAGACGATAATTTTATGGATTGGTAGGTAGGTTGTTCGAGGATAGAGGGAGGTTGGATCTGGGATAGAGAGAAAGAGAGATGAGAGAGAAAGAGCGTTAGGCTGGTGGAATGGTGGTAAGTAGGTTGGGGATAGCGCGAGAGATAGAGGGAGAGGAGAGAGAAAGAGGAATACGAAAGAAAGAGAGAGAGATAGAGAGAGAGAGAGAGAGAGGAGAGAGGGAAAGAGAGATGGACTGATAGATATATGAATGGAATGGTGGTAAATAGGTCGGGGATAGTGCGAGGGAGATGCAGGGAGAGAGGAAGGGGAGATGGAGAGAGGGGTGGGAAAGAGATAGAGATGTGAGAAAAATACGGTGAATGGTGAGCAAGTAGGTCAGACAGAGAGAGAGAGAGAGAGAGAGGGAGAGAGAGATAGAGGGGCAGGAACGAGAGAGAGTGAGAGAGAGAGAGAGAGAGAGAGAAATAAAAGGTGTCCATGGTGTCATTATTTCTTTATGAATATTCATTATGTGATGGGTTTACACCTACAGCAATTTCGCTTAAAATGGAAGAGGCAATGCTCAAGTTATACGCCTGGTATGCAATATATCTCTTGCGTATAGAATCATAGCAAGGACATATATAAATAGAAAATGATATTCATCTTCAATGTCTAAAATATTACAACACTGGCAGTGTCTTTGGTCTATATTTTCTGGGATATTTTCTCGCGCATATCTGCCCGTCTGAATTCAAACCAAATTCTTTTTTACGGTGAAATGCCTATTTTCATCGCCTACCTACCGGAAAGTTTTCCAAATCCATATGTACTGTTAAACCATAGATGTGGTTAGTCAATAAAGGAGAAAAAAACCCTCACACCTTTTGTTTATTTTATACCGGCACAAAACAGGTCATGCTTTGTGTGTGAAAATAACTATCAAACTGGTTAACTCTTTCACCGTCGTATGCTATTTTTTCAAACAGTCTAACTCTATCCGAGTAACGCGGCGTCTCATCAGAAGTCAAACTCGTTGGCAACCTGAATATAGTTCTGTAAAGATATTGACGATCCTTCCAGTTTGAAGTTCGAAGCAGACGGTTTCAGGAGAAGAAAATTACATTAAAGTCAGTCTAAACTGGAATTTAAAGTACAAGAATTGAGATCCGTTTAGGCAAGGGCTGTTGAATGCAGGGTAAAAATCAATCTGTGTGTGACTTTCTTCCTATATAAAGGTTCCACACAGCATTGACTCTAATTAAAAAACGTCCAGTTTGGAGAGGACTTTCTGTATTAGGACCCACGAGAGGTATAGTGCATTCCATTTAGATACGTTGAATAAGGCCGACGACGATTTTGTACTATCGGTATTGCAGTGTTTTAACTGCCATATACTCGGAACAAAATAAATTTACATACTTGTCGATAGCGACAGTCTTATATCTTGACTCCGATTTCGTTCAACGTAACTATGTAAAGAGGGTTTCGTATTCCTTAACCCTTTACCTAATGAATGTTCATGTAAAGAAATAATGACCTAGTGGAATAGTTATTAGCTAACGTTTATACTGAAATTAAGCTCCGATATTTGGTCCCTGATAGTCACATAGTATCATATATAGAATATTCCTTAAACAAACACAATACATGTAGATCCTTATGAAACAGATCACACAGGAGCTATCAGAATTTTGAAAATGCGTAAAAATGTGTATCTGGTATTGTACATGAAACCACAATTAGCATGACTTCTCTCGGAGACGATCGGTGTAATTCAGAATATTTACAGAAGTAAAGTCTATACACTGCATGGCCTAAGGCTGTATGATGAGGATGCCTTTTAATGGAATTCAAATGTCAGTTTGAGTTTGAGTTTGAGTTAGAGAGAGAGAGCAAAAGATAGGAAAGGGAGAGACAGACAGACATATAGATAGATAGGATGAATGGACTGGTGCGTAAGTGGGTCAGGGATAGACATACAGAGAGATATGGAGTCACAGGAGAGAGAGAGACATAGAGAGAGACGAGAGATGATGATGGAAGAGGATAGAGCTAGTGAGGAGATCGGAGAGAGAGAGAGAGAGAGGGGGGGGTGACGGGGAAGAGAGATAGAAAGAAATAGGGAGGATCAGAGAGAGAAAGATAGATAGGCTGATGTATAGATGGATGGGATTATGGTAAGCAGGTTGATGATAGTGAGCGAGGGAGAGAGGGGGAGGAACGAGAGAGGAAGAGAGGAAAAAGAGCGTTATAGAAGAGAGAGAGAAAGAATGAGAGAGAGAGAGAGAGGGGGGGGGGCGGTTAGACAGACAGAAACTTGTACACACACTTACAGAGAGAGACAGACACGGGTAGAGGCACAGGGACTCACAATGACATACAGTAAAACTTGTCTTAAGCGACCGGACAAAGGAATCTTAAAAAATAGGTGGTTGCTTAATGCAGGGCAAATGTAATGCAGAAAGCTTATAAAGGAGCTTTCTGCATTAATTTTGAGTTTTGACCTGCATTAAGCTGCCACCTGCCTTTCAGACCATTAATATTAGCTCTTTTTACTTTTTCTTACTCTACTAGCATCTCAGACCAAGGTAGGTATGTCTATCTTTCTGTCTGTCTCTCTGTATATCTGGTCGTCCGTTCGCTGGCCCACTTTCATTTGTCACCTTTTTCGGGCTAATTAGTTGTTTGTCGCAGCTAGTTTCAATTGGCTACTTTAAACTGTTTGTCTAAAAGTTAGCCTCCAACATATTGCAAGGAAAGGGTAAGCAAAAAAGACGCTTTTATTAACCCAGGAATGTATGTAAAAGCATTAAAGAATTATCGTATCTTAAAGGAAATCACTATTCCTTTCTATGCAATGCGATCTAACAGGTGCTAGCCGCTTCGATAGTCCACAAGATTATGCGTGGCGATAGCCGGTAAAGCCGTTCTTAATAAACACGACTTACCCACCCATTATCAACAACGATAACATTAAAATACACGCGACTGGATATATTTTTTTGTCATAGAGATCTTAAGAAATATTTATAGAATTGATCCACGTAAAAATTATTATAAATAAAGACCTAGAAAAAAAATTACAGCATCTTTACGTTCGGATGGATGGGCCTCGATCGTCGGAGGTCTGATTGACCAAACAAAAACAACAAAAACAATAAAATAAAAGCAATAAACTCCAAGTTCTTTATACCAACAGGTGAAATAGTACAATAGAATAAATCCCACGAATTATTTACAGGAGACATACTCTGGGGGAAAAAATACAGCATCTTTACTTTCAGATGGAGGTGGGGCTAATGTCCGGGGTCGATTTACCAATTAAAAACACCAAAAACAACAAAACATAAGCTATAAACTACAATTTTCTTTTTACCAACATGTGAAATAGTACCACAACATCAGTCTCGCGAAATATTAACTGGATACATGCCCTAGGAAAAAAGATATAGCATCTTTACGTATACGTTACGTATACGTTACTGTCTTTAGGTACTCCGCATTTAACGATACATAATTACTTTTAGTTAACCAAATGATATGCGTTCTGGATGCAACTACATTCCATTAATTTAATTTTGATGCCAAATGTCCCGCCCACATTCATGGGCGGAAACTGCTATGTGTTTTTGCAAAGAAAGTTAAAGACCTCGCGTATGCCGGAAAATGAAAACACGTTAAATTAGCATACGCGGGGTCTTTTTTGAAGGACTACACTAGCCCCTACCCAACCCAAACTTTTCAAAATAAGATTAAGAATGCATGTTTACAAACTTAACAAACCTTGTTTCAAGGAGTCTGTGCCTTGACAACGAAATTTCAGTACTCCAAGATCCATTTTCTTTTATGTTCAACTCAATATTACATCATAAATAATTTACAGCTTTCAAAACGTTCGCAATTAAAAAGTGTTAAAAAGGCGTCAGCAGCTACCATCCCATCCGTGTTTTTGTATTACCTCACCGCTGAAGAATTCAGTGCAAGGGAGTTAATCACGGAAGTAGCGGTAATGAGTAAAACACGGCGGAATAAAATAATTTAAGGTAGCGAGATATGATTAGCACTAGCTAGCAGAAAACAAAATACTACCAAAAGTCTTTTTTTTCCCCTCTAAACTTAGTTGATGGGTTATATTAATTTATCTGAATATTTATCAAACAGATAAATTGACATTTAAAGTCCATTTAAATGTGCCAGTTTGAAATGTTTTAAACAGCGATTATAATTTACAAGATCATCTTTCGGACTTATAAAATTATTACTTTCCGAGATATTAAGATACATGTATGTGTATGTCTCTGTTACAATTGGCCAATAAATCATAATTAACATATATGTCTAAGAAACCGTGTCACAGAATTTTCATAAGACCCTCCGTTTCGGAGTTATGCAATATTTTAGTTTTAAAACCCCTGTAACAGTCTACCTCCCGCTAAGTTTCTTTTGAATGTAGACGAGCGATGCAAGATATCGAAAAACTGTGACACGGATCCCTCATTTAGACAACGCTTTTTGATATGCCGAAACCCGCATGTAATTCGGACACAAGTTACAGAAGGTATGCTTGTTTGAAAAAGCTGACTCCTTTAAATTTGCATTTGTCAAAACATGAAAAACAGTTAAAGAACCCCACTTGTGGTGCGTAATCTTATAATTATCTACAGCTCTCAATCACATTTATATCCAATGGAGAGGTTATAATATGTGTGACATTTTCATTAATCTCTCTCCCCCCCCCCCCCCCCCCCCCCCCATTTTCTTCCATCCGATCAACTAAAAAATGCCAATGACAAGAAAGGTTTAGTACTCTCTGAAGGCGACCTCTTAAATCCAGAAATGGAAGGAGAACGTCGGATATCTGTACTATTTCGTTTTTGTCGTACCCTTTATTATTTTTCTACAGTTACTCTGTTTGCAGCTCAATCATAGAGTACACTAGCGATAGGTGGATACAGTTTGTTCACTTAAAAATGTTCGTTATACATGCACTTTACCACTGTATTTGCCGTCGCGGTTGTTGTAGATTAGTCGGAGAGGGGATACGTTTATTTACACTGTTTGTCTTTTAGGGTGGGGATGGAATAAGTGTGAGGTTGGGCGCCCATAAACCGGTTTACCCCCCCCCCCCCCCGTGACTTTTGTCACTGACCGTTCCAAGGCGGTACTTCCATCTTCCCCCTGTTGTATGTTTGTTTTGTCTTTGTGCGTCTCTTGAAGTTTTTATAGTTATGTACATTTGCTGTTTCCTTGTGTTGCTGTTCGGGCGACTGTTTGTTCTGTATGTGGTGTTTCCTGCATGACTCATTTTTGTACTTTTATTGGCAGTTTCCCATAAACCCCTCATCTAGCCACGAGTACCTACATAGTTCGAGGCTTCCAAGAGGGAAATACGGCTAAATAGCCGCCTATTGTTTTATCACGTTTTTGCCCTATTTATCGGTTCCCCGTAGGCGTCCCGATAAGCCCTCCTTCGTAAATGGCTGACTGGTCAAGTCAGAGAAAAGTTCGATGGCAATAATGTAAAAACACAGCTGTTCTGGTGTATTTAGTGGAATTTCATTAATGAAATTGGTAAAAAAGATTAATGGCTGTTCATTAATACAAAAAGAAGATTTTATATGATTCTTTACCACCGTGGAACTCTCAGGTCGGCCGCAGACGGATACGCTGTCGTAAACACATAATCAAACGAATTCAATCATTCAAGAATTTCAAATGGAATGAAAGATTGTCGCCATATGCTACCTTTTCAATATTTATCTGCCATTATTCTGTTATTATTGTACTTATATTGCGAAAGCTATTCAATATTTCTGCTATTACATGTATATGGTGTCTTATATTTGTAATTATTCTGATTTCTAATTGACGAATAACAAACATTTACAATTAGTATAGGTGTGTATGTTATAGCAGATTCCCCCTAGATCTGATCATATGTTGCATACAAATTCATTTAATTGATACTCAAACAGTCACCATTTCTTATTTATTAGTCACATGGTGATAAAGGCTGCATAATGAAAGTCCGAGTGATACAGAAAGCTCTGCAAAACTTTCGTCCTGTATTAAGTAATCACGGCTTAAAGTACCAGAATTATACCTCGTGTGTTGGTGACAGCATGCGAGGCGTTTTACTGTATTTCCGAATGCAAATGTATAATCTCGTATCTCTTTAGATGCAAGAGAATAAAGACGCTCGAAAGTGTCGATAAGTTTCGAATTATCAATGGCTCGACACAAATGGTGCATCATTGGCTCTTATAGACCGCCATCACTTAATGATCAGATTTTTGAGGATGCTATGACAAATATTCTGGATAATATTTCCATGATACACTAAAACCTCTCTATAACGACCATTAAATTGTGTTAATTAGTCGGTATTTAGGACAGGTGGCTGCTTAAAGCAAGGTGAACGTAAAACAGAACGCTCCTATAGGAGCGTTCTGTTTTACTTTCACATTGCTTTAAGCAAACACCCGCCTGTAACACAAAATACTTGATGTAATTAAGTGGCCGTTATAGAGAGGTTTAACTGTAATTAAGTGGCCGTTATATAGAGGTTTTACTGTATCTGATAATTGGATGTGTAATGGTGATATTAAAAGATGACAAATACCAGACACTCAGAAATGTCTGTAACAGTTTTACCTTGTAAATATTGTGCAAAAACATACATGCTTCACCAAGCACGGGAACCTAACACTTTTGGATATACTTTTAACCAACTCAAAATGTTTACTCGATCTGTAATGTTCTAAATTTTAAGTGTGGACTAAGTGACTATAATATGATTGCTATTTCTCTTAAAGAGTATTGCAGTCCTGTCAGCAAACCGGGGGGGGGGTGACTTTCAGAAGTTATAAGGACTTTTGTGAGGCAGCGTTTGTGGAGGACCTCTCTCAGGTACCTTTTCATGTCGCTCATATTTTCGATGACATAGATGATGTATATTGGGCCCATGAGACATTTCTGAGGGAGGTTGTCGAGAGGCATGCACCGCTGAGAACTAAAACTCCGAAAACGAACAATCCTCCGTATTTGAATTCCAATTATCGGAAACTGATCTATAGAACTAAACAATCACGAACTGCATACAATAAGAATAAAACAATGAACATCTGGAATATTTACAGGCATCAGGCAACCAAAGTAAAAAGGGAATCTATGCCTGTTTATTTCCAGGAAATGTGTGATGGAAGGGGGAGTGGGGTGGCAAAGTCGAAAGATTTTTGACCAGTCATCAAACCTTTCCTGTCACAAAAATATACTGTTAAAATGACCGCAACATCATACTTAAAGGAAAGAAAATGTCTGTGAAACCATGAATACCATGAATACTTTTTATATAAATCAAGCAAAAAATATTGTAATGATAACACTGTGTCTATAGATAGCGAACACACTAAGCATTGTCAAAATACCAGCAAATGCTCTAGATCAGACACACCGTGCCTATAGATAGCGAGCACACAAGCATAATCAAAATATATAGCAGCAAATGCTCTAGATCAGACACACCGTGCCTATAGATAGCGAGCACACAAGCATAGTCAAAATATATAGCAGCACATGCTCTAGATCAGACACACCGTGCCTATAGATAGCGAGCACACAAGCATGGTCAAAATATATAGCAGCAAATGTTCTAGATCAGACACACCGTGCTTATAGATAGCGAGCACACAAGTATAGTCAAAATATATAGCAGCAAATGCTCTAGATCAGACACACCGTGCCTATAGATAGCGAGCACACAAGCATAGTCAAAATATATAGCAGCAAATGCTCTAGATCAGACACACTGTGCTTATAGATAGCGAGCACACAAGCATAGTCAAAATATATAGCAGCAAATGCTCTAGATCAGACACACCGTGCCTATAGATAGCGAGCATACAAGCATAGTCAAAATAGCAGCAAATGCTCTAGATCAAGCATTTCAATTTAGGCAAATAGATGAATGTGAAGTTATAAAATGTGCAAATAATTAAAACATTAAAAAAGCTACAGGTGTGGATGCCATTCCTCCAAAAATAGTTAAGGGTGCAGCTCCAGCTAACTCAAGACACATTGCAAGGTCGGCCAATTACATGAGGAGCAAAGAACAGTTTCCAACCCAACTTAAGAAAGCTCAAGTAACACCAATTTTCAAAACGGACGACCCTTTCATTGAAAAAAATATATCGCCCTGTCAGCATTTTACCCACCTTCTCCAAAATTTATAAACGTCTTTTTAGCCACGAACTGACATAACATTTTAACACTATATTTTATAACTATTTATCTGCGTTTAGAGTCTCTTTTGGGTGTCAGACTGCCTTGCTCCGTATCAGTGAGGACAGTAAGGATGCCTTGGACAACAACATGTATTTTGGAGCTGTTCTGATGGATTTGTCCAAGGCATTTGACTGTACCCCCATGATTTGCTATTGGCCAAGCTCCAAGCATACGGTGTTTGGTCCAAGCCTGTGATTTGTTACATAGCTACCTTTCAGGTCGTCAGCAGAGAGTAAAGTTGGGCGATTGTTTTAGCCCCTGGCAGAATATTATCAAATGGGTACCCAAGGGTCCATTATGGGACCTCTTATCTTCAACAGTTCTATTAATGGCATCTTTTGTTTTGTACAAACATCTACACTTTACAACTATGCTGACAACAACACCTTATCTTTCTGTTGTAAAAACATGGAGGCACTGAAGTTAACATTGGCGCTGGATTGTCACACTGACAGATTGGTTCAAACATAGCCAAGTGCAAAGCAAATCCAGATAGCAGTTAAAAAAAAATCTTTCGACAAACTAAAAATGTTTTAACATAGCAAACTACTATTCTGTGTGAAGAAACTGTTAAACATTTAGGCATAGATTTTGACTTTTTTTTATTAAAATTCAATGAACATATCACTAAAATCTGTGTGACAAGACAGCTCAATGTGCTATTTCGTCTCAGCAAGTTTTTAAATACTGAGAATAAACTTCTGGTTTCTAAATCCTTTATTAGTTCAAATTTTAATTATTGTCTATTAATGTCTAATCATCTGGCATTTCTATAGCAAAGTCAGTACAGAAAAAATGGAAAAACTACAGCATAGGGGCCTAAAATTTGTTTTTAATGATTTTACTAGCTCATACTCAGACTTGTTAAATAGAGTGGATCAACCAACACTACATCTAGGGAGGCCTCATAATATTGCTACAGAAACATTCGAATGTATCAATGATATGTCGCCTATTTATATCAAATTTATTTATTATACCCCCACAACGAAGTTACTGGGGTATACTGGAATCAGGTTGTTCATCCGTTTAAACAAAAAAAAAAGTTCCACAAGGTTCAATCCGTAAGAACACCAGTCTGTACGCCCGACAGGGCGGACGTAGATATACTTGTGCGACTATGAGAACAAAATATCTTTTGTTCTTCATTTACTTGTGTGACTATTTTCTTATCTTGTGTGTCTATTATAAACAAAAGAAAAGTCAAACAAGGCCCATTCCGTAAACTTTTACGTCCGTCTGTCCGTCCGTGGACACAATTTTGTCCGGACTTCCTCTTCTACAGTTTTGCTTCCATTTTGTTGAAATTATATATATAGTTTTATGACCATATAAACCTGTGCATCGCATATTTCCATTATGGTCAGACCACTAATTCAGGAATAATATCCCCTTTTTGTCCTCTAACACCGTTTTCGGTTGTCTGAACTTTTTTTGGAAGTAGTTTTGATCATGGTCTCTAATGTTCAAAATTCAACAGCATTTGTATATTTTACAGCACATGCGCTATCTTAGAAGTGAAGTATTCACAAATTATAATTATAGCCGACATGAACCATATGCCAAAAACAGCAAAATCACATCTTTAAACAGACAGTACTTTTCTGTTTCTCAGAGCTAACCAGTGTACTTGAGCAGTGACAACAACATAGATTCAAGCAAGTCCATCTTATTCGCAAAACATATAATATGGGTAGATAGATAGGTTCAGCACATGTCATTGGGAAATCGTATTTATTACTGCCAAAAGAATTTTTTAACGATGATCAGTTACATTAATTTATTTGATTATTTTTCAAACATCGACAATCCTATCGAAACCAGCACTTTAAATCTATTTACCTTTACCTTTAAACAGCGATTACAGTTATCTTTCGAACTAAAGTTATAGCAATTAGTCAATATGTAAATCAATAGCATGTCTAGGGAAATGTGTCGCAGAATTTTGATTCAACCCACCGTTTAGGAGTTATGCAATATTTCAGTTTTAAGACGCCTAAAATTCTGTCTCTCGCTACGTTTCTTTTGATGTTAGACGATCGAAGCGAAATATCGGACACAGGTCCCTCGATATTGGACACAGACCCCTCGCTGCTTTTTGATATGCCGAAAACCGCGTCATGTTCGGACACAAATACAGACGTCATGTTTCTTTGTAAAAGTCGACTTGAGTCAAAAACATGAACGACTACAGACGAGCCCTCGTTGTTTTGTGTAATCTGATACTTATCTATAGCTTTGTATCACATTTATATCCAATGGGGAGCTTATAATATGAGTTACATTTACCACAAGGTGCCACCGATAAATCCTTCCTTATACATGGCTGACTAGTTCTATGTTTGTTTCAAATTTCAATACCTACTGGATATTCATGGACAAAATCTAGTTACAACAAATATGGAAGGTGGAACATTGTATCTATTTTTGAAAGTAAAGAAACAGGTTTATATGAAGGAAAGGGTTAAATCAAAAACACGCTCGGTGGTTTACACGGCTTTTGTGGTATATGTAGTGGTGTTTTGTTGATGCAATGGACAGAAAAGATTAGTGGCTATTCAGTAGAATAAAAATAAAATCATGTTTGTTTCGTGATTATAGCCTACTGTGGTTTTTACCATAATATTATATGGTATTTCGAGAATCTAAAACGCTCAAACCCTAATGCTAAAGCCCTATATTACCGGTGCATTGTTCTGGTAAGTTAGTAAATCGGAAACAGTAATAATATCAAAGTACTGACAGTACTGAAGGTTTCGGACATAATATATATTTATTATATTGATTTTTTGCTGTGGATTTTTCTGAAAATCATGTCAGTAGTTTGGAAGACATTTAAATATTTTTTTTATGAACATGTCACACACAGTGCGATTCCAATAGCTCAACTTGCCACTTTGTGTCATAACTCTGGTAAAATGGTCAGAGCAATAATTACATTCTTTAAGAAAATCTTCACATTAAGGTTGACAGCTTATCATGGGTGAAAATTTGAAGTAAAACCTCCCATTGGTATATTGGTTGTTAGACACATAATATTGTTTCATTTTATATTATATAGTGAAGACGATTTCAGGGTTCCATATCGGGTACAATTTGTCTGAGCAAAATAAGCCTTTCTGTGCTTTTGCAAACAGAAAAGACCCTTAATAGTTTATCCATGCCTATACCTTGTCTTTTTGTGTGATTGTGTTGTATATTTTACTTCTTCCTGAGGAGACTGCGAGTGTGAGTCTGTTCAGGGTCAATTTGTGAGTCTGTGCTGCAAACAATACATACCCCGATCAGTTACCACAACTGGCCAGGGTCTTTGCTATTTGCAGCATCATACATGTAACAAGTATATCAATAAATGATATAATTAAAAATAAATTATAGTCATACATGCAAATTACAGTTAGTGCTGTAGTAAACACTACAGACCCTGATCAGTAACCGGCGTCATAGAAATAAATGATATGAATTAGAAATAAATTACATACATTACTATAAGATACTATAAGCCTGACACGTAAATAAATAAATGATGAAATGTATATAAATTAAAAGATAAGAAAGTGCTTTGTCTCATTTTATTTGCCTTTCTCCTTTTTTTCATTTTAATGATTTTTTAATAATATAAAGGATACAAAAACCCTTGTTTCCTTTTAATAGTAATTGTTAATACTACCATCCAAGCTACTTAAACAATAAAGGTTGGCAAAGTGGGACACCCTGTTTGGATTCAGATCTAATACCAAGTAACTGTCTGACCAAAATCTAAACTGTTTACAACTTGTGACAATTTTGCCTTAGGTCAAAATGCCTAAAACTGATCTTTTAGAAATTCAAATGATGACAAACCTGAAGCAGACGATATTACATATCTCTACAGCCTGCTTAATCCTTATAATGCTGAGTGATGTTTCGTTTGCAACAATTGACGTCTGCTTCAATTCTTCAATAAACTTTCTTTCATTTTATGCAAAAATATGATCAAGATGACAAACAGTTTGGATCCTGATGAGACGCAGAATTATGTGGCCTCTCATCTGGATCCAAACTGTTTGCATAGGTAATCACAGTTTCGCCGCTAGCGTGCAAAGAGTTAAGCGTATGACCTCTAGAGATTTTAGCATGATGTAACAGTTGCCCTGCACTACTGACCACCAGTGCGCTGTATACTGTAAAGGACGTAAAGAACAGAAGAAGTCTATTTAACCCTTAATTTCCCCATATAAACTTGTTTTCATGCATCTGCAAATAGATTCGACCCAGATCAGACAGCTCGCTCCCATAGATTCAGGGTCTGCTCTGTTTGCTAATGGATCCACCTTCCATATTTCATTATACATATTTTGTAAGATTCCGGAACCGGATTGTAAGCCAAGCACTGCACATGCGCGTATTCTGTTAGGGGGATTCCCGCTAGGTAGCGCTCGTGCAATAGGGTTTTCCGCCATAGTTTGAGTCGCAATCCATTTTATAAGGATTTCGGCAAAAGCCGAAACCCTAATAAATATATGAAAACGATCTATCACTGAATGTGCGCACTTTTCATAACGTTAATTCAGTTATTGTGGCTTTTGAAAATATGCATGTATGTAATTAAACTTTCCAAATAATTCTGAATGTACTTTGTTGTTGAAGGCTAATAGGTAATTTCACTTTGAATATTCAGAATTGAAAAGGTTTACAATAAACATATTCATCTAAAGTAAATACAATTACTGGCTACAATCATGTATACCACTGCGATAATTACAATTACTGGCTACAATCATGTATACCACTGCGATAATTACAAACCATAGTTGGATCCATAGCATAGCACTAACTCGAATGTTTGGATCACATATTCTAGGTTTAACTCTCTGCCCCGATTGGTTTGTTACTGAAGAGGATTCCAATACACTGATTTGGAAAACATATTCATATCCTGTCCCATCACAAAGGCCTTTTAACGGACGACGGTAAAATCAATAGGCGATCGATCCCTTCCCCATGCATTAAAGTTAATCTCAACTACAAACCAATACCTTTGATGGCGAGGGCAGTCCTGCTCTTCGATGTATTGACAGTGTTGTCACTCAATGACGTTTGTTTGCAGGCATATGGCTAGAATTATTGAGATAGAAACGGGACATATAACTTGACTACACCTTGTGGTACCTCGTGAATGTAAGAGACCGAGTTTGAAAACTGCTGGAGTGCAGTGAATATGGTAAGAGATTTCTAATTTATTGCTAACCTCTAGAATAGTTCAGACTATACTCAGTACAGGACTTGCATTACCTTTGCAAAAAACTTAATCCATTCCCTCATATTGACGCCTTTTGATGACTCTGTAGAAGCCACTTTTTAAACCTTTGTGATAAATAGAGCATTTGCTCCTATGGAGCAAATGCTCTGTTTATCACAATGGTTTCAAAACTACTCAATTCTGAAAGTGTCTTTTTCTATAGTCAATGTTCCTTTTCGGTAGATTAATTCAAAGAAGTTGAATCTAAAATTAGCCTATGAGGTAATGGATTAAATCCAGACGAAGCACCAAGTAACTCGAAATGAATTTGACAATATAGCTGGTATACACAGTTACCTCCAAGCTATAGTATTTCATCTTCAGATTCAATTAACTCCAGACTCGCGCGGTTTGTTTATTGTCTAATCAAAGTTATTCAACTGCTTAAACCATAATTTCCATATGATTGCTTTTTTTAATATACCACGTGTAGTGAATCTGTCCTAGAGGATTTAGGCGGATTTAGATGTTCAATAAATGGGTTCCAAACGGTTAAAAATTTATAACATAACAGGCGATGTCAGAGTGAAATATATAAATTTTACTGAAATGAATAATTGAACAGCAATTGCATTATTAATAAATGTTCGTATTCATATGCCAAAGTAATTTGAACACATGAGGTATTACTCCTTTGCAAATGTTGTCATATATTTATATGAATGGATACGTAATCATATGATTTAGTACAAAACCTTGTCTATAAAATGATTTTGAGCTAAGTGAACAAAATACATATTGGTTTACTAACTGAATCTGCCTAATACGTCATTAACCCTTTAGGCGCCAAATTTATAATTGTCGCCTGCAAACCACTTTTGTTAAATCATTTGGTAAAATAAGGAAATGAGATAAATAAATGCAAATTACAAAGGAAAAAAGCACATAGTTTAAGACAAAACGTGAAGTTCCTGTTCAGACGCCGCCTTGAAAAGGCGGCGTCTGATCTGGGACTGCATAATTGCCGTGGTTCATTTTTGCGACATTTGCGCTGATCTGGGACTGCACTATTTGTAGTGGTGCATTTTTGCGACATAGGTGCTGATCTGGGACTGCACAATTTGTCGTGGTGCATTTTTGCGACATTGTCGCCGATCTAAGACTGTACTATTTGTCGTGGTGCATTTTTGCGACATTGGCGCTGATCTGGGACTGCACTGTTTGTCGTTGTGCATTTATGCGACATTGGCACTGCTCTGGGACTG
Organism: Azorinus chamasolen; assembly: GCA_963576725.1. Classification (NCBI taxonomy): domain Eukaryota; kingdom Metazoa; phylum Mollusca; class Bivalvia; order Cardiida; family Solecurtidae; genus Azorinus; species Azorinus chamasolen. The sequence continues at coordinate 98,729,068 of OY755237.1, forward strand.
TTCTTTTTGTCGCGGTGCATTTATGTGACAATGGCGCTGATCTGGTACTGCACTATTTGTCGTGGCGCATTTTTGTGACATTGGGGGTGAAAGAGTTAAGTGTTTGGTGGCGGGTTAAATAAAACAGCTGAAACTTTACCTTGCTTGAGATTACAAGTTATATCAAAACACCTTTCATTATCCATTGTTCGAATATGGTTAAATGTGTCATTGCGAGTTACCACTATCTTCAATGCTGAGACAGAACAAAGTCACGAGTACATCTTCAAACCATCCATTAAAGGGTCCATAACTATAGTAAGCATTATTTGAAATAGATATTTTACGTATCTTAAGTCCGTGTTGATATCATATAACAAGTTTCATCTTCAAAACAGTAGACGTTGTTATACTCTGAAGTGTACAGACTGACCACTGGACTGACTGTAAGATGGTTCTATAGATATTCACTCCGCTGACTGTAAGGTTGTTTCTATAGACCGACCACTGGACTAACTGTAAGGTAATTTCTATAGTACAGACATCCACTGGGCTGACATTAAGGTGGTTTCTATAGACCGACCACTGGACTGACTGTAAGGTTATTTCTATAGACATCTCTGAAGTGTACAGACCGACCACTGAGCTGACTGTACGGTGAGTTCTATAGATCGACCACTGGACTTACTGTAAGGTGATTGATACAGACCGACCACTGGACTGACTGTAGGTGATTTCTATAGTACAGACATCCACTGGGCTGATAGTAAGGTAATTTCTATAGGCCGACCACTGGTCTGACTGTAATGTGATTTCTATAGACATCTATGAAGTGTACAGACCGACCACTGAGCTGACTGTAAGGTGAGTTCTATAGATCGACCACTAGACTTACTGTAAGGTGATTGCTACAGACCGACACTAGACTGACTGTAAAGTGATTTCTATAGTATAGATATCTACTGGACTGACAGTAAGGTGATTTCTATAGACCGACCACTGGACGGACTGTAAGGTGATTGCTACAGACCGACACTAGACTGACTGTAAAGTGATTTCTATAGTATAGATATCTACTGGGCTGACAGTAAAGTGATTTCTATAGACCGACCACTGGACGGACTGTAAGGTGATCTCTATAGACATCACCAAACTGCATATGGTCGGAGTATAATTTGGCAAGAAAAGTCTGTTTGGTTTGGTTTGGTTAGTTTCTTAACCCATTGAGTCACGTGTACAGTGTTTAGCCAAAGTAATATATTCAATTTTATTATAACCTCAATATATCCTTCAATGCAAAACCCCCAAAGACCTAAAATGTGATATGATGCTATATCACCTTCAGAATGAGCTTCCAGGTAAATATATCAGGATATATTACCCCCAGAATGAGCTTTCAGGTAAATTAACTAATATCGTACTTCTAAAGTTTTTCGGTATAATGAAATAATTAATACATGGCTGTCGGGGTGATAGAGGATATACAAGATACAAGATACAAGAAGCTTTATTTAACGTCGGTTGTATCAATAAAATAACATTAGCATATAGCTATTTGCCGACAATTAAACAGAAGCATTAACATATCAAAAAGTAAAACAAAGAGAAGGATACCTGTAAAAAAGAAAGTTCTGTAAGAGAAAAGCATATAATTTATAAGTCAGCTACAAACAAAACATAAAACTTTACTTATAAGCTATTGTCCGACACAGACAAAAACTAAAAATTTTGGGGAGCTATGAGGATCTAAACAAGTGAAAAAACACTGAAAAAGGCACATGCTCTAAGAAATAAAAATGCAAGCAGAAATGAGGCACAAGCATAAAAAACAAAAAATATATACATATAAATACAGACAGCAGAAAAACTAAAGCAAAAAAGCATTATAAACAATTGCACATGACATCACAGAAATGCAAACAAAAGAGATCTCTAATTGGAAAAAGCTTGCTGAGAGCTCAAAGTTCAGACTGGATAAAGTCTTCCCCCAGAGATGAAAGGAAACAGAAAACATACAGTTTCTGCTGCATTTCATATATGGACTGTGTATATGTAGTATGTTTAATTTAGATGTATGTGCAGATGTATCAGTTAGGACTATCCAAGTCCAGTTGAACAAATAAAACAAACACAAGCAAAAGCAGAAAAAAGCAGACTAAAAAGCGAGGGAGGGGGTCAACTGCACATTGAACATGTACAGGATGGACCAGTCCAGGTGCGTATCAGTCTTCGAAACTCCTTAAAGTTATCTATACATCTCAAGTTGTTTGGAAGACTGTTCCACACCTGGGCTGCTTCATACCTGAACGACTTCCTACCATAACTTGATGTTCTGACAGAGGGTATTTTTACTGTATTTACATACCTGAAAGAATAAGAATTATTTTTAAAATTAACAAGATCATGTAAATAAGAAGGTGACAGTTTGTATAGGCATTTAAAAGATTCTAGAGCTATGCCTCTTATTCTGCTCAGGTGTAGAGTTGGCATGTTTGCTCTTTCCAGAAGTTGTTCGTATGATGATGTAAAGTCATTGAAGGTGATACGCAATGCCCTGTGTTGGAGTTTCTCGAGTTTCTCCGTATTGCCTGACGTACAGAAATGCCAAACCAAAGGGCAGTAATTAAAGTTTGAGCGAATGAAAGATTTGTATATAAGAATTTTGTTTTCAGGACTTAAGAACTTACTTAGCCTTAATAAAACATTTAGCTGCATTCCAGCTTTTTGGCACATTTTTGTAATTTGTTTATTAAAATTTAGCATAAAGTCAATATCGACTCCAAGAAGCTTTACATCATCATCACAAGGTACAATTGCGTTGCCGACATTAAATTTTAAAGACAAGTCCTTTGTCTTCTTACCAACAGAAATGGCCTGAAATTTGTCGGGGTTTGCCTGCATATGATTAAAATTAAACCAGTCAATTAAAATATTACTTTCAGTCTCTAATGTTGATTTGAGAACAGCACTATCTTTCTGACAATAAGAGATTGTATTATCATCAGCATAGTTATAAAGCGTTGAATTTGTAACAAAGTAAAATATGTCATGAAAATATTAAAAATCATCGGTCCTAATATAGATCCTTGGGGGACTCCCTTTGAAATTTCAAGCCATGAGCTGTTTACATCTCCTAGTCTGACCATTTGCTTCCTATTTGATAGGTAATTGGTAATTTGATAAAGGATATTGTCAACCCTTGAACTTACATATTTACACCTCGGCTGCACCTCGGGGCACATATACCAGTTCTCGGGTTGACAATAACCTCTATCACCCGACAGCCATGTGTTAATTATATAATAGTGAACACATCATATATATCACCGACATAACTCTTGATTATTGATTGATACTCCGTTTCAGTCAAACACAGCAAATAATCTATTTAATTTATCACCAGTCTCTTCTAATTATCTAATTTTCCATAAGGTATTTAATTTCCCATAATTATCAGCATTGCCAAAGCCCGGGGCTCGCTAAGCTGTTTGTTTCCGATATATGAGTTGGTTTTTATAACGACGCAAAAATAAAATAAATAGCACAGCTGTCACTATAGATAGAACACATATACATGTTTTAGAGAGCAAGAACATGACTGTGTGTTTGAAATTAGAGATGTATTGATCTGGGAACAAAAACATGATAAGTGATACATTGGTCAGAGAGCAAGAACATGATTGTGTGTTTGAAATAAGTGATGCATTGGTCTGAGACCAAGAACATGATGAGTGATGTATTGGTCAGAGAGCAAGAACATGATTGTGTGTTTGAAATAGGTGATGCATTGGTCTGAGAGCAAGAAGATGATTAGTGATGTATTGGTCTGAGAACAAGAAGATGATGACTGATGCATTGGTCTGAGAGCAAGAAGATGATTAGTGATGCATTGTTCAGGGAGCAAGAATATTATTAGTGATGCATTGGCCAGAGAACAAGAAGATGATGACTGATGCATTGGTCTGAGAGCAAGAAGATGATTAGTGATGCATTGTTCAGGGAGCAAGAATATTATTAGTGATGCATTGGCCAGAGAACAAGAAGATGATGACTGATGCATTGGTCTGAGAGCAAGAAGATGATTAGTGATGCATTGTTCAGGGAGCAAGAATATTATTAGTGATGCATTGGCCAGAGAGCAAGAAGATGGGGGATGCATTGGTCTGAGATCAAGAAGATTATTAGTGATGCATTGGTCAGAGAGCAATAAGATTGGGGATGCATTGGTCTGAGAGCAAGAAGATTATTAGTGATGCATTGGCCGGAGAGCAAGAAGATTGGGGATGCATTGGTCTGAGAGCAAGAAGATTATTAGTGATGCATTGGCCGGAGAGCAAGAACATGATTAGTGATGCATTGGTCAGAGAGCAAGGAGATAATGGGTGATTCATTGGTCAGGGAGCAAGAAGATGATGGGTGATACATTGGTCAGAGAGCAAGAACGTGATGAGTGATGCATTGATCTGAGAGCAAGAAGATGAATAGTGATGCATTGGTCAGAGAGCAAGCACATGACGAGTGATATATTGGTAAGAGAGCAAGAGCATGATGAGTGATGCATTGGTCAGAGAGCAAGAACATGATGAGTGATGCATTGGTCAGAGAGCAATACCATGATGAGTGATGCATTGGTAAGAGAGCAAGAGCATGATGAGTGATGCATTGGTAAGAGAGCAAGAGCATGATGAGTGATGCATTGGTCAGAGAGCAAGAACATGATGAGTGATGCATTGGTCAGAGAGCAAGAACATGATGAGTGATGCATTGGTCAGAGAGTAATACCATGATGAGTGATGCATTGGTAAGAGAGCAAGAACATGATGAGTGATGCATTGGTCAGAGAGTAAGAACATGATGAGTGATGCATTGGTCAGAGAGCAATACCATGATGAGTGATGCATTGGTAAGAGAGCAAGAGCATGATGAGTGATGCATTGGTCAGAGAGCAATACCATGATGAGTGATGCATTGGTAAGAGAGCAAGAACATGATGAGTGATGCATTGGTCAGAGAGCAACAACATGATGAGTGATGCATTGGTAAGAGAGCAAGAACATGATGAGTGATGCATTGGTCAGAGAGCAATACCATGATGAGTGATGCATTGGTAAGAGAGCAAGAACATGATGAGTGATGCATTGGTCAGAGAGTAAGAACATGATGAGTGATGCATTGGTCAGAGAGCAAGAACATGATGAGTGATGCATTGGTCAGAGAGCAAGAACATGATGAGTGATGCATTGGTAAGAGAGCAAGAACATGATGAGTGATGCATTGGTCAGAGAGCAAGAAGATGATGACTGATGCATTGTCTGAGAGCAAGAAGATGATTAGTGATGCATTGGTCAGAGAGCAAGAACATGAGTGTGTGTTTGAAATTACCACCTCTCCAATGCCACCAACATTAACCTTTAGCCTTTACGGGCTGGTGAGTGATTATTTATGCAAACAGTTTGGATCCAGATGATACACTGAGTAACTCTGCGTCTCATCTGGATCCAAACTGTTTTCATACTCTGAACGTGTTGTGTTGTAAAGAAATGCGAGGTAAACTAACATAAGTCGGTTGTATTTATTGACTATTTTCTAACAACAAAAGGTTTATCAGCAGGCTAAAGGTTAATGAATTTCAACAAGACTGACGGTACTATCCAGCCGAACGCTTTACTTAATGAATATCCCTGAAAGCAATACTATATTCATGAATACCATTTAGTTTTTTAAAATTGTTATAATTGCGGGTGAAACAAGACAATGTTTGTACATGGCAGAAACTGTAGAATCAGATCTATGTAATTCCAACAATATACACCCCACACACACCTGATCCGTACGATATGGTTCTTCTCTGTTTGCTAAGGGGTTACAATGGGTATATGTGGAGCAAAGGTTCATGTATGACGAACGCAATACCGAGAAAATTACAAAGGACCATTTGACATTATATTCCTATAGGAGCCGTCTGATCAGGGTCTGCTCTGTTTGCTAATGCTACAATATAGATATAGTTCTACAGTCTCTGTCATGGTGAAACAATCCTGTGCCCGTGTTCTATTATAACACATTAATTTAACTAGAAAACCGACTCAGTCAGAGATGTCCCTGTAATCAAGGGCAGATAACTCTAGACATAGTGATTTGATTCAACCAAAAAAACTATAGGCGTCTTCCTCAGATGATACTAAGCCTAAGCCCTTAATATGAAACCAATATGTGAAGTTCTGTTTGAGTAATCGCGTCACTTCAAAAGTGTTGACGGACGGAGAGAAAATGTGGTTCCTATTGGGCTCCTGCATTTTCAATGCAGGGCCCTAATTAGTATTCATGACGTCATTATTTCTTACATAAATATTCATCAAGGAAGTGGTTAAACGATGTCCGCTTTATTCCATTAAAAGATGAATGAATGTATGAATATCAAGTCTGCATTCTTCAGCCAATTAATGCATACTACCTAAATTAAATGTGCGCCATCAACTCCTTACTCCAACAAATATTTTATCAAATCTGCATAAGATACTTAAAAAACTAAAACTAAAATTTTACTATTATTGTTCCGTATAACAAAGCAAGATTTAGCACGAAAACATAATGTTATTTGTTGACACATAAAACCATTTTCTAATATGTTTTTTAGAACAAGCACATCGATATATTGAAATATGAAAAGAGATGAATCATGTTTTAAAGATTGTTTAGTTAAACAGGCAAATGCAAAATGTATGCATTTTCCGCTCACTGAGGTACTAGAACCAGTTTTATTAATCTTAAGATTTGTCCTGTCCTTAAACGTTTCCCGTCCTTTCCGTTCCTTGTAAAACAACATCAAATTTACTTGAGATGAATCTGATTCTTATTTCTGCCATAGTTAAATTCCTGTGTTCGAGATGTAATATTTTAATACTCACATACATGTATTCATGATTTCTTTCATAAATATTCACCATATATAGAGTTAAGAAAGCTCTACTGTATTGATGTTGATTGTCAACCTCTCGAAAAGGTACAGTTAAACTCTGATATTCCGAACTTCAAGGGACCATACAGATTACTTCGAGCTAACCAAAGTCCGAGTTATCCAAATTCTAATCTTGACAAGTTCACAGCTTAATGCAGGTCTAAAGTAATGCTGAAGGCTCCTATAGGAGCTTTCAGCATTACTTTAGACCAGCATTAAGCGGTCACATGTATTTCTAGATATGCGTAGTGATCTATTTTAGAGCAATCTGTTATTTGTAAATTTTGGAAGGACCGAACTTTTAGTTCGAGTTATCCCGAAGTTCGAGTTATCCGAGTTCGAGATATCGAAGTACAACTGTATTCAGCAGTACTGTCATTACATAATTTCTTAATTTAACCCTATCTCACTGTGAACAACAAAATTGCCCACTCAAATTTGAGGAACTATTGGCCGAGTGTCAACCGGTTTGAATGCCGAGGAGAAGCCGTCTCATCCGGGTCCAATCTGTTTGCAAATGCGATTCAAGTCGTGGATAGCGTGATAAGGTTAAACATAAATAATCGCACAGCTTAACTCATTCTCCCTTAAGACTAATTTTAGAATCAACCTCTTTGAATTAATCTACCGAAAAGGAGCATTAACTATAGAAAAAGAGCATTTTAGAAGTGCATAGTTTTAAAACCATTGTGATAAATGGAGTATTTGCTCCACAGGAGCAATGGGTCTAGGGGCGCCAAAAGGCGTCAGTAGGAGAGAATGGGTTAAACTCTATGGACCAGTCAGCTAGTTAGCGAAATTCTAACAAACATTTTAACAAAAGTTACCTACTGAAAATGCATTATTGATTTCCTGTGGGAAGGGTAAGGCTTCTGTCAGAACAGTGGGTGTTTGATTGACAATTCATGGTTTATTCATACAAACAAGGAACCCACGCCGATCCTCCAACAAACTGACACACAAACTGTAGGGAAACGTTCACAATATTTTGCTTTTACTAAAATCGTTATATCGACGAGAGAAAATGTAAAACCCCAAGGAAAGTTTGCCCCCCCCAGTCAGGTCTAAGAAAGCTCTGGCAAGTTAAATCCAAACTCTCAGTCAGGTCTATGTCATCTCTGTCTAGTTAACTCCAAACCCTTAGTAAGGTCTAGGACAGCTCTGTCTAGTTATCTCTAAACCGACAGTCAGGTCTAGGACAGGTATGTCTAGTTATCTCCAAACCCCAGTAAGGTCTATATGAGCTCTTTCTAGTTACTCCCAAACCCCCAGCCAGGTCTAGGACAGCTCTGTCTAGTTAACTCCAAACCCTCAGTCAGGTCTATATGAGCTCTGGCTAGTTATCTCCAGACCATCAGTCAGGTCTAGGTGAGCTCTGGCTAGTTACCTCCAGACCATTAATCAGGTCTAGGTGAGCTCTGGCTAGCTATCTCCAATCCCTCATTCAGGTTAAGGTGAGCTCTGGCTAGTTATCTCCAGCCCGCCAGTCAGGTCTAGGTGAGCTCTGACTAGTTACATGTATATCCAAATCCTCAACCAGGTTTAGGGCAGTTTTCAAGTTACTCCTAAACCCTCAGTAAGGTCTATGGCAGCCCGGTCTAGTTATCTCCGAACCCTCAGTCAGGTCTAGTTCAGCCCTGTCTAGTTACCCCCAAACCCTTAGTAAGGTCTAGGGAAGCTCGGTCTAATTATCTCCAAACCCTCAGTCAGGTCTAGGGCAGCTCGGTGTAATTATCTCCAAACCCTCAGTCAGGTCTAGGGAAGCTCGGTCTAATTATCTCCAAACCCTCAGTCAGGTCTAGGGAAGCTCGGTCTAATTATCTCCAAACCCTCAGTCAGGTCTAGGGAAGCTCGGTCTAATTATCTCCAAACCCCCAGCCAGGTCTAGGGAAGCTCGGTCTAATTATCTCCAAACCCTCAGTCAGGTCTAGGGCAGCTCTTTCTAGTTATCTAGTAGGTGGCGGTGGTCTAGTGGTAACGCGCTTGACTATCAGTCCGGAGGTCCGGGGTTCAAATCCCGGTCCCTCCCGGAAATTTCAGAGACGCTTTTCTGTGTCTAACACCAGCACATCCTCTCCATCCAGGGGTTAAAATGGGTACATGTGAGGGTCACTCGCCGGTACTGCGGCTGCATGAGTGCACCATGTGTTAGCAGTGCTCAATATTGTAGGCTAATGACTCAATGACCAGGGGAGTAAATGTACAGTCGGCTGAGAGGCCATTCGGACTGAAAGTAGACTATAAATAGGTACTTTACTTTTTATCTCCAAACCCTCAGTAAGGTATCGCGCAGCCCTGTCTAGTCAAATCCTCAGTCAGGTCTAAGTGAGGTCTGACTTATTACCTCCAAACTATCAGCCAGGTCTAGGACAGCTCTGTTTAGTTGCACTCAAACCCTCAGCCAGGTCTAGGACAGCTCTGTTTAGTTGCACTCAAACCCTCAGCCTGGTCTAGGATAGCTCTGTTTAGTTACCTCCAAATCCTCAACCAGGTCTAGGACAGCTCTGTTTTGTTACCTCCAAACTCTCAGCCAGGTCTAGGACAGCTCTGTTTAGTTACCTCCAAACCCTAAACCAGGTCTAGGACGGCTCTGTTTTGTTACATCCAGACTCTCAGCCAGGTCTAGGACAGCTGTTTAGTTACCTCCAAACCCTCATCCATGTCTAGGACAGCTGTTTTGTTACCTCCAAACCCTCAGCAGGTCTATGACAGCTCTGTTTAGTTACCTCTAACCCTCAGCCAGATCTAGGACAGCTGTTTTGTTACCTCCAAACCCTCAGCAAGGTCTAGGACAGCTCTGTTTAGTTACCTCCAAACCCTCAGCCAGGTCTAGGACAGCTCTGTTTTGTTACCTCCACCCACCCCCAGTCAGGTCTAGGACAGCTCTTGTTTTGTTACCTCCAAACCCTCAGCCAGGTCTAGGACAGCTCTGTTTTGTTACATCCAAACCCTCAGTCAGGTCTAAGACATCTCTGTTTAGTTACCTCCAAACCCTCAGTCAGGTCTAGGACAGCTCTGTTTTGTTACCTCCAAACTCTCAGCCTGGTCTAGGACAGCTCTGTTTTGTTACCTCCAAACCCTCAGCCAGGTCTAGGACAGCTGTTTTGTTACATCCAAACCCTCAGCGAGGTATAGGGCAGCTCTGTTTTGTTAACACCAAACCCTCAGCCAGGTCTAGAACAGCTCTGTTTCGTTACCTCCAAACCCTAAGCCAGGTCTAGGATAGCTCTGTTTCGTTACCTCCAAACCCTAAGCCAGGTCTAGGACAGCTCTGTTTAGTTACCTCCAAATCGCAACCATGTCGATTGCAGCTCTATTTAGTTTTTAAAGTATTTGATTCAACTGGTGTATCTGCAAACAGTATGGATCTATATTAGGCACCGGTTATCTCGGCGTCTCATCAGGATCCAAACTGACTGACATTCCACTTACGATTCAAAACAGAACTTGAAGGAAAGTCGAAGGTAAAACTTAAAGCAGACGGCATTTTGCAGACGAACATTATTTGGCGCCAGGAGTGTACAAATTACAAGCTGATTCTTTCAACAATGTCTGCTTTTTCTCTTCACTAAATGAGATATTCAAGAGAATAATAATTACAGAATATGTCAATACATGTATATAATACATAGAAAAATAAAAAATAAAGCTCTACGCTCGTACACCATTTATTGTGTATGTTAGTCTCTGTTTTTACTTGGTTCCATTAAACAGGACGTCACACATCATGGTGCATTTGATATGGTAGTGGATTTGATTTGGTGACTCTCTGTTTAAAACAGTTGGTTTATGTAAAGAACAAGATTACACCACACTGGTCATTTTGCGTCGTGGACATCCAGCTGGTAGCATAGTATATAGGAAGAGAGGTGTTTTAGACAAATAAATACATGTACTGTTAGTTTCCCTTCTCCCTTTTAGGTTAGTTTAGGCTGTTCAAATACATATTTCTCGTGGATTGAATTGTTGTTTACAAACGTCGCTACATTGCATTTGTAACTAGTCAGTGGTCTTTTTTCGTCTGTCCAAGTGGATTTAATTAATTAATCCCTGAAGCTGAGTGTTATTTTAATTGAGATATATTTGGATCCACTTTCCATAAATACTTTTGTCCGGGCATCACGAAGAACCTGGGAAGTTACAAATATTTTGTATTGCATTTTCCCGTAAACCATGAATATTTTTTTTCAATTGTAATATGGAACAATGTTCAACACTATCATGTGTACAACACCATCTTCATTAAAGTACAGTAAAACCTCTCTAAACCGGAATTCTAGATGAGAAGAATTTGAATACTTTTAGGCAGGTGGCTGCTTAATGCAGGTTGAAAGTCATGCAGAAAGCTCCTAGAGGAGCTTTCTGCATGACTTTCACCTTGCATTAAGCTGCCACCGTCCCCAAGACCGATATTTATACTAAATTTAACGTCCGGTTTACTGTATTGTATAAATTGGTTTAAGTCATTAGTATACATGTACATGTATATAAAGGTAATTTTGATATGCCAAAGTGGTGATATGGAGTATATCTGTATTGTGATTGCCTAACACAGTGTCCATTCATAACTATACTTAGAATGAATTATGAATATACATAGAAAACACTAGTGTTCAGTATATTACGTGAGTACATAATCATATACAGTTGAGCTTCGATATCTCTAACTAGGATAACTCGAACTTCGCGATAACTCGAACACAAAGTTCAATCCTGCCAAAACTTACAATGCAGAATTACTCTCAAATGTATCGATACAGATATCTAGAAACACATGTCACATCTTTAATACAGGTCTAAAGTAATGGTGAAAGCTAAGACCTGTATTAAGATGTGGTCTTGAGAAATTGTTCAGATTAGAAATTGGATAACTCGAACTTCTGTTATCTCGAACACATTTGTATGGTCCCTTGAAGTTCGGGTTATCGAAGTTAAATCGTACCGAGTATGATCAGTTGTCTCTTTTTCTCAATATCCGAGCCCGGTCCACCTTTTTTTAATATGTTACAAGGTAAATTGCGACACAGGACAATCAATTCGCTAGTTAACTCTTTCCCTCATATAAACGTGTTTTCACGCATTTGCAAACAGAGTAAACCCAGATCAGACGGCTCCTAGAGGAGTCGTCTGATCAGGGTCTACTCTGTTTGTTAATTAAGAAATAATAAATTCATACCAGTGTTTTATCGTGCAATCGAACACTGGTAGGAGTTGAGATGCGTAGTAATTAAATTACGAGGCCGATAGGCCGAGTGATTTAAATATAAGCATCTCAACGACCACCCGTGTTCGATTGCACGATAAAACACTGGTATAAATTTATTATTTCGATTCTAACACTTCAATTTAACTATAATTTGCACCGCCACAACGGCACTACGTTTCTTGTCGTACGAATTTTCGTAGCCATATTACGTCACGTTACGCCGTTACAGCGCGTGCGGTGTTTTATTGAGAATTCAAACATAGATACGTCCCGTCTTTGTTTATGTAGATGTGTGCGCGAGGTGCGTTAGAATGGAATTTGATAGAAGTATTTCTTTACTTTCTAAAATTGTTACAATGTTCTACCTTCCAATTTTCGTTGTAACTATACTTTCCATGAATATTCAGTTGGTATTGAAATTTGTAATAAACATTGAACAGGGAAAGGGTTAAGACAGGTAATAAAATATGTTTGGTAAAAACTTAAACATTGATAAATAAAGACATAAAGCAATAACTAATTAAAGACAATCGGACCTCCTTACATACATACATTCTGGGAAACAACTTTCGATCGATAAATCAATTAGTATTCGTTATATTTTTCATAAACAAGGTTTTAGTTAACAATAAAATAAAGCAATTGAAATTCAAACTTATTCATAGAATAGTTCTGACAAACGAAAACCTTTTTAAGTGGAAACTAATCGAATCCACTCTTTGTAACCATTGAACTCAAATTGAAACATTGGAACATTTCTTTGTTTATTTCCCATACATGGATAGATTTTGGAATGAAATAAAAATTTTTTTGTAGAAATCAGGGTTTCTGTTTGATAGTTGATGGTTGATAGATGGTTATAAAAGAAATAAATATGATTCTAGGTAAAATTTTATATACTATATATCAAAGTTACATGAAAAGTGACAGAAGGCGAACCAAAGTAAACTTAATTAGAATATTATATTACTTACTTACCCTCATTAAATATCTTGAATACAAAAACTCATCTACGACACTCATAGGCAACTTCAGAAAGGCCTCAAGAGACATTATTTCATTGTTTAAGAAATATTTTTGATGACAACACAAATCATTAGATGTGATTTTTTTCTTCTTTTTTTTTACATCTGTGATATTGTTTGTAAACTCTGTATGTATTTTAATGTTGAAACATAAATAAAAGGACTGGCTCATGTCAGTTCCAAAAACAAACCAAAAACTAATCGCTCGAGTTCATATAAGCAGTATCATAGATCTACAGTTTACCGTGCATGTTTACAGTTTCCTCAATAAATATTCTATCTAAAAGGACACCAGGAGAGTTTGGAAAAACAATTATCGACTATTTGAAACTCCCATTTACTTTTTTAAAATGTTTTATCAAATATTTCAGGACGACTGGCAGTTCAGTAAAAATATTATAGAGGCAAATAGTCACATGCTACGCAATGAAATCGCTACTAATGTCACGTTTTTGGCCGGCAAATCACAAGAGGAGATTCGAGCCCACAGGTACATGCTAGTATCACGGAGTTCTGTACTGCAAGATATCTTGTCATCTCACACCGGCTCTGAGGACATTGCTATTAATGTGTCCGATATCAGTGTGGATACTATGCGACAGGTCCTTGGGTATGTAAACGATGACAATGATGGACGTTCGACTACTACTACCGACTTCACTTATTACAAACTATACCTACTACTGCTACTACTATTGCTACTACTACTACTATTGCTACTGCTACTACTACTACTACTACTGCTATAGCTGCTGCTACTACAACACATATTGCCACTATAGTGCTGCTGCTACTATTAGTCTACTATTACTACGCTACTTCTACTATTACTTCTACTAGTGCACAACTATAACTTTTACTACTACTATTACTCCCCTCTCTCAGGCGCATGCAATTAGTCAATAATGAGCACTAGATGCCCACGGGCAATATGTCGAGCCCGCCGACCATTCACCAACAGTACATGCAAACGTTAGAGCAGATCCTTATCATGTAGCTCCTATAGAAATGCCTGATCTGGGTCCACTTTACAAAGCCTGAAAAGGCATGGATATCAAGTAAAGGGTAATTATAGGCATACATTATGTTTGTGTAATCTGACTGACCTCCATTTGTCACCTTGACCGTTCATGTACTGACCTGGTTTTTGTGCGCGACATGCTGTACCTTCTAGAGAAACATTTATGCCTAGTCATTTCACAATCCATCCACGGAGTTCTGAATTAGAGCCAGGACAAGCAAAAAGTACATGCTTTTGACCTTTGACCTCTAAGTATGACCTGAACCTTTCAGCTACTGACATGGTTTTTGCACGCGACACGCCGTTCCTTCTGGATAAACATTTATGCATAGTCATTTCACAATCCATCCATGGAGTTTTGAGTTAGACCACGGACAAGCCAAAAATACATGTTTTTGGCCTCTAAGTATGACCGTGACATTTCAGCTACTGACCTGATTTTTGCACGCGACACGCCATACCTTCTAGATGAACATTTATGTCTAGTCATTTCACAACCCATCCATGGAGTTCTGAGTTACAGGTCGGACAAACAAAAATACACGATTTTGACCTTTGACCTCCAAGTATGACCTTGACTTTTGAGCTACTGACCTGGTTTTAGCACGCAACACGCAGTACCATTTAGGGGAACATAAATTTATGCCTAGCCATTTCACAATCCATTCATGGAGTTCTAAGTTAGAGCCCGGACAAGACCAAACGGACGCACTCACTTACACCCACATTGCGCAGACATTGTGGCGACTATGTCGAGCTCAAGGCAAGCGAACTCGATAGAAAAACGGACGTTAATCAACACAAACAAATAAACAAAGCTACTACTACTGTGATCCATTTATTTAAACATCCAAAAGTTACTATTCGCTAGAAGTCATGTTTGATTAACACTTCCACCGACAATGTCGCAAAAATGCACCACTGTAAATAGTGCAGTCCCAGATCTTGTAAAGGCGGCGTCTGATCAGGGACTTCTAGGTACTGGGCCAATAAAGGATAATTTCTTTTGGCTGATATTAAACATATGCCACATGTCTATCATAAAACTCTTTGCAAATGTTTTAAACTATTTGTTTACGGTGTTATAAATATTACATTTTTATTTTCTTACATGAAACTTTTGCTCGTGACAAAGAGAAAATGATGGTTATGTTTTGTCAAAAGTGTTCTACAAGAGAAATATAGGACAACGGGGGAGTTGTTGCACAGAGACAATATAACTAGTTAAATAATGAACTGGCCATCCTATAACAACTACCAAACGATAGTTAGTGCAATGTTACATTTCTCCTACACACTTAAGGTTCCTAGTACAACTACCAAACGATAGTTGGTGCAACATTAGTTCTCCTACACGCATAAGGTTCCTATTTACAACTACCAAACGATAGTTGGTGCAATATTAGTTCTCCTACACGCATAAGGTTCCTATTACAACTACCAAACGATAGTTAGTGCAATAACAGTTCCCCTGCACACATAAGGTTCCTGTTACAACTACCAAACTGTAGTTGGTGCACTATTGTAATTCTCCTAAACACATATTATAGCCGTGATGACGACTGTCTTTTTGTCACTTTTTGTCACCGAAAGTTGTATTCGGTGAAACATAGTTCTTCAAAGGACAGTACGGTGCTCCCTCTCTACAACGACATCCTTTGGGATACGAATATTGTATGTGTTGTTCAGAGGGAGTTGTTATAGGGAGGGAAAATCAAACATAATTAGCTTGTTTACAGATCCCCAGATATGGATATGAACTAAAACCGTTATGCCTCAATCAAACCCTATGTTGTGACCACTCTTTAGAATCGTCACTTTGTGACGATTCTAAAGAGTGGTCACAACATAGGGTTTGATGGAGGCATAAAGAAAATACGATGGGAAAAGGTTGTTTTTGGAGCCATGTTGTTTCGGAAATAGTGACATTCGTTGTTGTAAGGAGGGAATCGTTATTGAGAGGGCCGCTGTAGGGAGGGGGCACTGTAATATAATTTACCAATGTAGTTTTACGCTTCCGATACATTTGTACATGCTTGTACATGCACGTTTGTTCATTCGTAAGTAGTCCACATTGAACCACGTCCGAATCCGAGCAGACATTTTTTCCACAGCGGGATCAGATTATCTCTTTCCCTCCTAGATTATTTTTAGACCCAACCTATTGAATAAATCTACCAAAAAAAACCATTAACTATAGAAAAGAAGAATTTTAGAATCATGTTGTTTTGAAGCCATTGTCATAAATCTATTTATCACAATGGTTTCCAAATATGACTTTTACAGAGGCGCCAAAATGCGTCACTAGGAATGAATCGTTTAAGACATGTGTACCTATTGTATAATATTTGCCTCAGTCATAGCATTCATTATTTCTCTATTTGCTCTGGGAATCAATATACTTACGTCCATTAAACTTTATTGATAAAACCAAGTGTTTGATCAAACAAACTGATTGTTATGAATTATGAACGCTATTATTCGTTTGTTTACTCTCTGAAATTGAATATTGAAGTTAGACGTGATTGATGGGTAGAAAATGCCATCTCATCAGTTCTAACTGTTAGGATGTTATACCTTTTTCTCAAAGAGACGTCCGGTATATAGACCATGATAATTATTATTATTGATAACAATAATAATTAATTATTAATAATAACGATAACAATAAGTAATAATAATAATTATAATTTATAACTAGAAAACTGACTCAGTCAAGGAGGACACTGGAGATGATATTTCGTTGAATATGGCATTTTTGATAAATCAAGGGCAGATAACTCTAGACATGGTAATCTCATTCAACCCAAAAACTATAGGTATATTCCTCTCATAATACTTAGCATATGCCCTTAATATAAACGATATGTGAAGTACTGTTTGGGATATCACGTCATATCAAGTGTTGATAAAAGTTTATGGCATTTTGGATGGATCAAGGACAGATAACTCTAGACATATTGATCCAATTCAACCCAAAACCTATAGGCGTCTTTCTCTGATGATACGAAGTATATGCCCTTAATATGAAACCAATATGTAAAGTACTGTTATCGCGTCACATCAAAAGTGTTGACAAAAGTTGATGGCAGTTTTGATGAATCAAGGGCAGTTAACTCTAGACATAGTGTGATCTGTTTCAACTCCCAAATATAGGCGTCTTCCTCTGATGACACTAAACATTATTATGCCCTTAATATGAAACCAATATATGAAGTAATGTTTGAGTTATCGAGCCACATCAAACGTATGACAAAAGTTTATGGGTTTTTTTATGAATCAAGGGCAGATAACTCTAGACATAGTTATCTGATTCAACCCAAAAACTATAGGCGTCTTACTCTGATGATATTGAGCAAACTCCTCACAGTGATCTCCCTTGTCACTACGTACGGTCATTAGGTTGCGATTAGGGGAGATTACTGCGTTGGAGGTTGGATATTGAGCATATGCCCTTCATACGAAACTAATATGTGAATTACTGCGCGTCACATCAAAATTGTTGACGGACGGACGAACAGACAGACAGACAGACAGGTGGACGAACAGACGGACCTACAGAAAATATTATTCCTATAGGGCTCCTGCAATTATAATAACAACAACAACAATAATATAGATAATAATGATGATAAAGGTGATAATAATAATAATGATACCAATGATGATTGATAATAATAACATTACTAATAATAATGATAACATTACTAACTAGAACTATCACTAAAGGTGAAAGAATAACCCCGCTCAGCTGCATTGATCGCAAATCAAACAAGATTTGTGCCAGGTTGTGCCACGGACAGACAGACAGACCGACAAACCAACACACTGACTCCTATATACCCGCTCTCAAACTTCATTTGCGGAGGTATAATAATATAGCAATACTTGAAACATCAATACGAACACGTGCATAATATAAAACTAACAGTAAAGAAACCCAATGAGGTATATCTTTGTATAAAAGGTGAAAGTGAAGTGTTGATAATAGCGCCATTTGTATTGAAATGATCCTATATGTATGTTTGAACCTCTGGCACATACACCTCATGATTCTTGCTAATAAAGCAAGGCTTCGAGCTGGAAGACAATCAGTAGATATGTTGGTAACACAGTAAAACTGACAATCAAAAGAAGTGAAATTAATAACTTCCAAATTTCTGCGTTAAGAAACCAGTTGTTTATCTCTCTCCCCCACCCCTGGGGACACTGTCATTGTATACCTTTACTCCATGAATAATCATGACAAATTATGCTCGTTTTAAATGACGTTAATATATATATATATATAATGACATATTCTGATCCTGGTGAAGAGTCAGATTTATATAATTACATAAGCAAACGGATCAGAACCTGTACCAATGGCTCCTACTAGAGCCGTCTGAACTGGGTATACAACACCTGTTCCAATGGTTCCTACTGGAGCCGTCTGATCTGGGTATACTCTGTTTGCAAATGTGTCAAAGGTGCATCTATTGAGTAATGTGTTTACCTTATTGATGTTGTGGTGTACCTTAATAGCTTCGCCAGATGGCGCATACATGTGAAGATATACAGCGGCAGACTTCCGAGTACGACGGAAAGTTTGTACCTGCTCTCATTTGCACTCGTTTTAAATAGAAACAAGCAAAAACCAATATATGCACTGTATCATCGGAATGAACTAACAATAATAATAAACTATTCATACTATCTGTTTCAGGTACTTGCACTCGATTTCAGTTAATTGATTTCCCGTGAGAATGACAGAACCTACCGTATAATCGGAATATTTTGGTGGATGGTTAATTTGGTTGTTTTCAAAAAAATTAAACATTCATATTTTGGATGTTTGAATTTTGGTGGAATTTGTTTTCCATCAGTACCATTTCAAGTACATGTATCCTACACAGACTAGATGCAGAAAGAAATTTAAAAACTTTATTTGACATCTACACATGATAAAATATCAATAAAATGAATTAATAAAATGAGGCTAAAATCCTAGTCCTGAAGTAATGAGGTCTGACTGCCATTTGAAGACATGTCTATTTATCATGTACAGTATGAACTCTTGCTAGCATAGAATTTGATTGTCTATGTTCACAGACTCATATGATACCGATCTTTGACCCTTTACCTGGTAGATACACCTTTTGACGATTTGCAACTAGGATAGGAACCGCCCGACCATGAATTTTTTGTTTGCGTTCTACGGGCAAATGTTCATTAAGTAGACATATACCATTATAAAAATTAGCCATTAAATAATCATGATATCACTATTTCTTAAATTAATATTCATTAAATAAAGGGTTAATTTGAACTTTAGATTTTATTGTATGATTGTTAGTATATTAATGCACATTCTTATACCCCCCCCCCCCACCGCTTAGAAAAAATGCACATGTCAGTCGGTAGTTCGGTTGGTAGATCATACGGTTTCCGATCAATATCTGCTCAAGGGTTTGGCTCAGGATCTTCAAACTTGCTGTGGTGATTAGTCATGACCATTAGATGACCCCTATGGTTTTTGAGGTCGCTAGAGCAAGAGGTCTGGGAATATTCATGTTTTACAAACATCTCTTGTTTTTCTTATATTTTAACCTTGACAGTGTGGACACGAGTCACTAATGCCCTTTGCAAACAGAGCAGATCCAGATGAGAGGGCTCATAGAGGAACCCTCTCATCAGGGTTTGCACTGTTGTCATGTTACACTTTTCTTTGGAAAAATCCCTAAATATTTACCGTAAGCTTGACCTGTTTAATTTTGGAATAGTCCATTTGAAAATTCAGCGTTTTAAGGATTAATTATCAATGAAGCACCAACTAAGGAACAAATGTCAAATTGTTCTGAATTTTGTAACATTTGAATACACGGTGTAACATTCAGTTCTGTATTTACAAAAGACATTTTGCTACAATTAAATATGTATGCATTTTTTATATATATCTCATGTAGATAAAAGAGGAGGAACATACTCTTTAGATCTATACTCTTTTAAAATAGTGGCGATAATTATGCGGTCTGCCGACATACGCCATCGGCTTGTTAAAACACATTGGCGTATAAAAGTATAAACAGACAAAATGAAAGCTTTCTGTATTGAGCTAGTTTGTCGTATAAACCCAGGAATTAGGTTTGGTAGTTGTAGATGGGAGTTTTTTCTACATACTTGTACGTGTACTGGCATGTCGTTTTATCATGCATCATTTCATTTATACTGTTAAGATACAGTTCCAGCTTAGCATTTAATATACTTTCTTTGTAACGGTTTTGTTAAATACATGTATATGTACAAAATATATAAGAAATAGAAAACCAGTATGCAGCGTGTTTACCCAGCAGCATCAATGCATTGTGTCTGAAGTAGAGAAGCATTTAAGAACTGAGTGCCTGCAATGTGTCCGGTGTGTGGTGTTTCTAATCTTTGTCGTTTAGAGGAGGACACAACTTCTCTCAAACCATAACGGTATGCTATATAATTATACGATATTTTTCAGAATGTATCACACATGTTTTAGAAGTTTTTTCACCTAGTAATTACTGATGGTAGCCATTCATCCATTATAGGTACATATATACAGACAGCATTGACGTACACTCCAGCAATGTGACATCCATTTTGTTTGCTGCTAGAAAACTGTCACTGAAGGGACTATCAACCATGTGCTTCAAATTTTTGGACTCCGAATTACACAATGGCAATATGTGCAAGATCATGGAGCAAGCACACATGTACAACGAAAACAAACTTTATGAAAAGTGTAAAAAGCTTATTCTGATCAACGCCAACGAGGTTTTACAGACCCCCGGTTTTGGAGAACTGTGCATAGACTGTATCGGAGCAATATTGAAGTCCGACGACCTCAGAGCCTCGGAAGAACAAATATTTGAAGCAACGATGGTGTGGGCAACGGCCCAATGTCGCCGACAGAAACTCCAACCTACAGATGAGAATAGACGACGTGTGCTCGGACCCTTGTTGTACTATATCCGGTTCCCTACTATGGATGTTGTTTATTTTACCCAGCGAGTTTCGTTCCGGGAAATTCTTTCCAATGACGAGGCGGTGTCGATTTTTCAGTACTTCCATGGTGAGGAGAACACATTCGCGAACAAATTCAGCAAAACCGAGAGAAACAGATTGTCTACAAAACGCCAAAACATTAACACCGATGAGCGATCCAGAAGAGGCAGACGCACACGAGAACAGAGATCTAACGATCAACAATTTAATTTTTCATATCCTAATGTCTTCAGCTCTCAGATGGAGCTTAAACGGCCTCTTAGTCAGAGTATGTCACGCGTGACGCGGTTTGCGACCTACGATGGCCAGTGGAAGCAGAACGGTCCACCAGATGCTATTTCATTTTCTTGTTCCAGTCCCATAGTTTTATACGGACTAGATGTTTATGGCTCTGTCGAGGGGACACAGACTTACAACGTCAAGCTATTTCTCTTCGATGACTTCAAGGAGGAGGTCCGCAAAAATGATGCAAAAATAACAACGGACTTTATGCAGCGTGTTTACGAAGTCATGTTCGCTAGACCAGTCCGAATCCCAGCGAGGCGGATATTTACGGTAATGGTGGTGATGAAGGGAGGTCCTACTGTGAAGGGGGTTGATGGTACAGCCGTACATGTAGCCGACGGTGTCACATTTGAATTCACTGACAGTAATCGCAGTTCCAATGGCACTGGCGTCACCATCGGACAAATACCTGGGTTGCTTTTCAACAAAACGGAATAACATATAAAATTGATATAATGAATATTTTAGCTGGCATTCTGTATCTTTATCCGATTATTTATCGCCATTGAGTAATTTTTAATTCATTAAAAGTGTGTGTTTATGCGTGAAATAGACTATAAGTGCGTTGTACATGGTGTCAATGTGTTTGGTAGTTTGCAAACAACACATAGGTTAGACTGCATAGACCATTAAGCACCGTGTCGGATCATTTTCTATTCTGGTTGACACCTATCATCACCAGCAGTATTTCCTTTTCATATGACAAACAATTTAGTTCCTGGTCACTGGCCGCGTTATAATATAATCTGAATATACGATGTTTGCATGGCAAAACTGCCACTCATTTTCGTGGCACATGTGATGTTCAATTCAGATAGAAAAAACCCAGTATATTTTGTTTTGCCAGTGTTTCAGCCTCATTCTGTTGCTTCGTAAGCTACCTGGCTTTAGTTCACTACATACGGTCACATAGATTACGTTTTATACAATTTCCATGAATAATAAATGTACTTGGAACATCACTGATAACACGCTCTGTATAAATTGGTAATCGAATGCACTAGTGTTACAAAGTTCATAACATAAATGAATGAAAATTGTTATTTTTGTATTAAAACTAACTCTAGTTTGGCTCGGTTACCTTTTGCATATTCTACGAACGTTCACGATAGATTGTGTCCATAGTGAGTGGGCCTAAGCTAGATAGTGGACCTTCAGCCAACAATACATGGCGCCACCAATGCAAACTATTTGTATATACTTAACCCACTCCCTCATATTGACGCCTTTTGACGCATCTGCCAAAGACACCTATAGAAACCATTGTGATAAATAGAGCATTTGCTCCAATAGAAGCAAGTGCTCTATATATCACAATTGTTTCAAGCTACAAAATTCTAAAAAAAATATTTTCTCTAGTTAATGCTCCTTTTCGATCGACATATTCAATCTAAAATAGCCTACGAGCGAATGGGTTAATGTCAATATGCCAGGTCGGTAAATCCTTATTCCTGTGGCATGTGTACTGTGCCCTTGTAGTTGGCTTGTCTCCTTTGCTAAAAGACTCGGGTAACATACATGTATTTTAAAGAAGCGATCCAATCGTAACCCAAATACCTTTTTAGGACCAAGAAAGTAGGAATTAGTTTCAAATATATAGATCTATACAATGATCATTCAATACTGGATACAAAAAAGCTTCATACTTTCCAATGTGATACCCATGATTATAAATGTTGTTAAAGCGTTGAAATATTAACTTCATATATCATTTATATAGCAGACTCTTTATTTATTTAGTGGTAATTAATCCTTTGTTTGTTATGTAGAGTACACGTGTCCCGGACTTACGTATCGCAATGTCCTACAGAAATGTTTAGTTCTGCAAGAGACAATATATTTGTATTGCACATGTCTTCTGGCTCTAAAAGGAACCCCCGCACCTGCCACTATGGAAAGTCCAATCCCACTCAACACGAAAGCGGGTGTAATTGGAACTTAGCAGTTAGGGAATGTATGCCACTGCCAATCGCTCACCAGAGGAGGCACTAGTAAGAAACGCTATATACAAAACAATTAACATCTCCTGAGCCGCTGAATGAAATTTGACCACTAAAGGCGATGGATACCCCCCCCCCCCCCCAGCAGCCTTGACCGCAAATTGAAGGGCTGACAATTCCCGTACGTTAGATACTGAATAACTTTATGTGATGCACATGTACACTTCACGGAGGTCATGTATATCAACTTTCAATGAAATATGTTCAACTCACTCCATAAACTTTAATGGCTAGCAATACATATGCTACAAGTTCAGGGGGAGATAACTCCTGTAAGAGTAGTTTCATACTGAAAATCATTATGTAACGATAATTCTGTAACGCATGTCTGCATCTCAAAGAAACCATAGGTGCAAACTGTCATAGAAATCTAATGAAAACTAGCAAAAGTAACGCAATTTCACAATTACTCCAGTACAACAGTAAACCATTACATCGAAGTTCAAGGGGAGGTAACTCCATATAACCTGGAGATAGCAAACAAAACTTATTTAATGTACATATACAATTCATAAATACCACGTATATAAACTTTCATTGAAATCTGTTGAAAACAGTTGAAGGAGGAGTTCGTGACACAAACTACCAATGGTAAAGGCCAAAATGACAAATACAAATCAAAGTTCAAAGAGAGATAATTCTGCAATATCTGACTCTAAACATGTGCAAGTTACATCAACTATTTGTGGTTATTATGTTCGCCAATTGTATATGCAATAACTTTCAAACTGAAGGAGGAGTTTGCGACACCAATTACCCTTATTACATGCCAAAATTACTCAAAGTTCAAGGGGGATAATTCTGCAATTCCTGGTGCTTAACATATCAAAAACAACTTCTTAAAAAAAAAAATCCTTAAAATATGCTCTAATTTTATCTCTTCCTATGAAGAGCGTTATATTATAAGGACCACAATGGAAATAATTGTTATCTAAATCCTTTTTCGTGCTATCCTTGTAATTAATGTAGCTGGCATATTAATTATTCTTTATCAGTTATATATTTATACTTTAATATCAAGTCTATTACTGTGACACTATGTGCATTATATTTGTGACTTGAATGATATTTTATTTGATGATGTTACATGCGTGTTTTAAATGCCATGTACATTTTAATATGAATAAAAAACTATCAAATCTATCTAAAATTACGTCTTGTACATTTACTATATATGTGTGATTATTACGTATGGCAGGTATCAATTCAAACATAAAGGAGTTTGCGACATCAACTACACAAAAAATACTCAAAGTTCAAAGGCAGATCATTCTGCAATGCCTCGCCCTAAACATATGAAACTGATCTACTATTCATGGTTATTATGTATGCCAAACAAAATTTCAATAACTGTCAAAATGAAGGAGTTGTTCGCTACACCAACTACCCATGTTTAAATGTGGACAGAGAGACCGATTGATCAGGGCAATTCCAGTTATCCAGTAAAAGCCCTAAAACTTTGTTTGAGGGGGTATAAAGAAGACTGTTTAAGGTTGTTTTAGGTTTTTGCTTTGGTTACATATAAAATACAATTTTTTAAAACCCAATTGAAAGAGGACCTCACAAGGACTGTTTCTCTAAAATTTGGTTAGAATTGAGCCAAGTCTTTTAGATGAGATTTCTTTGAAGTGAAATGTTGATGACAGATGACACATTAAGACAACAGACACAGGACATAGCACTATCACACTACTTCATCTTGTGCACTTCATGCGGAGGTGAGCTAAAACACACTCCCTTTTGGAACTGTTTGTTGCACCTATATGGCTTGGGAAATTTGACTTGAATTCTGACCCATATGCAGAATACATAATGAGAGAGATCACGCTGTATAAATAAAACTCTGACGGTAAATCTTGAAATCTATTCTCGCTGAAACTATGGGATAGCAATAACCTAAGTGTATATGTAAACCATACAATAACTATGGGATAGCAATAACCTAAGTGTATATGTAAACCATACAATAACTATGGGATAGCAATAACCTAAGTGTATATGTAAACCATACAATAACTATGGGATAGCAATAACCCAAGTGTATATGTAAACCATACAATAACTATGGGATAGCAATAACCTAAGTGTATATGTAAACCATACAATAACTATGGGATAGCAATAACCTAAGTGTATATGTAAACCATACAATAACTATGGGATAGCAATAACCTAAGTGTATATGTAAACCATACAATAACTATGGGATAGCAATAACCTAAGTGTATATGTAAACCATACAATAACTATGGGATAGCAATAACCTGGTATATGTAAACCATACAATAACTATGGGATAGCAATAACCTAAGTGTATATGTAAACCATACAATAACTATGGGATAGCAATAACCTAAGTGTATATGTAAACCATACAATAACTATGGGATAGCAATAACCTAAGTGTATATGTAAACCATACAATAACTATGGGATAGCAATAACCTGGTATATGTAAACCATACAATAACTATGGGATAGCAATAACCCAAGTGTATATGTAAACCATACAATAACTATGGGATAGCAATAACCTAAGTGTATATGTAAACCATACAATCACGAGTCTGTCCATGCATAGTAGCTTACCGGGACACGTGCCGAGAATAAACCCATACGATGCCAATGATTAAAATAGAAATGTTACTAATTTTGATTTATGCAAATTAAGTAGGTTAGGGATCAGGTCAAATTGTCCAAGCCATACGAAACCATGTACACATACACTGGATATCATCAGCCATCTTGTGACTAAAGAGACAATATAGAAATATCAGATTGTCTTAGATTTATTTCTATACACAATCATGGTTGTTAATTTTTACATTCATCATACCATAAGCCCCAACTTTGATGGCAATGTTTTTACAGTATCAATATTTAAACAATAGGAGAATTCTTTGCTAAACAATTGAATTCAGACTACTGGTATAGTTCTCAAGAAGGTTTTGACTATCTCTCCAGTCATACATGGCAATCCAGTCCCGTCATTGTATTTACCAGTTGATTTTGGGAAATTTTGAGTTAATCACTTAAGGATAATTTTCTGTGATGTTTCATCGAAATAAGTCAAACAGTTTTAACGCAATCTCTGAGGACAGACACTACACTATCTCAATGGCTCATCACTGAGGACAGACACTACACTATCTCAATGGCTCATCACTGAGGACAGACACTACACTATCTCAATGGCTCATCACCGAGGACAGACACTACACTATCCCAATGGCTCATCTTAGCCCTTTCTGCCAGATGAGCTGAATACACCACAAATATCGATAGATGTTTAATTTACACAAGAGGGTCATGATGGCCCTATATTGCTCACCTGTGAAACCACTAGGCACAGATGAATTGGTCACAACCGTTGGTGGAAAATGGAAGATAAAGAGGACCATAGTAGTTTTACATTTTTCAACTGAAGATTATTCATTTTTGTTAACTCTTTCCCTGTTCTGTATATTGGCCAAAGTTTAATACCTACTGAATAATCATTAGCAAAATAGTTATAAAGAAATATGGAAGGTGGAATATTGTAGACATTTTAGACAGCAAAGAAACAGATCTATCAAATTCTATAAGCAAACAGAGCAGACCCTGATCAGAAGGCTCCTCTAGGAGCCATCTGATCTGGGTCTACTCTGTTTGCCAATGCGTGAAAACACTTTTATATGAGGGAAAGGGTTAAAAATGCATGGAAGTCATAATGAATTCTCAAAATAGTCAACAGAGGACTACTCCTACCAAGTATTATTCAAATGTGACCACCGGTTTTGGAGAAGAAGACTAAGATTTCCTTGTAGTCATATCATATAAGGAAATTCAGTCCCACCCCTGGCAACCATGTTTTTTTCAGATAACAGCATGGTTTTAAAAATTTTAATAAAGAGTCATCAGGAGATTTCAATTGGACCATTCGTTTTGGAGAATAATTTTTTTTACAGACTTTCATATAGACATATAAAAGGTAATTTAGTCCCGCCACTGGAAGTCGTTTTGTTTTGCCTATCAATTAATTTGGTTTAGCCCCTGGCTACCATGTATTTCAGATAACACCAACTTTGACGTATATCAACTTAGTTTTAGCGATGTTGGTAGAGGTCCACAAGAGGACTATTGAATATCATTCAAATTAGACAACTGGTTTTAGAAAAGAAGATTTTTAAATATAGGAAAATTTAACCCCAACCCCGGCCGCCATATTTTTCTGATACCGGTATGGTGTTTAGCAATTTTGTTAAAATGCAATCCAGGAAACTATTCAAATTGAATTATTCATTTTGGTGAAGAATTCTTTTTTAAAGTTTTCCATATAGACATATAAGGAAATATGGCCCAGCCCCTGGCGACCATGTTTTTTTTGCATATCAACATTGTTTTAACAATTTTGGCAGAGAGTCACCAGAAGACTATTCCTATCAAATACCATTCAAATTGGACAACTGGTTTTAGACAAAGATTTTTAAATTTTCCCTATGGTCATATAAGGAAATTTAGCTCCACTCCTGGTGGACATGTTTTTCTAAGATATCAGCATGTTTTTAGCACTTTTGATGAAGGGTCATAAGGGGACTATTTGTTCAAAATTCCATTCAATTTACCAGTTTTCCCCTACAGACATAATTATAAAGAAATTAAGCCACGCCCTGGCAGCCATGTTTTTACAGATCTATATCGGCATGGTTTTAGCAATTTTGACAAAGCCTGGAGACTGTTCCTACCAAATGCCATTCAAATTAGATCATTCATTTTGGAGAAAATTTTAAATGTCTTCCAATAAGACATATAAGGAAATTTATTTATGCCCCTGGCGACCATGTTTTTTAGTAAATGAACTTGGTTTTAGTAATCAGTCGCTCAGACTGGAAGACTATTCCCACCAAATACCATTCAAATTGGACAGCCAGTTTTGGAGAAAAAAAGATTTTTAAAGTTTTCCCTATTGCCATATAAGAAATTGTTACCATGTTTTTTGAGAAATGATTTTAGCACTTTTGGTAGACGGACACAATAAGACTATGCCTATCAAATTTCATTCAATTCTGACAACTGGTTTTGTACAAGATTTTAAAGATTTGTTTTTGGTTGCGATAGAAACCAGAGTTCTAAATGAATCCCAATTCTTTTAGCATTTTTGATAGGGCATGATACCAAGATCATTTATAAAAAGGTAAGTTAAATTCTGCCCTGTTGTTTTAGAGATGTCATTTAAAGCAATTGTTGACAGACAGTCAGATAAATGTTTTGGACAGAAGGTTGGACAGACAGACAAAGGATGATGAACAATCATGAAAGCTCACCTGAGCATACTCAGGTGAGCTAAAAACTGACAATGTAGCATATATATCCATACCAGTATTCTTTAACTCTTTTTATGCTAGTGGAGAAGACAGTTGTAACATATATATCCATACCAGTATTCTTTAACTCTTTGTATGGTAGTGGAGAAGACAGATGTAACATATATATCCATACCAGTATTCTTTAACTCTTTGTATGCTAGTGGTGAAGACAGATGTAACGTATATAACCAGTATTCTTTTAACTTCGCATGCTAGTGGTAAGTTTATAACTGCCTACACAAACAGTCCAGATGAGATGACACATAAATCCGCATTTCATTAAGATCCAATCTGATTGTATTTTTGAAAACAATGAAAAGAAAGTTAGCTTAGACCAGTTACTGTAGCAGACAAAACTTTTAGCAGATGACAACTTAACACTTTACCTGATGAATATTCATTGAGAAATAATGAACTTAACAATATCTTTTGGATCAATTTTTATAATGGCATCAAGAACAAGGGAGTGCTTGACCATGGCACTAACTGTAGAATCAAATCTACAGTAAAACCTCTCTATATTGGCCGCTATATTGTGTTAATTAGTTGGTATATAGGGCAGGTGGCTGCTTAAAGCAAGGTGAAAGTAAAACAGAACGCTCCTATAGGAGGTGGCTGCTTAAAGCAAGGTGAAAGTAAAACAGAACGCTTCTATAGGAGCGTTCTGTTTTACTTTCACCTTGCTTTAAGCAGCCACCTGTCTTTAACACACAATAATTGATGTAATTTAGTGGCTGTTATGGAGAGATTTTACTGTATATTATTATAAGCAAACAGAGAGACACTCATGAAATGGCTCTTACCAGAACCATATGATCTGGGTCTACTTTGTAATGTGTTAAAAGGCATGTCTTACTGGTAAAGGGTGAACAAGAAAGTTTTAAACATAACAACAACAATATCACCACAGATGCCACTCACCAGTAAATGTACAAGACAAACACAATTAAAATCACTGAACATCTGTTATATTAATAATACATATAATCACAAATCAGTCACAACGTGAGTCCACTTATACCCATGCTGTACAATTAATATAATGATTTCTTGTTGCTTTCATTCTGAACTAGAGCTATAAACCAATGGCTTATGAAGACACCCCCCACACTGACTCTTTATTCGTAGAGAGGTGGTATGATATAATAATACAGTAAAACCTCTCTTAACCAGAAGTTAAATTTAGTATAAATATCGGTCTTGGAGACAGGTGACAGCTTAGTGCAGGGTGAAAGTCATGCAGAAAGCTCCTGGCGGAGCTTTCTGCATGACTTTCACCCTGCATTAAGCAGTCACCTGACTTAAGTATCTAAATTCTTCTCTACTAGAATTCCGGTTAAGAGGTTTTACTGTAGTCCCATCCTAATGACAATCACAGGTGCATAGTCTCCTATGCCAATTAGGCTTCCCATAACATCTTAACTAAATTAATACAACTAATCACTGTACCCAGTTCACAAAAGGCCATAACTCTTATGAAATTCAAGTAAGAGTTATGGTTCTTGCACTACATAATGAGCTTATGATGGTAATTACAAGCTTATAGCTTTGACGGTTATGAAGAAAATTTAACTGATGCATGAGAAATGCAAATTTTCTAAGCTCACCAAGAACTATAACTCTTATAAAATGCAAGTCACAGGTAAGGCCCTTGCACTACATAATCAATAGTACAAAAGATATATACCAATTCAGGCTTTAAACTGTGACCTTGACCTAAGGCAGAGAATACAGCAAATAATACCTTGCACATCATCTTGAAATGAAAAGATGAATACATGCATTTCACTTAAGCTTGGCCAAACTTGGAGCAGACACAATTTGTTTGAAAGAAAGACATAACATCAATAAACCTAATCTGGTTAACCCTGTCTTCCATAAATACGCATTTCTATAGGAGCAAATGCTCTATTTATCACAATGGTTGTTAAACTACATAATTCTATCATTTTCCTTTTCTCTAGTAAATGCTCCTTTTCGGTAGATGTGATAACTCACCATTATAAACCAAACGTTTTGCCATATAAACGAAGGAGGACAAAATATGTTTTGTTTTTCTAAGCGACATTAGTGCCAATTTGTTTGCTCTGACAGGCAACTCAGACAAAAACAATATGTCTCTCCAGTGCCTAGGGGTGACATAGTTCCGTCAGAATGAAAGCACTGGCAGAGGTCCAGATAAGATGTGTAAATTGACACATTTTCAAGAACAACTCCTTTATTTCTCCACTTAACCCTATGTTGTGACCACTCTTTAGAATTGTCTCTTCAAGACGATTCTAAAGAGTGGTCACACCATAGGGTTTGGTGGAGAAATGACACTTTTAGTATCTAAGTACCTACATTTATCTGTTGCTCTGAACTGGACAGTGGTCTGTATATTTGTGGGGCATAAAAAGACTAGGATCCACTCACAGTTTTTGTTCTTCAACACTTTACCTAATGAATATTCATAAACAAAATAATGAGCATATGAATATTAAGTGGCTGATTTTTTTTTTATAGGAATAATGAACAAGAGATATCTTAACAATAGCAGAAATTGAAGAATCCGATCTATATTACCCCTTAACCCATTACCTCATGGGTTATTTTTAGAACCAACCACTTTGAATAAATCTACAGAAAGGAGCATTAACTAGAGAAAGGAATTTTTTTTAGAATTTTGTAGTTTGAAACCATTGTGATAAACAGAGCATTTGCCCCTATAGAAGTAAATGCTCTATTTATCACAATGGTTTCAAGAAGTGACTGTTACAGAGGCGTAGAAAGGCGTATTTATGAAGGAAAGGGTTAAGCAAAAATAGCAGACCCTGATCAAGACAGCTCCAATAGAAACCATATGATCTTGATCTACTCCGTTTTCAATGGCATAAAATGGCATTTTGTATTTAGGTTAAAGGTAAAAGAATGTGTCCATCCACATCACAAAGCCTGATTGTCAATTTCAGCACCAAAAGCATAAACCAGCAACAAGTTTATGCAGAATCACATAACACATGATCAGACTTGGGTTTTTTTGCGTCGACCGGATTAAAATTTGAGATTGTCTAGGTCATTTTTCAGTTCTGTGTTAACTTGTGCCTCAATGCTTTTATGTATGACATCAAGGTAGAGATTGTACTGTTGGTCCAGTCCAAGATAAGAGTCACTCATGAGATACACTGTGTAGATCACACGTCCCTCAGTCTCGGGTGTATACAGGGACAGCTGAACACTGGTCTTGCCTGCAGAAATACATGTGTAGAAAAACATATTACACATAAACATTACAAGCTTCAATTTCAGTTTTGAATGAATAAATCATAAAATACTAAAAATAGTGTAGCTTTACTCCATGAATATTCATGCCTAAAAATAATAACATGATGAATATCAATTAGATTAATTCTTATTAAGACAGAAAAAAAATGGAATTGTAACCATGGCAGTTACTATAGCATTAGATATATCTTATTACATAAGCAAACAGAGCAGACCCTATTCAGACCACTCCTATAGGACCTGTCTGATCTGGGTCTTTTCTGTTTGCAAAGGCGTAAAAGGCAGATTTATGAGGTAAAAGCATAAATATGGCTTTAGTGTGAGACAAGATCATTCCAAAAATACATGACACATCAAATTAAGTCATGAAATTCATTTAGAGCACAGTCAGCAGAAGAGTTCTGTAGTTAAATGCATAAATAATAAAAACAAGATGTGCTTGTGAAACACTATGCCCTCCATACCATATGACATTTGACCTTGATGTATGACTTTGACCTTAATAAGTCGCCCGTAAAAATGTTCGCCACCATAAGTTGCACATGCATGCCAAGTTTAGAGGATGTATGTTGAATAACGACAAAATTATCGCCAATCTCAATTTGACTCGTAATTTGACCTTTGACCTTGATGTATGAACTTGACCATAATAAGTAACCCCTAAAAATGTTCGCCTGAGTAAGCTGCACATGCATGTCAAGTTTGAAGTATGTATGTGCAGTGGCTACAATATTATTGCCAACGTTGAGGGCTGATATACATTGAGGGCCTATCACAAGACTATACATTGAGGACTGATCACAAGACTATACACTGAGGGCCTATCACAAGACTATACATTGAGGGCTGATCACAAGACTATACATTGAGGGTCGATCACAAGACTATACACTGAGGGCCTATCACAAGACTATAAACTGAGGGTCGATCACAAGACTATACATTGGGGGCCTATCACAAGACTATACACTGAGATCCTATCACAAGACTATACATTGAGGGTCGATCACAAGACTATACACTGAGGGCCTATCACAAGACTATACACTGAGGGCCTATCACAAGACTATACACTGAGGGCTGATCACAAGACTATACACTGAGGGCCGATCACAAGACTATACACTGAGGACCGATCACAAGACTATACATTGAGGGCCGATCACAAGACTGTATTCTTTACAATTTATCATCAACCTTGAAATTCTGTTCTTATTCAGTATCTCATCTGATCCAAAATTCTCTCAAAGATTGAAAAATAATAATTTTGCAATACGTCATGGCCATGAACTTAAGCAATTTGGTTCAAGAACTTGGCATCTCATCGGAATCCAAACTGTTTGTTGCTCTGATGATATTTCTGAATAGAAGTGAAATAAAAGTTGAATGAGTATTGTAGCAGATAACAAGTTTTTGCATACGAGAATGACTTAATGTGCAAAGAGTTAATAACATATGAGAATGACTTAATGTGCAAAGAGTTAATAAAACTACACTTATATATAACATAATTAACCCATTCCCTCATATTGATGCCTTTTGAGTCATCTATGAAAGTCACTTTCTGAAACCAGTATCACAATGGTTTCAAAACTACACAATTCTAAAATTTCCTTTTCTGTAGTAAATGCTCCTTTTCAGTAGATTTATTCAAAGAGGTAGGATCTAAAAATAGCCTATGAGGCAATGGATTATTCAGTATGCAATTTTTTAACAATGTTTGTTATAGCCTATACAAATAGAACTTGGGCATAATGCTCACCTCTTACGTATGGTACCCGTTTCAGTGCAACCAGCTCCTTCTTCTCGACATCACCAATAATTAGGAACCAGCCTTCATCTTTTGGCTTTGGAAACCTGGGAGTGTGGGCTTTACTGTCATTTTTCTGCAAAAACATAAAACGATAGTACAACATGTAATATGCCAATGGAAAATCTACTAGAAAGGTGTTTTTTTTTAACTCTTTCCCTGTTGAATATTCATGTAAGGTATAATGACATCATCAATAATTATTAGCTAATGTTTTAATATGGCATGTGTACATAGGATCTTTTAGCATTGGCAGAAATTGTAGACTAGAATCAAATCTATTATAATTACATAAGTAAACAGAGCAGCCTGTAAGAGCCGCCTCGACATTGTGTAAACATTTGTGTGAAGTTTCATTGATATCTCTCAAATAGTTTTCCCAGAAAACAGCGGACAAACTACTTGCATATGTTTTAAGGACATGGGCCATAACTCTGAAATGAAAAATCAAATGATCCTCAGAATCAACTCAGCTTCAGATCTTGATGCATTTAACATTTCTGTGAAGTTTCATTAAAACCTGTCAAATATTTTCCCAGAAAACAGCGGACAAACAAAATGTTGACGGACGAACGAACGAACGGACTGACGGACAGGGCCACGACAATATACGACCACCTTTATTAGGTGGGCGTATAAAAACCATGCACAATTTACTGTATCAAATATTAAATCATGAAAAATATAAAACCAGGTACTTTTTGTTAAATAAAGATCTTAAATCAGGTGTTACAGCATAGGTGTTACCAATATGGCATTTAAAGTTATTTGGAGTGTATAGATACCAAATCAAACTCATTCATTTCACGTAAGATTACCTTTATTTTGTTAATGCGTGTCAAGGAAGCCTGGAGAACATATTCCTGGTCAGCGTGCACCTGTAGCCATCGACCATCTGGAATCCGTCCAGCTGCAATATTACATTAGTCTATGAAATAGGATTCTGCATAGCTACAATAGAACCAGAATTGTAAGACTTCCTTAACCCGTTACCTCATAGGCTATTTTTAGACCGAACTTCTTTGAATAAATCTACTGAAATGGAGCATTAACTATAGAAAAGGAGAATTTTAGAATTGTGATGTTTTGAAACCACTGTGATAAAAAGAGCATTTGGTCCTATAGAGCAAATGCTCTATTTATCACAATGGTTTCAAAGTAGACGTTTAATAGTAGACAAAATAGTCAACTTTTCTTATCACGTTCTTGCTTTTATCGAGATTTGTCTAGCCACTTTTTCATTTTAAAGAGGCGTAGAACTGCGAGGTGTAATTATGTAGGAAAGGGGTAAACCCATTACCTCATAGGCTATTTTTAAACCTAACTACTTTTATCAAATCTAACAAAAAAGAGCATTTACAAGCAAAAAGGAAAGTTTTAGAATGGTGTACTTTCGAAACCACTGTGATAAATAGAGCATTTGCTCCTATGGAGCAAATGCTCTATTTGTCACAATGGTTTCAAAAAGTAACTTTTACAGAGGCGTCAAAATGAGGGAATATGTTAACCTAAAGAATTCACTGAAGGTACAACTGAGCTGTTTTCACATAGATATTAGCTACTTGACCTCCATATGTGACCCTCCCAGTCAATCAAAGAGGGTGATGATGAAGCATACATTTACACATTGTATGCAGTTGGTGAATATCTCAATTCTGGAATCCACTGATTACAAATTAATCAAATGACATTGAACTGTGGCCTTGTCCTATGTCATGCAGGATCAGTCTCAATCATCACACATTATGAAATTTTGCTCAATAAGTGTTCCATTTAAAAATGTATTGAAATGTTTTAGAATTTTAGAGGTCATATACTACAACAAATTACATTGTATTCATATGACCTTGAAATATACACAAATTTAGCCTAAAATATGAGATTGTTACCCTGGGTCGAGGAGGATGGGTCTTACATGAAGCACATGTTTGGTTGTTAACTTCACTATTGTATGCAATAATAGGAAAATGGTGAAGAATATAGGCACCAGAAATGTTTTCAAACCTTAAAATGAGATATTGATTTGTTTTTTATTGGATTTAACAGTATTTCGGTCAAATCACGATGTCTAGCTAATTACAGGTGAAGGTGGAAACAGAGAGGAGAGCTGTCTGATCTTGGTCTACTCTGTTTGCAAATGCATGAAAACATGAATGAAAGGGTTAATACAATCAGTGTCAAAAAGATTGAATCCTGATGCTGATGGTAACTTGGCATCTCGTCTCGCGGTCCAACTGTTTGCAAAGGTAACAACGACTTTGGGCCCTAGTGTGTCATTTTGAGAAGAGACTAAAATATCAATTTTCATTTACCAACATAGCTGGTATCCACAGGCCTGCTTTCCTGCTGTCCACTACCTCCCTCCCACCAGCCTTGCAAGTTGAAGCTCAAACTCAACTGGGGCATTTTACATATCACCTGGTATATCTGAAAACAGTATAAGAAAACCTTGTAAAACTCACAGTAAGTATAGGTCTAATTGGTTGGATTTAGATCAGATGGTGAACTATTGTTTAGAAAAGGAGATTTTTGAAATACCTGTGTTCTGCATTATAAAGCCAATACCCTCATAATGACGCCTTTTGACACCTCTGCAAAAGTCACCTGTTGAAACCATTGTGATAAATATTTATCACAATGGTTTCAAACTACAAAATACAAATTTTTTCCTTTTCTCTAGTTAATGCTCCTTTTCAGTAGATTTATTCAGAGGTTGGATCTAAAAATAGCCTATGAGGTAATGGGTTAACCACCTGCTCTTTACCCTAAATCTATAGGTATGTCTTTTAACACCTTTGCAAAACAGAATAGAGTAATGGGCAAAAGAACTAAGCTTTATTAACCCTTTCCCTCATATAAACGGGTTTTCACACATTTGCAAACAGAGTAGACCCAGATCAGACGGCTCCTAGAGGAGCCGTCTGATCAGGGTCTAATCTGTTTGCTAATAGAATTTGAAAGATCTGTTTCTTTGCTGTCTAATATGTTCCACCTGGCATATTTCTTTGTAACTAATATTCAGTAGGTATTGAAACTTGATATAAACATAGAACAGGGAAAGGGTCTTGAAATGGTCTTGTAACAAGAGGTTCTTGTAGGGTTACAAAATGCTCATGATCACATGGTGCAATAATCAATCACTTGGTACACTAAATGGTGCAATAATCAATCACTTGGTACACTAAATGGTGCAATAATCAATCACTTGGTACACTAAATGGTGCAATAATCAATCACTTGGTACACTAAATGGTGCAATAATCAATCACTTGGTACACTAAATGGTGCAATAATCCATCACTTGGTACACTAAATGGTGCAATAATCCATCACTTGGTACACTAAGTGGTGCAATAATCAATCACTTGGTACACTAAATGGTGCAATAATCCATCACTTGGTACACTAAATGGTGCAATAATCCATCACTTGGTACACTAAATGGTGCAATAATCAATCACTTGGTACACTAAATGGTGCAATAATCAATCACTTGGTACACTAAATGGTGCAATAATCGATCACTTGGTACACTAAATGGTGCAATAATCAACCACTTGGTACACTAGAGTATGAAGGATTCAAATGTTTTCAAAGCTACAGACAAATACTAGCTAGAAATGTTTTTGATACAAAAACTGATGTCTCCCCTGACCCCACCACATGGAAAAAAATTTCCATGTACAAATTATAAGTCCCATAACTCTGCAGAAAATCATCGAACCAGAACAGGATTAAGATATGCACAACTAGGCATGATGGTGATCAATCCTTTGAAGTTTCAGGAAAATCTGACCAAAGGATTTGGAGAAACTGTGCGGACAAAATTTTCCATGTAAAAAATTCAAAGTCCCATAACTCTGCAGAAAATCAATGAACTGGAACAGAAATAAGATATGCACAACTAGGTACTGTACTTATCAATCCTATGCAGTTTAATGAAAATCATACCAAAGCTTTTGGAGAGACCGCGCAGACAAAATTTTCCATGTAAACTCCAATAACTCTGCAGAAAATCATCAAACTGGTACAGGAAAATAATATGCACAACCAAAGGTGCTCGACGCATGCTTGGACTCACCCATGGAAACCCCCCCCCCCCCCCCCCCCCAAAAAAATAAATAAAAATAAATAAAAAATGAATAAATAAAAAAAAATGTGATCGAAGTATGTTAAACTAGCCTAAAACTATCTATTTGAACCTTAAACCACTCCGAAAAACAAGAAAAACACAACCGGAAAAAAATTCCTATCGGGTCTATATATGTATTGAAAGGTATCTAACTACGACAGATCAGCTGCGGAAAATACAACAGTCATGTTTTTCAAAGTCTTACAGCAAAGCCAATTCAACACCGATTTTAATCATTTTGGTCTTGATCCGTTCCAAATTCCATATGCTAAGCGGCACAGTTAGTGCTTTCCTTAAATATTGCCCCGTCTTGTCGCTGCAAGACCGCGAATTTGAAAATACGCTAGAGCGAAACGATGTGACTCCCACCAGGATGCATAGAAGTATATAGGGGGATCTGTATTCGTTAAACTTTTCAGCAAAAACGAGAATTATGCTGAAACACATTCGAAAAACATTCAACTTACCGCAGTTAAAACGGTGCTGGCTGTTTGTAGTCTGCTATGAGACGCCAGTTTTCTTTCTCCTACTTTCGTTTTGAACGGAGGTGGCCAAATCGCTGTGGCCCGGAAGTAGTAGTCAATTTACATATCGAATAGGTTATGAGCCGGGTCACAGATAAATGGTCGCATCCGTTCAAAAGGAAAGTTGGAGAAAGAAAACTGGCGCCTCGTAGCTGACTGGAAATAGTAAGCACCGTTTTAATTGCGGCGAGTTTAATGTTTTTAGATAGTGTTTAACCATAATTCGCGTTTTTGTTGAAAAGATTAACGAATAAAGATCCCCCTATATACGTCTATGCATCCTGGCGGGAGTCACATCGTTTCGCTCTAGCGTTTTTTCAAATTCGCGGTCTTGCAGCGACAAGACAGAGCAATATTTAAGGAAAGCACTAATTGTGCCGCTTAGCATATGGAATTTGGAACGGATCAAGACCAAACTGATTGAAATCGGTGTTGAATTGGTTTTGCTGTAAGACTTTGAAAAACATGACTGTTGTATTTTCCGCGTCTGATCTGTCGTAGTTAGGTACCTTTCAATACATATATAGACCCGATAGGAAATTTTTTCCGGGTCGTGTTTTTCTCGTTTTTCGGAGTGGTTTAAGGTTCAAATAGATAGTTTTAGGCCAGTTGAACATACTTCGATCACAATTTTTTTTTTTTTTTGGGGGGGGGGGGGGGGGGGGGGGTCCATGGATGAATCCAAGCATGCGTCGGGCACCTTTGTGCACAACTAGGCATATTACTGATCAATCCTATAAAATTTCATGTAAATCCGACAAAAGGTTTTGGAGAAAACGTTTTAAAAAATTTCCATGTAAAAGTTTCAAAGTCCCATAACTCTGCAGAAAATCATCGAACCCAAGCAGGAATAAAATATGCACAACTAGGCATGGTGCTGATTAATCCCATGAAGTTTCAAGAAAATCAGACCAAAGATTTTGGAGAAATCACGTTGACAACTCTCACAAAAACAATACATTGTAATAATATTATGTCTCCCCCAAACAAATAGGGGGGTGGGGGTGGGGGCATAATTATGTTGCTGCCAGCCAGCAAAACCTGTCTTCTTCAAATTCATTTGTTTAATTTTCTTCTTTTTTTGTTTCATAAACGTAATAACAGCACCAAATTGTTGATTATCAAAACTGTTTGCAAAGGTGATCACTGGTTTGTCCTTGGAAATGAAACAGTTAACATGGTGCATTTGTAAGTAAACATCATCTTATCTTTGTCATAAAAACTGTATACATCTACAGAGGTCCAGAAAAGATGCGTAAATTTAAACAATTTTAACAATAGCTCTTTTATTTCTCGACTAAAGAGATGATTCTAAAGAGTGGTCACAGTATAGGGTTTGTAGGAGAAATAACGATTTTTGTATTTGGGTATGCACCGTTATCTGTAGCTCTGCATCTAACAGTAGATATTTCTAGCAGTTATGTAAAACAAAACTGTAAACTACATGCATTCACTTGTTTTATCAGCTGTTTTTCTTACCTGATCAACTTGCTGTTTGGTCATGTCTTCACCCAGCATATCATGAAGCACGTTTGGTCTGCCCTCACACAGGGTCATTAGCTCTGGTAGGGTTTCAATAGGTCCCCTTGGTCTCTCAAGTCCTTTCTTAGGTCTGCAAAGTAAATATCAATTATAATCATCAGATCCATATACATGTACATGTAAATTTAAACCTAAACACTTAT
The DNA here is from genome assembly GCA_963576725.1 of Azorinus chamasolen. Classification (NCBI taxonomy): domain Eukaryota; kingdom Metazoa; phylum Mollusca; class Bivalvia; order Cardiida; family Solecurtidae; genus Azorinus; species Azorinus chamasolen. The sequence goes on from OY755237.1 coordinate 98,769,316, forward strand.
TTTCAAAATCATCCAGACAAAATTTGCAGACTTTTACTTCAATTGAGGTCAAGGTCATAGTAAAGGTCGCAGAGACACCAAAGCAGTACAAGATGCTCAGCCTTCTGAAGATAAATCTAAACAAGAAAGTTGGAAATGATCAGCCAAGTGTTTGAGGACATATCCTCCAGACAAATTGCTTGACAAACTTTTGCTAAACTTGAGGTCAAGGTCAGGGTCAAAGTCAAAGAAACACCAAAGTAGTATGTGACAATCTGCCTTCCCAAGATGCAATATTTATCAGAGGAATTCTTACCCAAGGGAATTATCTTGGAACAAATGCAGACAAAATTTTACTAAAACTGAAGTAAAGGTAACAAAGGCACCAATGTGGTGTGCGACACTCCCCCTACTCAAAATGTACTCACACAATAAATTATAAAACATAAATTAAATCAAAGGCCTGAACAGCCATAATTGCTTTCGAGTTTGATAAGGATGTTAAGTGTAAGGGAAGAAGTTGCTGTACATGTTAATCACCATTTTTGACGTCTTGGAATTGTTTAATGTAATACTAACAAGGCAGTCCAAAGGACAGCTATATTCCCCACCGCCGCCACCTAAATTAAGACATTGACCGTAAGGTGATACAATGGGTTTTAACGTGGTTGACATTCAACCTTCCAGTTGTTAAGAAAATAGGACGCGGAAACAAATATAATGGAAACTGAAGGTAAGAACACGACTTTCAAATGTGACCTTGACCCGACATGACTGCCACATGTGTTCTGCACATCATCTCAATTCGGTTAATATTTGACTCAAGTTTTATGAAAATCCTTCAAATGGTTTAGAAGATATGGAGCGGACACGAAATGTAATGGAAATTGAAGATTAAATCACTTGGCCTTCAAATGTGACCTTGACCTTGAGCCGACATGACTGCCACATATGTTCTGCACATTGTCTCAACGTGGTTAACATTTGAGGCAAGTTTCTTGAAAATCCTTCAAGGGGTATAGGAGATAATGAAACTATAATGGAAATTGAAGGTAAGAACACTTGATCTTCAAATGTGACCTTGACCTTGAGCCGACATGACTGGCACATGTGTTCTGCACATCGTCTCAATTTAGCTAACATTTAACTAAACTTTTATGAAAATCCTTCAAAGGCTTTAGAAGATATGGAGCGGAAATGAAAATGTAACGGAAATTAAAGGTTAGAACACTTGACCTTCAAACGTGACCTTGACCTTGAGCCAACATGACTGCCGCATGGGTTCTGCACATCGTCTCAATTCATTTAATATTTGACTCAAGTTTTATGAAAATCCTTCAAAGGGTTTAGAAGATATGGAGCGGACACAAAACTGTAATGGCAACTGAAGGTTTAAACACTTGACCTTCAAATGTGACCTTGAACTTGAGCCGACATGACTGCCACATGTGTTCTGCACATCGTCTTTATTTGGTTAATATTTGACTCAAGTTTCATGAAAATCCTTCAAAGGGTTTAGAAGATATGGAGCGGACACAAAAATGCAATGGAAATTGAAGGTTAAAACCCTTGACCTTCAAATGTGACCTTGACCTTGAGCCGACATATCTGCCACATATGTTCTGCACATCGTCTCAACTTGGTTAACATTTGAGGCAAGTTTCTTGAAAATCCTTCAAGGGGTATAGGAGATATGGAGCGGACACGAAATTGTTACGGACAGACGGACAGACGGACATGCTAACAAATGGGTAGTTGTGTGACTTTTTCCTTTGATCTTTTCTTGTGGGACTAGTCCCACAAGAAAAACTATTTTTGGCTCTAACTTTGGAAAAGAATGATCTGGAAGCTAACCCTAACCCTAACCCTATGTCCCACAACTGGCCAGGTTAATGTCACAAGAAATGGCCAGGTTAATGTCACAAGAGATGGCCAGGTTAATGATTTTACTTGTGCGACTAGTTAGAAAAAGTCACACAACTACCCTTTGGTGAGTGCGGACGGACGGACAGATGGACATGCTAACAAATGGGTAGTTGTGTGACTTTTTCCTTTGATCTTTTCTTGTGTGACTAGTCCCACAAGAAAAACTATTTTTGGCTCTAACTTTGGAAAAGAATGATCTGGAAGCTAACCATAACCCTAACCCTATGTCCCACAACTGGCCAGGTTAATGTCACAAGAAATGGCCAGGTTAATGTCACAAGAGATGGCCAGGTTAATGATTTTACTTGTGGGACTAGTTAGAAAAAGTCACACAACTACCCTTTGGTGAGTGCGGACAGACGGACAGACGGACGGACAGACGGAGGCCATTCCTATAACCCCCCTCCGCTATGCGGTGGGGGATAAAAATATGACAGACTGTAGCAACAGTCAAACCATAAGCAAAGTGGTTATTAGTAACACTCAGACAGTCCTTGACCTCAACAAGTCAGAAATGCAATGCTGAGTGACAGTGTCCATCTTTCAATTCATATCAAAGCAATATCAAATGCTGTTGTGTATTTCAAAGCACTACCCTCCTTATTAATTACGAATCCTAGAATTTTAACTACTGTTTAGACAATGTAGTATGAAATTTTAGTTAAATTTTGTTCGGGTTTATATACATGTATGCAAACACACACACATTAATCCAAAATCTTGGTTGATTCATAATGATATCAAATGTACAGTAAATTCCTAATAATCCATATGATGTTTTATCCTATCAAAACTCCACCATGAATTCCACTGATCATAAACTTATATGAATCCCAACTTTTATATTCCAATTTATTCTTGAAATTTGGACTGACAGCATTTTGTTATTAACACTCAAGATTACAGATAAATCATTTTCAAATGAATTCTATAATTGTTCTATCATTACTGGGTCTATTCAAAATAGCCAAACGGAGACTAACCCCTGTAAATATACATGATCAGAGTAGACACTGTTTTACACCTTTTTAAAATATAACTTAATTTCCATCAGATCAGGATATTGATGGCCAAGAATGATATCATCTCTGGCTATTTCATATCAAATTTGTTGTCAAATGTTCTTTGCTATGACATCTCCCAGCGTTTTTTCTTTGATTTTAGGGAAAGGGCATGGCCTTACCGGAGGGGAAAAATAAGCGTGAAATGAATGCTTATGGGGAAAAGGTCAGAAAATATCAACATAACATTTAACATGTTCATATTTTCTCTATCAAGTGACAGTACAATTCAATTAAAAGCATTTCATGCAGTTCTGATAATTTAATGGTCTTTTTCTTGTGTGTTTTGTCTGCAACTGCATAACTCTTGGCTATTACTAAAATTGTAAACACGTCATCAATGAGTTTTCATAAAACCCCATTATAAATCAGAAATCACAGTAAATCTCAACTATTCCATTAACTAAGACAAATATGATCGGACTTTTGGTAGATAAAGATATCGGCATTTTTTGTAAATGAAGAAGCCTACATGTATGTCTCGCATTTTTGCGATGACAATGGCATTCATGGAAAGTTCCATCCATCTCGGTTTGTGGAGAAACTAATTAAATCCATTGTAGAGAGTAATACGCATACTAGCCTGTTAACACTGCAAGAGAAGTTGGCATTTCTATCGTGTTTCATCAGTAAAATAACGCTAATAGAAAGAAATTGTTGTGGTACTGCTGGTATGAAAGCGAAAGTACAGACACTGCGATTCATAAACGCTATACGGATTACTCGGATCTCTAGGTTAGACGGATGTATAGAAATGCGGTTAGCGTTTTATCACGTACACGGTGTCGATATAAAAAAATCCCTCTCCCTCCCTATCGGCGGAGAGGTAATTGATCAATGAAAAACACAACAGGTTTTCTAGTTGGGAAGTCTTTGCTATCGGCGGAGAAGAAATTTATAATTTACAGACAAGCTATTGCTGCTGTAGAAACGCCAATGTGTTGCGAAAACAATGTTTAACTAAACACCAGGAACGAGGTTCATATACGCATATATGATAAATGCTGATTTTCAAGCTTGCGCAACTCATATCCGCGGATATGAACTTCATATCTGGTCGGATCCGGTGTTTAGTCATACCGATATTCTTTCGCGTTTTTTGGGAGTATATTCAATAATTCAAGCTTTTAAAAGGTTGATCTTGTGTAGACTAGAAGTTATCTGACAAAGCGAAGTGTTATTAAATGCATGAAAAGTAAATAAATTAATGAACAATTTACAACAAAACTAGTTTAGAATTGAAGAGAACTATTTTCTCTTGCGCATGTTCACAAGAAATAGTGAACTCTTTGCCGTAAAAACGACCGATCGCTATATTGCATTCTTCGAAAGCAATAAAAATGTATGTATATAAATTGCACAATAAAATTATCAAACTAGTAAAGTCATTAAGCTTAGGCCATGCTCCTATTTGTGTCATAGCATGGATCATTGAATAATGACCGCAAATGATCCATTATTGTTTAATCAGAGTTCATTTTGTATGAAGGGACTAAATTTGATGGGGAATTTTTAATGACAAACAGTGCAGACCCTTATCAGAGAACTCCTTCAGGAACCAATCTAGGCCTAAATTGTGTGCAAATGTCAGTTTTATCTTGCGCCAAGCATAAACACATTCCCCCATATTGACCCCTTTTGACACCTCTGGAAAAGTCACCTGTTGAAACCATTGTGATAAATAGAACATTTGCTCCTATATGCTCTATTTCTGTTTCTCTAGTTAATGCTCCTTTTCGGTAGATTTATTCAAAGAGGTTGGATCTAAAAATAGCCTATGAGGGAATGGGTTAAAAGATTAATCTTTCTCACCTGAGACAATGGAGATGGTAGGGTGTGACATGAGGCAGCGTGAGGATGGTGGAGTCATGCCACCAATGACCTTGAACTATCATCTGGACAAGCTGTGTAATGCCAAGGGAGGTAACTAACCAACCTTGGTCTGCTGATGCATCCAACATAGCCTGCATAAAAGACGTCATAGATAATTATATATGTACCAGGCACTACTATAGACACTTGATGATGATAAGTGCTGTGTCATTTCTTGCATAAATTTGCATCTTAACTTAAAACACAACTTCCTTAACCCTTTCCTCCATGAATGTCCATGCTAGAAATAATGTCATTAATATCAATTAGATGAATTTGTTATAATAGCACATGGACACATGCAATTTGGCCAAGGCAGAAACTGTGTTATCATATCTATATAATATCATAAGCAAACAGAGCAGACCCTGATAAGATGGCTCCTATAGGAGACATCTGATCTGGGTCTACTCTGTTTGCAAAGGCATAGAAATGTGTATTTATGGAGCAAAGGGTTAACATATTCCAACTCAAAGAGAAAACTTGGATTTAGTGATGAAACTATAGCAAGAGTGTTCAAAGGATGGTCTTACACACCTGGCAGATTCTGATGGTAAACATGCATGGCAGATTCTGATAGTCTCACATACCTGGCAGATTCTGAAAGTCTTACATACCTGGCAGATTCTGATGGCCTGGTCTAAGACTGACTTAGTGTCTGTGTTGTAGTCTGTTGAGGGCAATGGCACACGCCCAAAATGGGCTTGCAGCAGAATGTTGGCCTTGGTGTGGGCCGAGTCCATTGTATGTGGGTTCACATCCAGAGGCAACTGCTTGGCAAGGTCACTAAAAGAACAACCACTGTTACTACGGATAAAACTGTCAATGGCCATAGTTTTCTATTAAACATGTTTTCTTTAGAAGGGGCTGTGTAAAATAACCCATACAATTTACAGTTAGTACATGGCTTTGATACAGGAAACAAAGGAGTAATCAGTTCAGAATGAACACTGTTTGCCATTGTCTATAGATTATATGTTAAAATAAATTACAGAAATTAAATCAAAGATCATAACTTATTACCTCATGAATATTCATGTTTGAAAGAATGACATCATATATACTTATTAACTTATTCCCTCAAAGGCTGCATGTATTTTTAGATCCACATCTTTGACTAAATCTACAGAAATTTGAGCATTTACTAGAGAAAAGGAAAAGAGTTTTTAAACCATTGTGATAAATAGAGCATTTGCTCCATAGGAGCAAATGCTCTATTTATCACTGGTTTTAAAAAGTTATATTTTCAGAGGCGTCAAAAGGCGTCTATATGCGGGAATGGGTTAAACGATTTTTTACAATTACATTATTACCACAGGAAGATTTAGATGTGGCAAAAACTATTGTGTCAGATCTATATTATTTCATAACCAAACAGAGCTGACCCTGAACAAAAGCTCCTAGTTATCTGATCCGGATCTACTCTGTTTGCAAAGCCATTTTAAGGCTTCTCTGAAAGGTAGAGGATTAACCATTTCCTCCATGAATATTCATATAAGAAATAATGACGTCATCAATATAAGTTTGATTTTTTTTATTAATGGCATAATTATGAGCCTAGGATATTTTGACTCGGGCAGAAACTGTAGAATCAGATAAGTGTTTTACCATAAGCAAATATAGCAGACCTAGATCCGAAGGCTCCTATAGGAGCTGTCTGATCTGGATCTACTTAGTTTTCAAAGGCGTAGAAAGGCATATTTAAGGAGTTATTTACTCTATTGAAATACTGTTGCAAATAGAGTAGACCCAGGCCAGATGGCTCCTGTCTGATCAGAGTCTGCTCTGTATGCTTATGGAACAAGCATACACAAATCTGACGAAACTAAATTCCTTGACATTTCCCTGACATAATTTCAAATTTCCCCCCAAAAAGTTACACTGTGATATTTAGTCTTTCTGGCATACTTCATTTGCTTATAATTGTATTTTCAAATTTCCCTGAAAGTTCTCCAAATTCCCTGACAATTCCCTGACCTTGAAAAGTTTTTTTTTCTGATTTTACAGTTTTTACTAGGGCCATAATGTTTCTTGTTTATATGCCATAATGGCATTATAAATGTAAACCTAACAAGATCAAATTGTAACGGAATCTATATAATTCCATAAGCAAACAGAGCAGACCCTGATTTGACAGCTCCTACAAGAACCATCTGATCTGGGTCTAATCCATTTGTAAATGCCTTAAAAAGTGTATATGTGCATAAAGGGATAGAACTCGTGATATGTTAACTGATATTCAGTACATAATTATGCCCCCCATTAAAAAATGGGAGTTTTTTTTAACTTATGAACCTGAATCTATACAAAAACTAAATGCCTAACCTGTTAATCTGGTCCTCATTGTGTCTAACAGGCAACTCTGCATACTCTGTGGCGTTCTATAAAATAAAATAAAAGTGAACAAAGGTAAATAACTCACACACACTCAGATACTTATTTATAAGAGTTACATCCCTTTAACACAAAATATGTCCATACAGTGTAACATGTCTTAACCCTTTCCTTCATTTTCTGAATGTTCACGCTATTGCAAAAAGAGTAGACCCAGATAAGACTGCTCCGACAGAAGCCGTCTGATCAGGGTCTGCTCTCTTTGCTTATGAAAATATAATAGATCTTACTACAGCTTCTTCCAATACCCAAAAGTCCTGAATATATGTCTTTATAAAAATTATGCTAATAAGTATTCATGATGTCATTTTTTATACGATATCAACCCATTCCCTCATGTAAACGCATTTTCACACATTTGCAAACACAGTAGACCAAGATCAGATGGCTCCTACAGGAGCTGTGTGATTAGGTTCTGCTGTTTGCTTTTGACATGATATAGATCCAAAACATTCCCTTGAAAAGTTTGCATTATAAAAATTGAGCTATTCTTACATGAATATTGAACAGGGAAAGGGTTAAGCAACCAAGAAAAAGAGTATTACTCCAACCACCTGCTTTTTAACCCTTTACTCCATGAATATTCATGAAAGAAATAATGATGTCATGAATACTAATTATATCAACTGTTATAACAGCACATGGACACAGGAATTTTGACCATGACAGAAAATGTAGAATCATATCTGTATTATATCATAAGCAAACAGAGCAGACCCTGATAAGATGGCTCCTATAGGAGCCGTCTGATCTTGGTCTATTCTATTTGCAAATGCATAGAAAGGCACTTTTTGAAACCATTGTGATAAATAGAGCATTTGCCCCCATAAGAATGGTTTCAGAACTACACATTTCAAAAATGTTCCTTTTCAGTAGATTCATTCAAAGAGAATGTATCTAAAAACAGCCTATGAGGGTGTGGGTTAAAGCATATACATGTACCTATAGTAGAAAACATCTGCTCTGAAACATCTTGAAGCAAGACCTTTATTGAAGCAGTCCTCTGTTGAGGTTTGTTTCTTTTTGGGGTTGCTTCTTTTTTAAGCAAGTCCATATTTTTAAGTTTGCTTCTCCCTTTAGGACCTGGGGTTTGCTTCTTTTGGTAGCATACCTTTTGAAGCAGACCTCTGTTGAAGCAGGCCTCTGTTTAAGTCTGCTTCTTTTGGGTTAGCTTCTTTGTTAGGTAAGTCCATATTGTGTGATTTGCTTCTCCCTTTGGGAAGCAGGCCTCTGTTGAGGTTTGCTTCTTTTAGGGGTTGCTTCTTCTTGAAGCAGGTCCATATTTTGTGGTTTGCTTCTTTTTGAAGCAGATCAATGTTTTTGCTTCTTTTTGAAGATAAAGATCTTAATATTCTTGAAAATGTTTTAATTTACACGTCTTATCTGGAGTATCTATTTCAAGCACTAAAGGGGATTTTTTGATTTCCCAAACTGGACTTTATACAACATGAAAAAAACCGGTATTTTTGAAACAGTATGAAACAGTTGCTTTGACCTTAAACTTTGACCTTAAACCTTAAAGATTGACCTTGAACTTGCAATGCACCACTCAAGAGTAGCAGCTTAATAGTATACATGAAGTCCCTGTCTCTAATAATATAAACAATCAGACAGATGAACAAATAGTTAAACATGAGCTGTCACAGGCACGTGACAAAGGCCCCCAAGGATATCACCGACACTAAAAGCCTGTGTCATGATGATGTATATGCCTGGACCATATCGCATATTTGTAGAAGCCTATTTGTGCTAAGCTATTCCAAAATTGTTTTTTGTAAAACAATATTTAATAAAACACACATATATAGAGAGAGACTAATTTTTTTTTAACTTTTACCCCCGATTAACTCTTCGTTTGCTGAATTTTAAAATACATTTCTCCTTCTTTATCCATGCCCTGTTGTATAATTACATACATCTTCACTGTGTACACGTATTTCGCTGTGCAATCACTGCTGTGGAGTGCACTGGTTGCACAATCAACTTGTAAATAATGCAGACCCTGATGAGACAGCTCCTGCAGGATTTGTACCAAGGTACTTTGAAATCCATTCATGTATGTAGGAGTTACAGAGCGGACTCAACAAAATTTCTCCATTTTTTAACTTTATCCACCAATTGTGACCTTGCCCTTTAAGATAGGAACCTGGTTCTTTTTCGCGACAAATCATCTTAAGTTGGTGAATATCTGTACCAAGTTATTTTGAAATCCACCCATGTATGTAGGAGTTACAGAGTGGACACAGCGTGGGGCTAACAGACCGACTCACAGACTGAAAGACGGATGGACAGTGTGATTACTATATATATTACAATATGCCCGATCAAAATCTTGGGAGCATAAAACCCCAAAGGTGTCTACATGTGTAAGATGATCCATGTACGTAACTTCACTCATCTATGACATAGATGTACCTACTGAAAGTATATCTATGAGCTCTGGTATCGTGGTATCTGCGCCCAATTCACCCTGGAACATTCGCATGGTTGTGTGTGCAAGATAGTAGTAGGAAGCAATTCTGCCCATGGTCATTGGGAGCACTGAAGAGCCATCCTGAAAATACAGCAGAGTTTACTTTGTTTCCAATCTGTCATTGCAAAGATAAGAAGGAAGGCAATTATTTTGTTGTTCTTTACTTACTCTTTCAACACAACAGGCAAATTAGTGATAATCTTAGTACACAATTTAGATCCACATGAAACATTCAAGTACTAAGTATCTGTGCACAATTTATATCCACATGATACACCCAACAACTAAGCATTAAATTTTCATTAGTATCCAGCTGTTTGACACTATGAACAACTTTCTGAAAACAAAGGGAAGAGAACATTCAAGAACAAGAGGGCCATGATGGCCCTGATATCGCTCACCAGACAATCAGGGGAGAAGATTTTCAAAGTTTTCACTATACATGTTTCTATAGAAAACTGGCCAATTTTGACCTCAGGGGCATAATTTATGTAACTTATGTAGAGGACCTGAACATGATGCTATGTGCCAAATATAAAAGCTGAGAACCTTCCAGTTTCAAAGGAGAAGATTTTCAAAGTTTTACTAAATGTTTCCAAAGAAAACAAGGCTACACCTGGGGGCAGGGCCAATTTTGACCTCAGTGGCACAATTTATGTAACTTTTGTAGAGGACCTACAGATGATGCTATGTGCCAAAGATGAAAGCTGAGAACTCTGTAGATTCAGAGGAGAAGATTTTTAAAGGTTCAAATTGTTGATAATGGATGACGAATGACGCACACGGACGGACGGACAACTGATATCAGGCGATCACAAAAGCTCGCCCTGAGCACTTTGTGCTCTGGTGAGCTAAAAATGATGTAAATGACAATATTTGTAGATTAACCTTTTCCCTGTTCTATGTTTATTTTAAATTTTAATACCTATTGAATATTCACGAACAAAATAGTAAATGAAATATGGAAGGTGGAACATTGTACACATTAAAGAGAGTAAAGAAATAGATCTATCCAATTCCATTGGCAAACAGATTAGACCCATTTCATTTTAACCCTTTCAGAGTGGAATAGCCCAACATTATTTATGCCCCAGTTATATTTGCCATGGTGGCCGTACAGTCTAAAATTTCTAGGGCAAACAGCATTTCTATGGGCTTCACAGAATTCCTACTGCCATATACTGCAGTGGGTACATATCATTTTCTTGAAAAAATGATACATTTACCCAAAAACAGTGTCTCTAAGAAATAGCATGGCTTAATTATGGTTTAAGTTGTAGTGAAATCACCAGGCAATGGCTATTTCCATTTACTGTACCAGTGGCAAGTATTTGATATTAAAATTTAGAGTCTGAGATTGTTTTATAACAATTTATGTGATGTATAACAATGTGCAGATGGGTTATTTTCTAATGTTGCATGTCAATTTTTAATATAAACTGTTATATATTGCGCATTTATAGCAGGCTAGATCAAATATAAATTGTATGATTTTTCGATGCAGTGCACCGATGTAGGAGTTTTAGAATGAGGCACAATGAAAAATATTTTTTAGCCCAAATACATTGTCGCAAATTATTGTTTCACCTACCATAACAAAAATGAACAATGTATCTTGTATACATAGAGTAGGATTTCTATATGCCATTTTCATTTATAAGTTCAAAAATAAACATATTTGAAGACACGTGTTTTTTGGCTGTTCTTGGTATAAATTCTTAATTTTCAGTGTTCCTAGTTGAGTTCACCATACAGCGTCCCTGTGGCCACCGCATTTTTTTTTAAAAATCCACTGACACTGCAAGGAAGTCGTATGGCTTCCATGCAGTCAGTCTGGCACTACTGCTACACAACTTGGTTGTAAAAATTACGGCGGCCATAGAAATTGTAACTCCTCACTTACAATTCTACAGTGGCTGTAAGGCCTGTAAAAACTAGAACTATTACTAAAGGTGATGGAATACCCCCGCTCACCTGTCTTGATCCCAAATCAAACCAGGTTGTGCCATGGACGGACATTGTGCCACGGACAGACAGACCAACCTTGCTATGGACTGACATTGTGCCACGGACAGACCGACCAACCAACACACTGACTCCTATACCCCCTCTCAAACTTAGTATGCGGGGGTATAATTAGGGATATACCATATGGCGACTGCGGGTGCAGCAAATTTTCTATGTTCGTCACCAAAATCCGTCAATTTCAGAAATCTATGGCCGCCGTACAGCAGCCATAGAGCAATTGTGACTGGGTTCTTAATGATAAACTCCATTCAGTATAAATGTGTTGTTAAATTTTATTCACGACAAACATTGCAGACCCTGGTCAGAGAGTTCTTCTGAAGCCCGCTGATCTGGGTCTACAACTGTTTGCAAAGACAGAACACTCATTCCTCATAATGCAAAGGTTAAAAGAGGTGAAAGAAAAATGTACTTTTATTATTATTGTGTTTGTAGCAGATGACAAATTTTGCAGATCAAAGCTACTTAGTGTAGAAAGGTTTTCCTCTTTTGGTGCAAAATATTGTCGTCTGCAGCTACAATTGTTGTTTGGTTAATTTTCTCCCTTTTTTAATCAAAAACATTACCACAGTTACGAACAGTTTGCACTCTAATTGGAGGTCAAGTTATTTTGCATCACATCTCGATCCAAACTGTTTGCATAGGTAATATGTACAGACGTGACATTGGCAGAGAAACAGTACAGACGTGACATAGGTAATGTGTACAGACGTGACGTGACATTGGCAGAGAAACAGTACAGACGTGACATAGGTAATATGTACAGACGTGACATTGGCAGAGAAACAGTACAGACGTGACATAGGTAATATGTACAGAAGTGACATTGGCAGAGAAACAGTACAGACGTGACATAGGTAATATGTACAGACGTTACATTGGCAGAGAAACAGTACAGACGTGACATAGATAATATGTACAGATGTGACATTGGCAGAGAAACAGTTAAAGGGTAAAACAAAAATTTATTCTCCACTAATATCATTCTATCCTTTGATTCTGAATTACTGTACTGACTATACTGTTGATTCAATACATTCTGAAAGAATAAAATATGACGTGACATAGGTAATGTGTACAGACGTGACATGACATTGGCAGAGAAACAGTACAGACGTGACATAGGTAATATGTACAGACGTGACATTGGCAGAGAAACAGTACAGACGTGACATAGGTAATATGTACAGAAGTGACATTGGCAGAGAAACAGTACAGACGTGACATAGGTAATATGTACAGACGTGACATTGGCAGAGAAACAGTACAGACGTGACATAGATAATATGTACAGATGTGACATTGGCAGAGAAACAGTTAAAGGGTAAAACAAAAATTAAATTTATTCTCCACTAATATCATTCTATCCTTTGATTCTGAATTACTGTACTGACTATACTGTTGATTCAATACATTCTGAAAGAATAAAATATGGGATACAAAAGTTTCCTTGGCAACCTGAACAGATCTAGAACAGACCAGATCGAATCTGGGTGTATGCAATTTCCCTATGCTTGTTTAAAGGTTATCTGTATTTAGAAGATGATACTTACCTCCCCCATCTCTAGGCAGTAGGAGCTCTCCAGTTCAAAAAGGGCCTTCTCCACCAAGGAGGACAGGAACCTGTTGATGCTGTTGTGGTCTGTGTCATCCAGATTGTAATAGCTGAAAGCCAGAAAACATCTATTAACTACTGTTGGTTGATTAATATCAGATAATCTATTAACAGATTATCAAATCCAAGAAAACTGATAAAAGTGTGCTGTATTTAAGATAAGGATGTAAATTTTCTTTCTGTTTTTTTTGGCAGCAAGTGAGCCTGAGTGATAAAACGTTCAGATCCTAGTTCTGGCCCCACGTTTTGTGGCGCCTGATATGGATCCAAACTGTTTGTATAGGTAATAAATGGCAGGAGAATCTTCTTCCACTAACATCCAAATAATTAAGGGTTTGTATCCAGACGAAATGCTCAATCAAGTGAAGTTCATCTGAAATTGTCAATATTCGATCCCATAGACAGTCAAAGATAGAACAATATGAAATAGCTGTTGTGTCCAACACTTGTTCAAACCTTTGAAATATTGGTTATCAATTACATCATCTGTTTCTATACCATATTTTATTTTAAAAACATCAGATTAGCAGGTGAAGGGGTATATAGAGGATTTTACATGAGTGTTCATTACAAATTGTTTTTATGAAACATTTTTGTAATGAACACGAATGTAAGATTCTTTTTATCACATATGCCTTAAAATTGCCATAGAAAATGAAACAGGCTATAGCTGACGGCTGTTTCGGCCAATGCTATACAAACAGCGTAGTAATAAACAGACGATGCACATGGAGAGCTACGATTGCCTAACACCAAAATGAGTGCTACGGTTGGCCGACGATTGCTAATTTGCATAAAAAATGCACTAGTGCATTTCCGCGATTTACGGCACTCTGTTACGGTACTCCCACAATGCAGATTATGTGATACAATTATTTTACAGTTTGAATCCGGCTGTACCACGCTGAAAATAATGGCCGAAACAGCGGTCAGATAATTATAGCCTGTTTCACTTTGTATGGTACTTTTAAGGGTTAAGTGATAAAAAGAATCTAACATTCATGTTCTTTACAAATTGTTTTTATGAAACTCGTTTACTAACACTCACTAAAGCTCATGTCATATTATTATAGTAAACTCGTTTCATAAAAACAATTTGTAATGAACACTCATACCTTGAACCAGCCCAGGCTCTTGAGCAAGCCATATTTGACCCAGCCGTTGTCTATTACATAATGAATTAAGAACCACTTTTTCCGGGACTTTGACCAGACCTCGAGCAATGCACTGTCCTCAGCTCAGTGATGCTTGATCTATTTAAATTTGACTGTATTATCATTAACCAACTCTTTAACCCTTTCCTCCATGAATATTCATGTAAGAAATAATGACATCATGAATATTAATTAGATTAACTTTTTATTATAGCACATGGACAAAGGAAGTTTTAGCCGTGGCAAAAACTGTAGAATCATCTTTATATTATATCACAAGCAAACAGAGCAGACCCTGATCAAACGGCTCCAATAGGAGCCGTCTGATCTGGGTCTACTCTGTTTGCAAAGGCGTAAAAAGGCGTATTTATGGAGTAAATGGTTAAATTCTACGGTCCAATCAATGATAACTTTTGCAATTTGACTCCAGATGAGGCTACAACTGACTCCACATTTTATCAACCTTGACACTCACGGCCATTTTTTACGACAATTGTTTTTATAACTGAGGCAGACACCAATTTTGCAGACGAGTTACTTAGTATCGAAAGGATTAATCCACTGAAATCAAGGTAAAGACTTAAAGCAGATATACACCTGCACACTAATTTGGTTGATGCAAGGAGTGGCAATTGAGGTGCAGGATTCCGAATTGTATAAAAAAATAAATAGTTTCTAGTTCTGTAAAAACACTTAGCATGCTTCCAGAAAATTTGTGATAGTTTGGATCCATGTGAGATGCTATAGTCCAAATCAAAACTTAAGTACTTTAGTAAAATATATTTCTGATGTTTAAAATTAAAGACCAGAATCTACCATCTGATGTTTACACTGCAAGACTGAAGTCCATTATCTGATGTTTACACATCAAGACTGGATCCATCCATCTGATATTTACACTTCAAGACTAGAGTCCATCATCTGATATTTACACTTCAAGACTGGAATCCATCCATCTGATGTTTACACTTCAAGACTAGAGTCCATCATCTGATGTTTACACTTCAAGACTGGAATCCATCCATCTGATATTTACACTTCAAGACTAGAGTCCATCATCTGATGTTTACACATCAAGACTGGATCCATCCATCTGATATTTACACTTCAAGACTAGAGTCCATCATCTGATATTTACACTTCAAGACTGGAATCCATCCATCTGATGTTTACACTTCAAGACTAGAGTCCATCATCTGATGTTTACACTTCAAGACTGGAATCCATCCATCTGATGTTTTACACTTCAAGACTAGAGTCCATCAACGGGACAAAGTTACCATAAGAGTTCCATATATTTGCCTGTCAAATTTAGGGTGGGAATGGATCATTTGTTAAACCTACAGTGACACTTGCCACTGACTGTTCCAAGGTGGTATCTCCATCCTCCCTAAATCCACCTTCCGTCTCCTTTTTGTGTGTTATGTCCATTAAAATAACTATGATAGATATACCTGAGGATCACTCAGGTGCAGTTTTATCAAAATGCATTCAGTGGCTTAGAAATAGATATTGCTTAACCCTTTACCTCAAAGAGACGCTTTTTGCAAAACAGGTTAGACCCAGATCAGATGGCTCCTTTAGAAGCTGTGTGGTAAGGGTCTGTTCTGTTCTGTTTGCTTTTGAAAGAATATAAATATTGTTCCGCAGTTTCTGCCAAGACCAAAACATTCTGTGTATACACATTACAAAAATACAGCTAATAAATAATCATGAAGGCATTATTCTAACGAAAATATTCATAAGGTAAAAGGTTAAAGAAATTGTTGATAAAGTATGGTGACAAATGATAGGGCAATCACAAAAGTTCACCATGAGCACCTTTGTGTTCAGGTAAGCTAAAACTAGATCAACAACAGAGAAACAGTACACCTCCACTTGTAGTTCACCATAAGCACCTTTGTGTTCAGGTGAGCTAAAACTGGAATAACAGAGAAACAGTACACCTCCACTTGTAGTTCACCATAAGCACCTTTGTGTTCAGGTAAGCTAAAACTGGAATAACAGAGAAACAGTACACCTCCACTTGTAGTTCACCATAAGCACCTTTGTGTTCAGGTGAGCTAAACCTAAACAACAGAGAAACAGTACAGCTCCACTTATAGCTCACCATGAGAACACTTGTGTTCAAATGAGCTAAAACTAAACAACAGAGAAACAGTACACCTCCATTTGTAGTTCACCATAAGCACCTTTGTGTTCAGGTAAGCTAAAACTAGAACAACAATAGAGAAACAGTACACCTCCACTTATAGTTCAACATGAGCACCTTTGTGTTCAGGTAAGCTAAAACTAGACAACAGAGAAACAGTACACCTCCACTTATAGCTCACCATGAGCACCTTTGTGATCAGGTGAGCTAAAACTAGAATAACAACAGAGAAATAGTACACCTCCATTTGTATTTCACCATGAGCACCTTTGTGTTCAGGTGAGCTAAAACTAAACAACAGAGAAACAGTACACCTCAATTTGTATTTCACCATGAGCACCTTTGTGTTCAGGTGAGCTAAAACTAAACAACAGAGAAACAGTACACCTCCACTTGTAGTTCAACATGAGCAGCTTTGTGTTCAGGTGAGCTAAAACTATACAACAGAGAAACAGTACACCTCCACTTATAGCTCACTATGCGCACCTTTGTGTTCAGATGAGCTAAATTTAAACTAAACAACAGAGAAACACTGTACACCTCCACTTGTTTTTACCCTTGTCCCATTGAATGATGGATATTCAAACTGGAATGGCCAATCCTTGTTTAATTATACAGTCTATATTCAGTATGAAAGGCTTACATTTGCTTATGAGGTTTTTGACTAACAAACAGTGCAGACTATCATATGAAGGCTCCTGTTAAGCCCTCTGAGTGTACACTGTTTGTAAATGCCAGACAACTCATTTCCTTCTTTCAAAGGTTACAAATCAGCAGCTAACATTGTTTCAAAATATAAGCAGTAGGCAATTTCAGGAGATGGAAATTTGTTCAGTAAGCAACAGATTAACCCTTTCCTTCATATAAACACCTTTTTTCCATGAAAAGATTACATTATAAAAATTCAGCTAATAAATATTCATGATATCATTATTTCTTAGCCCATTCCCTCATATTGATGCCTTTTGACGCCTCTATAAAAGTCATTTTTTGAAACCATTGAGATAAATAAAGCATTAAAATATTTTTGCTCCATAGCAGCTAATGTTTTACACAGTGGTTTCAAAACTACATAATTCTAAATTTTTCATTTTCTCCAGTAAATGCTCCTTTTCATTAGTTTTATTCAAAGAGGTTGGATCTAAAATAGCCTATGAGGTAATGGGTTAAACGAACATTGAACAGGGAAAGGGTTAAACCGTCCATTTACCACAAAAATGATTATCTCTGTGCTGGAAAAGTACAAGATATGACAAAAAGTAAATCTGGGTGCATGCTAGAGTGTAGTTGTGGTTACCTTTGCAGAGTTGGACCTCAGATGAGATATGAAGTAATTTCAGTATCCTAGCACAATTCAAACTGACCGGCAATGTGATTGCAGTTTTGAAGAGAAACATAATAAAATATAACCAGGAATTATAGCAGAAATGATTTGATTTTCCAGTCAACAATAAGTTACTCAGCCTGCAAAGAGTTATATGTGCCAACATATCAACATGCCACACCTGCCAAACTGATTCAATGTTGTCTGCTAAAAATGTTGCCTGCTTTACTTTAACATTCAATTGTTTTCCACATCTTTCAAAATAACTAAGAGAGTGTCAAAAAGGTGAGATCCTGACATGTAGCAGAGTTACATGGAGTCTTACTCCACTTCAAACTGCCAGAGTTATCTCAAACTGGAACATTGTCTAGTATAGATAATCTAACCTACATATCTATATTTCTTTGGTAGATTAACAGTCAGAAAATATCTTCTCTTGCATGCTGATGGTGAATTTCTCCAAAACAATTGCAAATGGTTTGATTAACCCTTTCCCTCATACAAACGTGTTTTCACGCATTTGCAAACAGAGTAGACCCAGATCAGACGGGTCCTAGGAGCAGTCTGATCAGGGTCTGCTCCGTTTGCTGATAGAATTTGATAGATCTGTTTCTTTGCTTTCTAAAATGTGTACAATGTTCCACCGTCAATGTTTCTTTATAATTATTTTATTAATGAATACTCAGTAGGTATTGAAATTTGGCCTTAATACAGAACAGGGAAAGGGTTAAGATGATATGCCTAAATAAGTTGATTCTCATCAGGTAACAAACTGTTCAATACTATGATTGGGTTTATGAGAGACCTGGAAGAAATTCTGAACACACCTTTCTAAGAGTGCTGTTAGCCTACATTAATGATTATCTGCTACTAATAATGTATGTCATTCTTTCTTCAAGAATTATTTCTTTGTAAAACAATGATCAAAGTGTTCCAATAAAAAATATTTGTAAAAATCTTCATGCATTTATATACAGCATATTAACACTTTACTCCATAAATACGCCTTTATATGCCTTTGCAAACAGAGTAGACCCAGATTAGACAGCTGTAGGAACCGTTTGATCAGGGTCTGCTCTGTTTTCTTGTGATATAATATAAATATGATTCTAGTTTATGCCATCGTCACCAATTCCCGAATCCATGTAATATTTCAACAAATTAATCTACATTGTAATTAATATTCATGATGTTATTATTTCTTACATGAATATTCATGGGGTAAAGGGTTAACCCTTACAATGCTGAATTTTTAGAGTTGAATTCAGAGTTGAAATTAGCCTATGATGCCCATCAGTGTTTAACCCATTACCTCATATGCTATTTTTAGATACAACCTCTTTGAATAAACCTACCGAAAAGGACCATTAACTAGAGAAAAGGATTTTTTTAAAGAATTTTTTAGTTTGAAACCATTATGATAAATAGAGCATTTGCTCCTATAGGAGCAAATGCTCTATTTATCACAATGGTTTCACAAAGGGACTTTTACAGAGTCGTCAAAATGAGGGAATGGGTTAACTATGGAGTCTAACTCAGTATTAAAGGCTTAAAGTTACTACAGGATTTTGAAAGACAAACAGTGCAGACCCTAGTCAAATGTCTCTTCTATGAGCCCCTTCATCTAGGTCTACACTATGTACAAGTGACAGTGCATGTGTGTCCCACTTTCAAAACGTTAAGAATTCCTGGTAATATATGTCAGATAGCAGCTGTACTGACGTTTGACAAATGAATCAAATGCCTTGTTAAGGTGAACTCTGCCACAGCTTTGACAGTACTCCAGATGCCTGGCCTATATAGAATCAGGGTTGGGCAGTTCTTGGTTGTTTTCCAGCAGGTCTGTGGTTCCTCTGTGCTTGTTGTTTCATAATTAAACAGAAGAGAATAGTAACTGAAATAGTGTTGAAGGGATAATGAACTAGAGGTACACAGATGATCCCCCCTCCCCCACTCCCCCTCACACACACAAATACACACACTTAACCCATTCCTGCATATTGATGCCTGATGATTCTTCTGTAAAAGTCACTTTTTGGAAACAATTGTGATAAATAGAGCATTTGCTCCATAGGAGCAAATGCTCTATCTATCACAATTGTTTAAACACTACACAATTCTAAAAATACATGAAGTATGACCTTAAAAGAAAAGCCACATCATCTTGACAGAATTTGTTCCGTTTTAATGTTTAAACAGTTACCAGATTCTGTAAACATTTATTGCTATTAACCTAAATAGCACTATTTGACAGTGTAAACATGGCAGCCATAACTAAGTAACACATATCACCATTTATTTTTACATTACTAACAATTTTATCATCAGCATTGCTTGGGAGCGTTTTAATTAAAACAAGAGTGTGTTTGTGAAACACTTATGCCCCCAGACCGTTGACCCTGAAGGATGACCTTGACCTTTGACCCATGGACCAGGGAGTTGAACGCGACACATTGTCTTTGTGAGGTGAACATTTGTGCCAGGTTATTTTGAAATCCATTCACAGATAAAAAAGGTACAGAAGGGACACGAAATTTGGGACGGACGGACAGACAGAAGGACGGACAATGCGATTACTATTTGCCCGCCGTTGGGGGGCATAAAAAATAATCAAGTTAACTTTGTGTTCGTAAATATTCAGTTATTTACTAAGTGAATAACAAATATAATATTTGAATTCCATCAATATTCGGTGCACTGAATACATTACTGTATCGTTACACCTCTATTAAAGGTTTTGCATGACACCCATGATGATAACAACATTACTTTTCACTTCAAAAACAGACAAGCCAAATGGGGGAAAAAAAAATCAAAATGTAGTCATGTAAAAGTTATAGCCCTAATCTCGTGCACTTGTACTAGTTGCTCTCTGCATAATGGCAACATAGCTACAGATATAGGTGCATATTCAAAGTGTTGCACCTAGGCCTGAGTTACAGATAGAGGTGCATATCCACAGTGTTGCACCTAGGTCTGAGCTACAGATATAGGTGCATATCCACAGTGTTGCACCAAGGTCTGAGCTACAGATATAGGTGCATATCCAGTGTTGCACCTAGGCTACAGATATAGGTGCATATCCAGTGTTGCACCTAGGCCTGAGCTACAGATATAGGTGCATATCCAGTGTTGCACCTAGGCTACAGATATAGGTGCATATCCAGTGTTGCACCAAGGTCTGAGCTACAGATATAGGTGCATATCCAGTGTTGCACCTAGGCTACAGATATAGGTGCATATCCACAGTGTTGCACCAAGGTCTGAGCTACAGATATAGGTGCATATCCAGTGTTGCACCTAGGCTACAGATATAGGTGCATATCCAGTGTTGCATCTAGGCCTGAGCTACAGATATAGGTGCATATCCACAGTATTGCACCTAGGCTACAGATATAGGTGCATATCCAGTGTTGCACCAAGGCCTGAGCTACAGATATAGGTGCATATCCAGTGTTGCACCTAGGCCTGAGCTACAGATATAGGTGCATATCCAGTGTTGCACCTAGGCCTGAGCTACAGATATAGGTGCATATCCACAGTGTTGCACCTAGGCTACAGATATAGGTGCATATCCACAGTGTTGCACCTAGGCCAGAGCTACAGATATAGGTGCATATCCACAGTATTGCACCTAGGCTACAGATATAGGTGCATATCTAGTGTTGCACCTAGGCCTGAGCTACAGATATAGGTGCATATCCAGTGTTGCACCTAGGCCTGAGCTACAGATATAGGTGCATATCCACAGTATTGCACCTAGGCTACAGATATAGGTGCATATATCTAGGCTACAGATATAGGTGCATATCCACAGTGTTGCACCTAGGCCTGAGCTACAGATATAGGTGCATATCCACAGTGCTGCACCTAGGCCTGAAGTTTTGGGGGACACACGGCCCCCCTGGCTTAGAATGTGGGGGACATTTTGAAAAAGAAGGACAGGATCAAAATCAAAATGTGTAAGTTTACATAGACTCATGAATACAGTTGTCTGTTGTACAATGCAAATCTAATACTCTAATAACCGTTTCAGCTGAAATTACAACTCACATTATTTTCACATTCATGATTCTAAGTTTAAGATTGGATTCAATACAAGTTTTGCAATGTATTTTACCTGTGATTTAAGCCATTGAAATTGAGACAACCATTCCTTTTTCATAGTTCGGTTATTCACTTTACTGGTTTTCTCATTTACAAATAATTTAATATGCTCAGAACTTTCCCATTAAATGACTTGTAATTTCCCTATCTTCCATGCGCAAATTTTACTTTCAGTTTTGCATTTCGTCTGCTCTAATTTCAATACGACGATGTTTACCCACAGAGACCGCCATTTTGAATTTGGTTTCCGGAGGTTTGTACCAAAAGCTGACCTCACATTTTTTCATATATCTTTCAGATTGTTATAATCTAGAATACCTATCAACAAGATACTTCTATAAAGGTCTAAAAACAAGTAAAGAGACAGTTCTTGAAAGGTCTAAATACCCTGAGAAGAAAGCTCATTAAAAAATATAAAACTGTCGTCCCAGTAACCTTTTAATAGTAGTATGAAACGTTCCGAGATGATCTAGTTTTGGTACGAAACATCCCGCAGCCTAGAATTTGTAAGACTGGTTAGCTATTTATAGGTGTTAAAAAACTGCAGCTGTCAAACCGCTTTCCGATACATGCAAAAACAGTCTAACTTTTATTGATAAATGCGGATATGATGGTAAATAGCGGAAATAAACAGACTACGAAAAGTGCACCTGTAGGCCCGTGCAGTTGTGAATTTTAAGGAACAAAGTGAAAAATATTGCGAGAATCCCACAATCCCGCGCTCTAGATGCAACACTGTATCCAAATACTAAAATCATCATTTCTCCACCAAACCCTATACTGTGTCACTCTTTAGAATCGTCCCAAAAGAGACGATTCTAAAGAGTGGTCACAGTGTAGGGGTTGGTAGAGAAATAACGGAGCTATTCTTGAAAATGTTTAAGTTTACGCATCTTACCTAGACCTCTGCAGGTAAGTTCCAAGTTTGAAGTCAATCTTATTGAGGATTAAAGTGTAAAGGCAAATTCAGTAAAAGTGACGAAAAAAGCGTTTCAGCCAGACAGACATGTGACTGAGTGTTCCCTTACTGACACGAGTATACGATCGAGTGATCCCTTAATGACATATATGACTGATTGACCCTTTACTGTTCATTATATGTGATTGAATGATCTCTTAATGATATATGATTGAGTGACCTCTTACTGATATATGACTGAGCAATTACTTACTGATATCATGACTGAGTGATCCTTTACTGTTATATGACTGAGTGACCCCTGACTGATATATCACTGAGTGATCCTTACTGATATATGACTGAGTGATCCCATACTGATATATGACTGAGTGATCCCTTACTGATATATGACTGAGTGATCCTTACTGATATATGACTGAGTGATCCCTTACTGATATATGACTGAGTGATCCTTACTGATATATGACTGAGTGATCCTTACTGATATATGACTGAGTGACCCCTGGCTGATATATGACTGAGTGATGATCCCTTACTGATATATGACTGAGTGATCCTTTACTGATATATAACTGAGTGATCTTTACTGATATATGACTGAGTGATCCTTACTGATATATGACTGAGTGACCCCTGACTGATATATGACTGAGTGATCCTTTGCTGATATATGACTGAGTGACCCCTGACTGATGTATGACTGAGTGATCCTTTACTGATATATAACTGAGTGATCCTTACTGATATATGACTGAGTGATCCTTACTGATATATGACTGAGTGACCACTGACTGATATATGACTGAGTGATCCTTTGCTGATATATGACTGAGTGATCCTTTACTGATATATGACTGAGTGATCCTTTACTGATATATGACTGAGTGATCCCTTACTGATATATGACTGAGTGGCTCCTGACTGATATATGACTGAGTGATCCTGACTGATATATGACTGAGTGATCCTTACTGATATATGACTGAGTGATCCTTTACTGATATATGACTGAGTGATCCTTTACTGATATATGACTGAGTGATCCTTTACTGATATATGACTGAGTGACCCCTGACTGATATATGACAGTGATCCTTTGCTGATATATGACTGAGTGGTCCTTTACTGATATATGACTGAGTGACCCCTGACTGATATATGACTGAGTGATCCTGACTGATATATGACTGAGTGATACTGACTGATATATGACTGAGTGATCCTTTACTGATATATGACTGAGTGGCCCCTGACTGATATATGACTGAGTGGCCCCTGACTGATATATGACTGAGTGATCCTGACTGATATATGACTGAGTGATCCTGACTGATATATGACTGAGTGGCCCCTGACTGATATATGACTAAGTGATGTCTATACATCCCTCTGTATTATTTGCCATTTGATGAACCAATATAGAAAAAAAAAACTTCTTCAAAATTGAGGTCAATATCTGCAGCAAAACTTTCTCCAGGGAAATCATTGGCATGTCTTCTCTTGACAGATAATTTGGAGCTTCACCATAAGAATCTGCATGATTTTGCCCCATCCTGGGCGTAAAAACAGAAATAGCAACATAAGCCTTGCATAAAGACACCAACAGCAACACCCCTGATTCATCAATGTCCTGAGTTGTCCTCATCCTTCATCACCATTTAACCCTGGTTCCCTGTTCTATATTTAGGCCAAATTTCAATACCTACTGAATATTCATTAACAAAATAGTTACAAAGATATATGGAAGGTGCAACATTGTAGACATTTTAGAAAGCAAAAAAACAGATCCATCAAATTCTATTAGCAAACAGAGCAGACCCTAATCAGACGGCTCCTCTAGGAGCCGTCTGATCTGGGTCTACTCTGTTTGCAAATGCGTGAAAACCAACTATATGAGGGAAAGGGTTAACCCTTTCTCTCGTATAAATGCCTTTTCATGTATTTGCAAACAGAGTAGACCCAGATCAGCTGGCTCCTATAGTAGCCGTATTATCAGGGTCTGCTCTGTTTGCTTACGAAATTATAAAAGCTCTGAATCTACAGTTTTTGTTTGAGCCAAAAAAAATCCTTGAAAAATTTACATTAAAATACCTCAGCTAATAGATATTCATGGTGATATTATCTCTTATATAAATATTGAAAAGGGAAAGGGTTAATACTTTCAACAATGCGACAAATGTTGTATGCTCTGTTTCCAAAACAAGAATTCTGAAGTTGTTTATTTCATTAACCCATTCAATCATAGGCTATAATTAGATCCAACCTCTTTGAATAAATCTACCGAAAAAGAGCATTTACTTGAGAAAAGGAATTGTGTAGTTCTAAAACCACTGTGATAAATAGAGCATTTGCTCCTATGGAGTAAATGCTCTATTTATCACAATGATTCAAAAATGACTTTACAGAGGTGTCAATATGAGGGAATGGGTTAATAGTATAAGTGTTTTGGATCCTGACGTTACTAATGTCATTTGTACATCGACTGTTTGACACTTGGTCAATAGTTTCTCAAATACTTGCATACATTTGAAGTAAAAATTGCAATGAAGACATCATTTAACCCTTTGCAAACAGTGTAGACCCAGATGAGAATGCTCATAGAGAAGGCCTCACTGTTTGTAATGGTACACTTTTCTTTAGAAAGCTCCTAAATATTCATTATAAGCTTACAGATGAACGTTAGTGTTCAAAGTGTGGACAATCGTCTTGCAGCCGTTCATACAGAGATGTTGCCATTGCATGATGAGAACTCCACTTGGCACTGTTCTACCTGGCTTCTGTCCCATATACTCCTTAGCCTTCTAACAGCAGAACATGTGCACAGCTAATAATGCTGCAACTGTCTAAATCTCTGTACTTCATTCATGTGCCAACTTCTTGAAAAACTAGACAATCTAAGTGACCAAACAGTTTAGATCTAACTCTAACACTAATACTGATAATGGCTATTTATTACTGACATAGTAGTACAAAATTCAGTGAGATTAAGGTTATCTTGTTATTTTTTTACCAAGCATAACATTACCTATCCTACTCCACAACAATTCATAACAGAAATCAGCTGACTGGAGTCTGCAGAACTATAACTGGGCCACACATACAAATAAAATTATCCGGTTTTTGGAAATTAAAAGGTGTTATCTGTTTGAAATAACCATTGAATGATATTTTGCCGAGTAAATCACAGAGCTGTGCAATGAAACTGGCTGGTAAAAATGATATCATTATTCCGTTTTTCTGAGGACAACAATAACATGTGACATAATTTGGTGTGCACTTATTCCATAATTGCAGTTGTGAAGGTAAGTACTGAAGCTACTAATATGACAGTTACCCCTACTTAACCCTTTACTGTCTTGAATATTAACCCTTACAATGCTGAATATTCAAATGGACTATTCCAAAATTCAAGCAGGTCAAGCTTACAGTGAATGTTTAGGGATACTTCTAAAGAAAAGTGTAACATGCAAACAGTGCAGGCCCTGATGAGAGGGCTCCTCTTAGGGAGCCCTCTCATCTGGGTCTACACTGTTTGCAAATGACATTAATGACTCTTTCCCCGCATGACGCATCAACGCTGAATTTTCAAATGGACTATTCCAAAATGAGTAATAAAATTGAAAATCTAACACAGAGTCTGTGGTCATTCACAATTCCTTGAAATATTAGTGGATATTCCAAAATTTAAACAGGTCAAGCTTATGGCAACTTTTGGGATTTTTCTAAAGAATTATGTACCAGGACAAACAGTGCAGACCCTGATGAAAGGGCTCCTGTAGGAGCCCTCTCATCAGGGTCTGCACTGTTTGCAAAGGACATTAGTGACTCGTGTCCCGCACAGTAAGGGCTAATATTACATATAACCCTTTACTTTCTTGGATACTAATTAACTGATTGGTTATTACAGCAATTTGCCAGAGCAAACATATCTTATCATATCTATAACATTAGTTAACCCTTTCTCTCATGTAAATGTGTTTTCATGCATTTGCAAACAGAGTAGACCCAGATGAGACAGCTCCTAGAGGTCAGCCATCTGATCAGGGTCTGCTCTGTTTGCTAATAAAATTTGATAGATCTGTTTCTTTACTTTCTAAAATATCTACAAAGTTCCACCTTCCATTTTTCTTTATAACTATATTGTTAATGAATATTCAGTAGGTATTGAAATTTGGCCTAAATACAGAACAGGGAAACGGTTAAGTGATTTGTTATAACAGCAAATGAAACAATGGAATGTGTCTCTTTTTGTCTTTTGACAGACTGATACATTTGCTTCTGTTTTTGTCACGGTGTTGTTCGGGTGTTGTTCGGGCGACTGTGTGTTTTGTATGTGGTGTTTCCTACAAGACCCGTACATTTACTCCAGATAAGAGCATTTTAAGTGCAAATTTTCCTCTTTTTCTACCCAAACCCCTAGTCATTAGAATCATGCCTCTTGGACTATGGGTTTGGTACTGACATTAACTCTTTGAATCCCTTGTATAAACGCTTTTCATGCCTTTGCAAACAGAGGAGACCCAGATCAGACAACTCCTGCAGGAGTCGTCTGATCAGGGTAGGCTGTTTGCATATGAAATTATTACAAAACCTCGTGTGTACATTATGCCATTATAAAACTTCAGTTAATGAATATTCATGATGTTATTATTCCTTACATGAACATTAAACAGGGAAAGGGTTAACCCTTACAATGCTGAAATTCTAAAATTCAAACAGGTCAAGCTTAAGGTGAATATTTAGGAATTTTTCTATGGAAATGTGTAACGTGACAAACAGTGCAGACCCTGACTCTAGGAGCCCTCTCATCTGGGTCTACAATGTTTGCAAAGGACATTATTGACTTGTGTCCCACATTGTAAGAGTTAAGAAAAAGTTTACCAGAACTCCTTTATCCAGAGCCCTGCTTTACAACACAAGTAACTATGAGATTGCTTTTACTGCAAATTAGCAGGACAGGGTTGGGCTATCTCAGGTAACTTTCTGTAGTGGTTTAACTTGGCACAGAACACAGTTGCTCAAAACCATTTTCATTGATGAAGTACAGGTTTCCTTTCAGCATGATTGAACTGCCTGTCAATCAGTACAAACCCATGTATACAAACCCTACATCAAAGCTGGCTGGGACTGAAGCCAAGTCTCTACTGGTTTGAAAAATATAGGAACTTCGGGCAGAAACTTCTATAAATAATCCAACAGTTTAATATCACTTTTATAGTAGATACAGTTAAATCTGATTTTAAATCAGCTGCTCATAAATTTTAAAAAATCTGCCAAGAGTCACCTTAGTTCCATTTGTGAAAAGTATGCCATTATAGTGCTTTGAATACAGAAAAAAAGTTAATCAACATTTGCAAACAGTGAAGACCTAGATCAGATGACTCTCATGGGCCTTCTGATGAGGGGCTATACTGTAGGACATATCAAACTCTTTTAACCCATTCCCTCATCAGCTATTTTTAGATCCTACCTCTTTGAATAAATCCACCAAAATGGAGCATTTACTAGAGGAAAGGAAAACTTTAGAATTGTGAAGTTCTGAAACCATTGTGATAAATAGAGCATTTGTGTAAATATGACGGAATGGGTTAACCGTTACTCCTATAGGAGTCGTCTGATCTGGGTCTACTCTGTTTGCAAAGGCATATTTATGGAGTAAAAGGTTAAGTTGCCATCAAAAAGAGGTCTAATTATGGGCCTGTAACTTTCTGGCAGGTCAAAAGTACTGCAGGAGACTCCTATAGATAGGAGCTTTCTGCATTCCCTTTGCCCTGCATTAAGCAATAACCTGTTTATTTAACACACCTATGTTCAATAACACACCTATGTTCAATAACACACCTATATGTTCAATAAATGAATAGCCACTTATGACAGGTTCTACAATACTGTACTTAACAACATAGGTCTCTTTTAACCCATTACCTCATAGGCTATTTTTAGATACAGCCTCTTTGAATAAGTCTACCGAAAAGGAGCATTAACTAGAGAAAAAGAAAATTATAAACTTTGTAGTTTGAAACCATTGTGATAAATAGAGCATTTGCTCCTATAGGAGCAAATGCTCTTTTTATCACAATGGTTTCACAAAGTGACTTTTACAGAGTCGTCAATATGAGGGTGCCAGTTGCTCAACACAGAACTTTCTGCATAAAACACATTCCCTCCTAGCGATACCTTTTGACGCCGCAGTAAAAGACTTTTTTTTAAAACCAATATGATAAATAGAGCATTTGCTCCAGAAGCAAATGCTCTATTTATCGCAATGCTTTTAAAAATAAACAATTCTAAATGTTCCTTTTCTGTAGTAAATGCTCCTTTTCAGTAGATTTATTCAAAGAGGTTGAGTCTAAAACTAGTCTAGGAGGGAATGAGTTAACTACCACCTGCATCTATGATCCAGTATTAAACTTTATTTCGGTGGTTGTATTTGAGGGGTTTTACTGTATTTGTTATTATCTGAAAAGGGACTGACTCTAAGTCTTTGCCATCATGCCATCATTTTCAGAGGTAACGTTCAGCACATGATTTCATTACAATGTGTAAGATTTGTTTGTTGGAACATCAAAGTGTGCTAGCTTCTTCAAACAATTTATCTCATCCATACATCTCTGTTTTATGGAGCCTGGCTTTAAATATCAACAAACACCACCTTTGAACTTCACTGTCTGAGACTTGGACATGGAACCCAAGAATACTATCTTCTGGCTACAAGCTTCATTAATGCTTTGCATGCCAAGTAAATGTGTTTGTTGCAAAAATGCTTGTCTGCTTAAAGTCTTGATGTTCACTTTTCCTTCATTTCTCTAACCCTTTCCCTGTTCTATGTTTAGTCCAAATTTCAATACCTATTGAATACTCATGGACAAAAAGGTTATAATGAAATATGGAAGATGCAACATTGTAGCTATTTAAGCCAGTCAAGACACAGATTTTTCAAATTCCATTAGCAAACATTTAAAACAGAGCAAACCCTGATCAGACAGCTCCTGTAGGAGCTGTCTGATCTGGGTCTACTCTGTTTGCAAATGTGTGAAAACATGTTTATATGAGGGAAAGGGTTAAAGAGTTGGGCAAACAGACAAACCTCATCAAATAGTGGCGACTAGATCAAACTGCTCCTGAAGAAACATTTTGATGAGGATCTACACTATTACATCATCAGCTTCATTCAATGTTATCAATACCGTGCAGGATTGATCTATTCAGCCTTTCCAACCAGAGGACAGGGGGTATCCAGGCTACTCTAATATTCAGGGGAAATGCAGCATTTCGACAGTTTTTCAAAATTACTCTATGAATATTTATGCAGGAAATATTGTATGTATGGATATTTAATTTTTATAACAGCATATGAACAAGGGAAACTGCAGAATCAGATCTATATTATTCCATAAGCAAACACAGCAGACCCCAATAAGATGGCTCCTACAGGAGCCACTTGATCCGAGTCTACTCTGTTTGCAAGGTGTTTAATGGCATATCTATGGAGTAAAGAGTTAACATAGCTTCAGATCCTAAAGTTCCATTTTTAAGGACTGGTTGTCAAGTTTAGACATTAACCCTTTATTCCATGAATATTTATGTAAGAAATAATGACGTCATGAATGTTAATTAGATTAATTGGTTATAATAGCACATGGACACATGCACTTTTAGCAATGGCAGAAACTGTAGAAACTGGGGCAAACAGTGCAGACCCGGATCAGATGGCTCCTATAGGAGCCGTCTGATCTGGGTCTACTCTGTTTGCAAAGGTGTAGAAAGGCATGTTTATGGAGGAAAGGGTTAACACATTTTTTGATGCATTCTACCATGGATTAAAGCATGATTTGATGGCCATTCTATCATTCTTATTCTGGGTCTATCCTATTCATTCTTAAAGGATTATGGCTATAACACTTTACTGCACAGAAACAATCTTTGGCACAGTTGTAAACAGAGTACACCCAGATCAGATGTCTCCTGTTTGCTTAAGCAATAGCAAAGATATGTTTTTACAGTTTCTGCCATGGTAAAACTTCGCTTATTCATGATGCCATTAATTTATAAATATTGAGCCAATCAATATTCATGAAGTCATTATTTCTGACATGAATATTTATAGGGTAAAGGGTTAACCAATTACCTCATAAGCTATATTTAGATCCTTCCTCTTTGACTAAATCTACCGAAAAGGAGCATTTACTAGAGAAAATTACAATTTTAGAATTGTGTAGTTTTGAAAGCATTATGATAATTAGAGCTGCTCTATTTATTGCAATGGTTTACAGAGGCGTCAAAAGGCATCAATATGCAGGAATGGGTTGAAGGAACAGTAGCAGCAAGCAATGTAAAACGCAGGAGAGAACAACAATAACAGATAAACTTTGGTCACCTTGCCAACTACTACCAATGTTTGCGGTAATACTTAAGCACTCTTTTGGCATTCTTACCATACCATTATATGCTTACAGAATATATTCCTGCCAATTACAATTTACTGACAATAAATTTGAAAGAATCAAATTGCAAACAGGAGGTCCATAGTGGCACTGAATCACTTGTACCAGTAACATCAGTATACACAGTGACGCTTTTTGAAGCCTCTGTAAAATTCACTTTCTGAAACCACAATGGTTTAAAAACTACACAAATCTAATATATTCCTTTTTTCTAGTAAATGCTCCTTTTTGGTAGAATTATTCAAAGAGGTAGGATCTAAAATAGCCTATGCCGGAATGGGTTAATATAAATCTAGGACATAATAACTCAAGACCTACTAATTTTATAGCCATACACACCGTGTCAAAATATGATAAGGATGCATTGAGAAATAAAGGACCTAAAGTGTTAACATGGTAAACTAATAATAGATTGCGGATAAATTAGGAGGTGGGGAACCAAAGTTGTCTGAGATCTGATGGTCATACACACTCTCTTGCACATGGTTACATTACATATACCTCTGTCGTTGGCTCAGAAAGTAGTCCGAAACCACATGACATTATTGTGTTCGAAAACTAATCTCGTACAAAACAGAAAGTAAATTGTTTTGTGTGTTTCATTGACAGTTCAACGGAAGAACATCAAAAGGCAGGGGATTCCCCAATGAGTAGTG
The DNA here is from genome assembly GCA_963576725.1 of Azorinus chamasolen. NCBI lineage: Eukaryota > Metazoa > Mollusca > Bivalvia > Cardiida > Solecurtidae > Azorinus > Azorinus chamasolen. The sequence continues at coordinate 98,801,420 of OY755237.1, forward strand.
TGCCCTTTTGGGTTATAGCAGAATTTTGGTGCCCTTATAAGCAGTTTGGAATCTACAGCTTGTAGAAAATGATTTAGAAAAATTGAGCAGACATCATTCAATTTTGTTTGTTTACATTTGTGCAATAATCGAAGCGAAAAGCGGCATGAAAATAGACCATCAAATATTCTCTGAAATTAAACCGCATTACCAGTTTTATGAAAGAATAAAATTATTTGTTCTTGATTCAGACTATTTGGTATAAACTATCGACTCAGATATCCATAAAACACAAACCATTGGTTTTACCAAGATTCTTGTCATGAGCCCATCGCAGAGGTGTATGTGAGAGTAATGAACGACAACTCTGCACGGAGATTGGGTCATACAATGTCATATTATTTGTGAATATGATAGGCATGTCAAGAATTAAAGGTGTAGCAGTTTTAACTAAAAATATCACTAAACGTGATGAATACCCACACATGGCGTCCTTGACACTAAATCCAAGGGCTGAAAAAGGGGAAACAATTCTACAATGACTGACGCTAAACACAAGTAAATTGCGTCTTGCACATCTACTATTTGTGGTATTATGTAATCCAAATACTAATCCAATAACATTCAAATTGAGGAAGGAATTTGTGACACCAACTACCTATGTCTAAATGTGCAATGACTGATTGACCGTCCGACCGACCATCAGGGCAATTCCAGTATACCCTCTCAAACTTTGTTTGCTGAGGTTTGCCGGGGTTAATAAAGTGCTTTTCCGTTAATTGCTTTTGAATGGCATGTGTGAAAAGAGCGCTTTATAAATGTGGTATAATAAATATGATAAATAATGTAATAAAGCAAAATGTGCCATGCTATGATAAATCAATATTTTTTAAGACCTGCTCATTGGATTTTGCCCATTATCATGTATGTTTGTGATCTTATGGCCAAACATATCACTTGTGTGGATCTGTTAATATGGAAACAAAGTAAAATACACTACTTGTTAGGCAAGAAAGTCCTGACCTACCAGCCTATAAGTTAGCTGTTTAGTTTTGCTGTACTATAACAAGAGGGCCAGAATGGCCCTGAAGCGCTCACCAGACAATCAGAGGAGAAGGTTTTCAAAGTTTTCACTATATGTTTCTATAGAAAACTAGTCTGCTCTGGGGCAGGGTTAATTTTGACCCAAGTGGCACAATTTATATAACTTTTATAGTGGACCTGAACATGATGCTATGTGCCAAATATGAAAGCTGAGAACCTTCCAGTTTCAGAGAAGAAAATATTCAAATTTTGATTTCACTATTTGTTTATATTGTAAACTGTCCACCCCTGGGGCGGGGCCAATTTTGACCCCGGGGCCATAATTTATATACCTTTTGTAGTGGACCTGAACATGATGCTATGTACCAAATATGAAAGCTGAGAGCCTTCCAGTTTCAGAAGACGATTTTCAAAGATTTCAGTATTTGTTTCTATTGAAAACTGCCCACCCTTTGGGCAGGGCCAATTTTGAACCCAGAGCCATAATTTATATAACTTTTGTAGAGGACCTGAACATGATGCTATGTGCAAAATATGAAAGCTGAGAGCCTTCCAGTTTCAGAGAAGAAGATTTTCAAAGTTTTACTATATGTTTCTATTAAAAACAAGGCACCCCTTGGGCGGGGCCAATTTTGACCCCAGGGCCATAATTTATATAATTTTTGTAGAGGACCTAAAGATGATACTATGTGCCAAAGATGAAAGCTGAGAACCCTGTAGATTCAGAGGAGAAGATTTTTAAAGGTTCAAATTGTTGACAACTGACGACGGACGACAGACGATGCACGACGGACGCCGACGGACGACGGACATCAGGCAATCACAAAAGCTCACCCTGAGCACTTTGTACTCTGGTGAGCTAAAAACAAACTCAATCACCCATATGTATATAGGACACTGTATTTCTATAAAGCTGCCAATCAGCTTTAGAACTGAGAGTGACACATGGAAAATCCTTCAAATTGTTTAAGTAGAGCTACAGATAAAGGTGCGTACACATACACTAAAATCATAATTTCTTCGCCAAACCCTATGTTGTGACCACTCTTTAGAATCGTCTCTTTGAGACGATTCTAAAGAGTGGTCACAACATAGGGTTTGATGGAGACATAAAGAAGTTATTCTTGAAAATGTTTTAATTTACGCCTCTTATCTGGACCTGTGTTTAAGCATTAGTTGACACCCACACAGTCCTCCTCCAGCCAACATTTGCTAATCAAGTTACCACTGTATTACGTTGGAAAACTTGGTTAATAAACACAAGTTTTTGTGACAAAGAATTTTTGGCTTCTTATCATCTTCAAGGAATGGTACTAGGGATGAACATTTTGGCAGCTGTATTAGAACATGTTTCTGTTCTTGAAATCGAGCTCGAAAGCCTTTATCCTGACTTCAATAACAACACAAGAGTGTTCAAAGGAATGTGTATCACCTGACAGCAGAGTATGATGAAAATAGTATGAGAGACAGACAGAAAGAAGGACAAACACTGGAGATATAATCCAAAAGTGTCATCCTGCTAAACAGTGACACAAAAACTTCCTCAGACTTGTTTACAACTTTCTGTTTACCTTTAAAAAATCAATCTGTGGGCATATTTCTAAAATATCTCCAACACTAAAGTCTGGGTCCCGTTGACAATGGTCAAGTAAACTCATCAACACTAAAGTCTAGCTCCTAGTGACAATGGTCAAGTAAACTCATCAACACTAAAGTCTAGCTCCTAGTGACAATGGTCAAGTAAACTCATCAACACTAATGTCTAGCTCCTAGTGACAATGGTCAACTAAACTCATCAACACCGAAGTCTAGCTCCTGGCGACAATGGTCAAGTAAACTCTCCAACACTAAAGTCAAATTCCTAGTGGCAATGGTCAAGTAAACTCTCCAGCACTAAACTCTGGGTCCCGTGACACTGGTCAACTAAACTCGTCAACATTAAAGTCAAGCTCCTGGTGACAATCAATGGTCAAGTAAACTCTCCAACACTAAAGTCTGGGTCCGAGTGACAATGGTCAACTAAACTCTTTAACACTAAAGTCTAACTCCTAGTGGCAATGGTCAAGAGAACCCTCCAACACTAAAGTCTAACTCCTAGTGGCAATGGTCAACTAAACTCTCCAACACTGAAGTCTAACTCCTAGAGGCAATGGTCAACTAAACTCTCCAACACTGAAGTCTAACTCATAGTGGCAATGGTCAAGTGAACTCTCCAACACTAAAGCCTAACTCCTAGTTGCAATGGTCAAGAGAACCCTCCAACACTAAAGTCTAACTCCTAGTGGCAATGATCAACTAAACTCTCCAACACTGAAGTCTAACTCATAGTGGCAATGGTCAACTAAACTCTCCAACACTGAAGTCTAACTCCTAGTGGCAATGGTCAACTAAACTCTCCAACACTGAAGTCTAACTCCTAGTGGCAATGGTCAACTAAACTCTCCAACACTGAAGTCTAACTCATAGTGGCAATGGTCAACTAAACTCTCCAACACTAAAGTCTAACTCATAGTGGCAATGGTCAAGTGAACTCTCCAACACTAAAGTCTAACTCATAGTGGCAATGGTCAAGTGAACTCTCCAACACTAAAGTCTAACTCCTAGTGGCAATGGTCAGGTGAACTCTCCAACACTAAAGTCTAACTCCTAGTGGCAATGGTCAGGTGAACTCTCCAACACTTAAAGTCTAACTCCTAGTGGCAATGGTCAAGTGAACTCTCCAACACTTAAAGTCTAACTCCCAGTGGCAATGGTCAAGTGAACTCTTCAACACTAAAGTCTAACTCCTCTCCTGTGGAAATGGTCAATTAATGGCAATGGTCAAGTGAACTCTCTAACACTGTCGATCCATCACCTATGATTTATATTATTCCGACTTAAATTGATATAAACAAATGGAATAGATATAGATCCAGTTATAAATTTGCTTTTGAGACCTATTATCAAGTTGCCATGTGTGGTGTTTACTAAGCCCATAGATCTATCAGTAGATTTGTGGTACATTTTGCATATGTTTGGCCTGCAGTTAGTGGCCTGAGAACTAAATCTATTTGTGGAATTAGATTCCAAATAATAATCGCAAGAATATTTTAATGGTATATTGTCTTGGTTTATCTATCTTTACCATCCTGTGTTAACCAACTTCCATAGTGGGACACAACAATATTCATGAGGTAAAGGGTTAACCCTTTACTCCATAAATATGCCTTTCTACTCCTTTGCAAACAGAGCAGACCCAGATCAAGGCCTACTCTGTTTGCATATGATATAATTTAGATATGATTCTACAGTTCTGCCATAGCCAAAAATGCCTGTGTCGATGTGCTATAATAACAAATTAATCTCATTAATTTCATGATGTCATTATTTCTCACATGAATATTCATGGGATAAAGTGTGAAGTGTCATCCTGCTCACAGTAATTGAAACTAGAAATGTGTCCATAGGACACTGATGCCCCCACTTCAGATTTTTTGTCACAGAAAGTAAGGGCCATAATCAATTATGCCACAATTGAAGCGATTTACATGACTATCAAACTTCACCAGAGAAGATATTTGCAAACAAAAGAGCTGCAACACCTACATGAAGGAAGCGATTTTCATGGCTATCAAACTTGTCCAAGATAAAATGGCCACAAATATGTGTGTAAAGTTTGGTGTGGATTGGACAAATACTTTTCAAGAAAGAACCCAGACAAATTCTTCTAGATGTGCATACGTAAGTGCATACATACGTACGGACAAGGGCAACCCTATATGCTACCACTATGTGGGGGCATAACAAATATACCTGCAAAAACCTTGACCTTCAACATCTGACCTTGACCGTTAATGTTTCTATCACCATTCTTACACCTCATTATCCTGTTAGCCTGAAATATCTGTAAGACTCCCTTTTTATCAAAATACATGCTCTAGGTGTAGTAAAATAAATATAGAAACCTGGATGATAAACCCTTATGATGCTAACCTCCACTCCAAATATTAATATAACCTTTACTCTTGAAGCATCAATCTAATCAATGGCAAATCTCTCAAGTTGAAATTGTAAATTGCTATTACCTAATAATGAAAAATACTTTATGAAATAGATTGCAGTAATTCAACTATTCAATATCTAGTATTATATTGTTGAAAGTATCTAACATTGATTAGCTAGCATTGCAATGATTTTACCAGGTATCTGTCTGCCAGAACCGTTACTGAGTGGCAGAAAGGGTTCACACTGATAGGGTACATACTGGAAGAAATTCCATAGTAGAATTACTGCCAACAGACGTATAAACAACCTGTTACATAGCTTTGTTTACATGACATAGCAAATAAAAATCATACTGAAAGACACTGTACAGTAAAACTTCTTTAAACCGGACATTAAATTTGGCATAAATATCGTTCTTGGAGACAGGTGGCAGCTTAATGCAGGATGGAAGTCATGCAGAAAGCTCCACTAGGAACTTTCTGCATGACTTTCATCCTGCATTAAGCAGCCACTTCCCTAAAAGTATCTAAATTCTTCACTACTAAGATTCCCGTTTAGAGGGGGTTTATTGTAATTGTATACAAGTGTATGCACTGGAAACTAAATCTGGAATGTATGTAAAAATGCTGCTGCTTACAAGAATGCATTTCAATGGGATATTCCCATAAATATTGTTAAACTTTACACCAGTTTTCATGGTGAAATATTGAACAAAAACAGTAAAATATGAACTAAATCAGAATGGTATAGAAATAGAAACAAGTGGCAACTGCAATCACTAGTCCCTTTACTTGACAATGGCATGCTCTAAATTTTCAGTGTCCATATTAGACTTTTAGTGTCGCATTGCCATAGACCCAGCCCAACCGAGGTTATGTGCTTCTGGTGTCGCAGTGCCATAGACCCAGTCCAACCAAGGTTGTGTGCTTCTGGTGTCGCAGTGCCATAGACCCAGCCCAACCAAGGTTGTGTGCTTCTGGTGTCGCAGTGCCATAGACCCAGCCCAACCAAGGTTGTGTGCTTCTGGTGTCGCAGTGCCATAGACCCAGCCCAACCAAGGTTGTGTGCTTCTGGTGTCACAGTGCCATAGACCCAGCCCAACCAAGGTTGTGTGCTTCTGGTGTCACAGTGCCATAGACCCAGCCCAACCTAGGTTGTGTGCTACTGGTGTCACAGTGCCATAGACCCAGCCCAACCGAGGTTGTGTGCTTGTGGTGTCTCAGTGCCATAAACCCAGCCCAACCGAGGTTGTGTGCTTGTGGTGTCGCAGTGCCAGACCCAGCCCAACCTAGGTTGTGTGCTTGTGGTGTCGCAGTGCCAGACCCAGCCCAACCTAGGTTGTGTGCTTGTGGTGTCGCAGTGCCATAGACCCAGCCCAACCAAGGTTGTGTGCTTCTGGTGTCGCAGTGCCATAGACCCAGCCCAACCGAGGTTGTGTGCTTGTGGTGTCACAGTGCCATAGACCCAGCCCAACCAAGGTTGTGTGCTTGTGGTGTCGCAGTGCCATAGACCCAGCCCAAGCTAGGTTATGTGCTACTGGTGTCACAGTGCCATAGACCCAGCCCAACCGAGGTTAAGTGCTATTAGTGTCGCAGTGCCATAGACCCAGCCCAACCGAGGTTGTGTGCTTGTGATGTCTCAGTGCCATAGACCCAGCCCATCCAAGGTTGTGTGCATGTGGTGTCGCAGTGCCATAGACTCAGCCCAACCGAGGTTGTGTGCTTGTGGTGTCTCAGTGACATAGACCCAGCCCAACCAAGGTTGTGTGCTACTGGTGTCACAGTGCCATAGACCCAGCCCAACCGAGGTTGTGTGTTACTAGTGTCGCAGTGCCATAGACCCAGCCCAACCAAAGTTGTGTGCTACTGGTGTTGCAGTGCCATAGACCCAGCCCATCCAAGGTTGTGTGCTTGTGGTGTCGCAGTGCCATAGACCAACCCAACCAAGGTTGTGTGCTTGTGGTGTCGCAGTGCCATAGACCCAGCCCAACCAAGGTTGTGTGCTTGTGGTGTTGCAGTGCCATAGACCCAGCCTATCCAAGGTTGTGTGCTTGTGGTGTCGCAGTGCCATAGACCCAGTTCAACCAAGGTTGTGTGCTTGTGGTGTCGCAGTGCCATAGACCTAGCCCAACCGAGGTTGTGTGCTTGTGGTGTTGCTGTGCACTTTTGTGGGTTCCTATAGGAGCTGTCTGATTTGGGTCTACTCTGTTTGCAAAGACGTAGAAAGGCATATTTAAGGAGTAACGGGTTAAAGAATGTATAAACAAAAGTTACCTTGACCTGTATAAAATGCTTTAGTGAAGAGAGAGGCTGGGAAAGGGCCTGCTATGTTTTTCATGGAATTTATAAATCAATCCTTTAAAAACAGTGTAGACCCAGATCAGAGGATTACCAAAGGAGCCCTCTCATCAAGGTTTGCACTAAAAGTCATTCTTTATTTTCTCCAAATTTAACCTTTTCACATAATAGAACATGATCCTTAACCCGCGGGCACATGGCAAGGGCACCCCACCCAGTTACATTATCCTGACACCGGGCCGACCAGTCCTAGAACTACCCCTTTAATGTCGAGCGTAGACAGGGGAGCTACTAGTACCAACTTTTAACGACTTTTGGTCTGTCGCAGCCGGGGTCGAACCCATGACCTTCCGTACCATAGGCGGACACTCTACCACTGAGCCACTCGGCCGGTAGCCGTAGGCAGTGCTTCCGTGAAAATCCTACAAAATACGCTGAATTTGATTACTCGAATGAGAAGTCGTAACAATGTTTTGCCGCTTGGCCCCCTTGTAAAACGGCCATAATTGTGATGCCTTGGGACAAAACGATTGTGCAATCAATACATATGACAAAAAGCTATGGTCTACCACTCAAGCTCTCTGCAGAGTGCAGACAATGATGCAGATCCGAAATACAGATGCATTTTCGTGAAAATAGCAGATTTAAAGCTCTTTCAGGCCACTACGAGTCACGTGACCTGCTTCCTTTACATAACAACATCCAGGTGCCTGTTATCTTGCTTACCCTCTAAGAGTTAAGGGGAACGCACGGCACCATCGTTCGGTCAATCAGGTGCCTTGTTACTCAGCGTATTTTGTAGGAATTTCACGTCGGCACTGGCTATGGCTTAGTCGGAAAGTATCAAAAGTTATATTACTTGAAAAGTACAATGTCCCAGATTCACGGTCATACCAAACATTAGTGGTTATTCCATCTTGGCTTTCCGAAACCGGGCGTTATTTCAAATCGGTCTGGAAATTGGCAAGTCGGAGTCGGAACCCTTGTATATAATATAAGACTAAATCGTCCCAATCATTTTTTTTTTACTTTTTAGATCATCTAGACCCACGAAATGGCCCCCTGTGACTGTGATAAATAGAGCATTTGCTCCTTATGAGTTTCAAAACCACAAAATTCTAAAAGTTTCCTTTTCTCTAGTTAATGCTCCTTTTTGGTAAATTTATTCAAAGAGGTTGGATCTAAAAATAGCCTATGAGGGAATGGGTTAAATTATGAACCATTCAATTATGAAAGTTCAGCATTCAAAAGGTCAAGTCACTCACAAATGGGTCAGGGGTCTAGATTTGAACTCTGTCACAAATACATACAAACACCACCAAATTTATGGCAGACCTCCAGTGGGCACGGTCCCTGTTTTCCGGATGGCATTGTTTCAGGCAGGTATATAAAAATGCCCCAGTAAGTTCCAGCTGCAAAGCGATTCCTGCCTGGAATATCTCCAGAATGTTGTAAAATAGAGTGCATATAGTTAGGTAGTTTTGTTGATAACCTTACACTGGCGGGACAATGTCATCTGCTGAACAACTCTAGTCTGCTGAGACGGATCTCAATTTGTTGTCACTGAATTATTTTGGTTCACTGTTTCATTGACAAGCACATTTTATCCTGGCCTGTGCCAGTTCGACATCGATATGGATCAGAACTATTGTGAATTTTATTTGCTCTTCACAAATTTGGCAAGAAGTATATATCCTGGCACCAGTGCCAAAGATTACCAAAGCCAATGCCAGCCTCTTCTATTTCCTGCTGAATAGCTGATAGCCAATAAAGTTTAATTCAAACAGGGTTCAAGAAAAGAGGCATAGTGTTCAGTCACGGCATGTAGATGAACTTCGATATCTCAAACTTGGATAACTCGCACTTAGGAATAACTCGAACTAAATGTTCGGTCCTTCCAAAACGTACGATACAAAATTGCTCTAAAATGTATTACTACCCATATCTAGAAACATGTGTGGCAGCTTAATGCAAGTCTAAAGTAATGCTGAAAGCTCCTACAGGAAATTCTAGAGCCCTGCTTGCTAGTCCTACATCTGTCCTCTGATCTGGGTATACGCTTGCTAGTCCTCCAGCTGTCCTCTGATCTGGGTATACACAGTTACTTGCTAGTCCTCTAACAGTCCTCTGATCTGGGTATATACTGTTACTTGCTAGTCCTCTAACAGTACTCTGATCTGGGTATATACACTGTTACTTGCTAGTCCTCCAGCAGTACTCTGATCTGGGTATACACTTGTTAGTCCTCTAACAGTCCTCTGATCTGGGTATACACTTGTTAGTCCTTCAACAGTCCTTTGATCTGGGTATACACAGTTACTTGCTAGTCCTCCAGCAGTCTTCTGAACTGACATATACACTGTTACTTGCTAGTCCTCTAACTTTCCTCTGATCTGGGTATACACTGTTACTTGCTAGTCCTCCAGCGCTCCTCTGATCTTGGTATACACTGTTACTTGCTAGTCCTCTAGCAGTCCTCTGATCTGGGTATACACTGTTACTTGTTTTCCCAATTCAAAGAGTACTTTCAGAGTATAAAGCTGTATTTTGAGGATGATTAACTGTTGATTTAACAAAACATTATGGATACTAGGTACCAATTAAAGGTCTTCTTTGCACACTACATAATTGTCTTCTTTGCTAGCCAAGTAATGGTTTTTGCATGCTAGGCAATTGTATTCTATGCATGCTAGGTAATTGTCTTCTTTGCATGCTGGATAACCATCTTCTCTGCATGCTAAGTAACTCTCTTCCTTGCAAGCTAAGTAATTGTCTTCTATGCATGCTCCATAACTCTTTCTTTGCATGCTAGGTAACTGTCTTCTTTGCAATCTTAGGTAAGTGTCTTCCTGGCATGCAAGGAAATTGTCTTCTATAACTAGGTAATTGTTTTCTTTGAATACTAGGTAACTGTCCGTCTTTGCATGCTAGGTAACTGTCTATTTTGCCTGCTAGGTAACTGCCTTCTTTGAATGCTAGGTAATTGTCTTTCTTTGCATGCTAGGTAACTGTCCTTCTTTGTATGCTAGGTAACTGTAATCCTTGCATGCTAAATAAATGTCTTCCTTGCATGCTAAGTAGCTGTCTTTTTTTGCATCCTAGGTTAAATCATCTTCTTAGCCTGCTAGGTAATTGTTTCCTTTGCATGTTAGATAATTGTCTTCTTTGCAAGATGCTAGGTAACTCTTCTTTACATGCTCAGTAACTCGTCTTTGCATGCTTGGTAATGGTCTTCTTTGCATGCTTGATAAGACTTCTTTGCAAGTCTTCTTTGCATGCTTGATAAGACTTCTTTGCATGCTTGGTAATGGTTTTTTTTGCATGCTAGGTCACCTGCAGGTCATGCCTGTATGATGTGGTGAAAATCCTGTCAGTGGTTTAGGAGGACATGTTGTTTAAAGAAATGGTTGATGACGGATGACGCACGAGGGATGACAGACACAGTGCAATCCCAACAGCTCACCTTGGCATTTTGTGCCAGGTGAGCTAAACTGTAATCTCCTACAATTCTCAGTCTTTCCTTCGTCCATTTCTTTTCCAAAGATAGCGTCTGATTTTTCATACAATTTTGATCTGGATGAGATGCTGAGTTACTTGACATTCCTGGCTGTTTTCGTAGCTATCACAAAATCGACACTAGCATGCAATAGTTTTACTATAAAATTCGAAAACACCAGTTTTTGCCATCCTGTATTATCAATGCCCTGGATTCTTCTCTTTTTGTATAAGTTTTTCCCACAGAAAACGAGAAGTTTTCATTTCTTTCCTCTGTTCAATTTAAAATATGAGTATGCAATGCTACCCAAGAATGTGTAGTTTATATTCCTAAGAAAGATCAACCATCTGCACTCTGAGCCAGAGCTCCAGATAAGATGCGTAAATTAACACATTATCAAGAATAACTTCTTTATTTCTCAATCAAACCTACTATTGTGACCTCTCTTTAGAATCGTCTCGATGACACGATTCTAAAGAATGGTCACAACATAGGGTTTGGTGGAGAAATGCCGATTTTAGTATTTGAGTATGCACCTTTATCTGTAGCTCTACTGAGCAACATAGTACAGTGTCAGAGTGACACAAACAGTTTGGATCCTGCTTAGATGCTGAGTTACTCTTTGTCTCCTCTGCATCCAAATTGTTTGCAAACTTTATCACAAAGTAATCACATTGGAGCCATCTGATCTGGGTCTACTCTTTTTTTTCAAATGCTTGAAAAGGCATTTATATGAGGGAAATGGTTAAAATGGTAAACAAACTCAATGGCCATGGCAGACACTGTAGACTCAGATTTATATTATCCCATAAGGAAATACTGAGGTCAGACTTTTCAGGAATGTAACCCTTACTGTACGGACGTGAGTCACTAATGTCCTTTGCAAGCAGTGTAGACCCAGATGAGAGGGCTCCTATAGGAGCCCTCTTATCAGGGTCTGCACTGTTTGTCATTTTACATGTTTCTTTAGAAAAATCACTGAATATTCACCATAAGCTTGACCTGTTTGAAATTTGGAATATTTGAAAATTCAGCATTGTAAGGGTTAAACATTAACTTGCACCATCAGTTGTTGATGTAACATGATTCTTATTGATAATTGCCAATACAATTCCAAGGTTGTCGATACATTATCCTATTAGTGCAATCATTATGCATTTGCATCAAACAAGCAATAAATTAACCCTTCTCTTGCTGAATTTTAAAATACATTTCTCCTTGTTGTATAATTACATATATCTTCACTGTGTACAGGTATTTCGCTGTGGAATCACTGCTGTGGAGTGCACTGGTTGCACAATCAACTTGTAAATAGTGCAGACCCTGATGAGACAGCTCCTGCAGGAGCTGTCTCATCTGGGTCTTCACTATTTACTGGTAGGTATATTGACATGAATAGCAAGCGAATGGTTAATATTTGATAATGCCCCCCTAATCCAAGCATTTGTCAGGGATGAGGGTCATTATTCAAATAAGCGAGAGGCGGAGCATGTATTATGCCTTGCAGTAACTAAAGACGTGCTATTTAAAAAAAAATAAAATATCCTTGTCACTTTGGTATTCCAGCACATGTGAACCCCTAAATCATTCTTATAAATAATTATTTTGTTGCATTACAATATTGGAGGGCTAATGTAGAAAAAATCAGGGTGAGTGATATACATGCTCAGTCTCCGGCTTATTCCTATAATGACCGTCACCCCTCACAATTGCTTGGATGTAGGGGCATTATTTTATAAACCTTCGGCCTGTCACATGTATAACATTGCATCTTTAACCCTTTCCTCCATGAATATGCATGTAAGAAATAATGATGTCATGAATATTAATTAGATTACTTTGTTTAATAGCACATGGACACAGGAATTTTTATCCATGGCAGAAACAGCAGAATCATGTCTATATTATATCATAAGCAAACAGAGCAGACCCAGATCAGATCTGGGTCTACTCTGTTTGCAAAGGTTTATTTATGGAGTAAACAGTTAAAGACACCAACAAAATAATTGTAGATAACAGTCTAATCAAAAACAGCATGAATAAAATCTTTTTGCTAATCCCAATCTCTGGAATAGAACTTATAACACTGATGTCATGCCACTCTTGAACCACCTCGTTATAGTGCTTGTACAGTTGTAGACACTGGTCTATAGATACAAAATGAAATCAGTAACTGATCGCCTCATGTAGACATGTAGGTAGTAAAACTATATGTCAGTCACAAAATCCAAGCCATTTGACCCCCAACCTCTCGAGTCGCTATGTAAAAATGGCCCAAGCCCTCTGACCTGACATGACTGAGTCTCCTCAACAACCATGATGAGACTTGTAGACAAACAGAACAAGAATGGGACAATCAGTGGAAGAAATGAACAATTTCAGTTGACTGGAATTTCCTATCAAACAGTACACCTAGTTTTGAGTAGGATCTAGGAGCGGTGTACTTTTAGACTGCACTCTTACACTTGAAACCCTTTATGCTGCAACAAACTATCAGGATGATGTCTTCAAATAGCTTGGATCCTGATCAAACAGAGATATTTTGAAACACACTTTATCGTAAACTGAAAAACACTAGTTCTCTTGTAGTTTTGTCGTTTTCTTGATTGCAGTGAGGTGAGATTGTATGTATATTGAACATTTGTTGGAAAGACTACACGTGAATTCCGTTCAGAACATGTTCTATATTCCAGGTGAGGAAAGTAAGTTTAACTCTTTCTTTGCACACTAGCAGCTAATCCATGACAACCTTATAATACAGTTTGGAGCTAGATGAGCCGCTGTGCAATCAATCATCAGGATCCACACTGTTTGACACTGGCTATATCTTTTAACCCTTTCCCTGTTCTGTGTTTATTCCAAATTTCAATACCTACTGAATATTCATGGGCAAATTAACTGCTACTGAATATTGTAGCCATTTAAGAAAGTAAAGAAACAGATCTATCAAATTTCATAAGCAAACAGAGCAGACCCTGATCAGACGGCTCCTGGGTTGGTTTTGAAGAAGAATAGATATAAATATTTTTTTCTTTTGGTTGCCATGGCAACCAGAGTTCTACATGGATACAAACCATCTTAGCTATTTTGGTAGGGGGTTACCTAATAATTATTCCCATCGAATTATTCTGAAATCAGACCACTGGTTTTGGAGAAGAGGAGATTTGAAGATTTTTTCTAGGTTTTCTATATAGACATATAAGGAAAACAGGCTCGCACCCTAACAGCCATGTTGTTTTAGATATTGTTATGGTTTTAGCTAATTTGGTAGATAGTCACCTAATGATTAGTCCAATCAACTTATTTGTGAAATCTGACCATAGGTTTTGGAGAAGAAGAGATTTAAATATGTTTTCTTTTGGTTGCCATTGCAACCACAGTTCTACATGGATCCAAACATTTTTGGTGGGAGGTTACCTAATGATACAGACAACAACTTTACTACTACTATTACTGTACAGACAACTTTACTACTACTATTACTGTACAGACAACTTTACTACTACTATTACTGTACAGACAACTTTGCTACTACTATTACTGTACAGACAACTTTACTACTACTATTACTGTACAGACAACTTTGCTACTACTATTACTGTACAGACAACTTTGCTACTACTATTACTGTACAGACAACTTTGCTACTACTATTACTGTACAGACAACTTTACTACTACTATAACTGTACAGACAACTTTGCTACTACTATTACTGTACAGACAACTTTACAACTACTATTACTGTACAGTATATATATGCTTATTACATGTCTGTATAACAACAGGTAACTCCAGAACAAATACATGTTTGTGACGCGTTTTACCTCCACGGGTGGACTCGTCCTAAAGGTCACAGCTCACAGGTCAAAATCGAACTATACTACTATATTACTGTACGGACAACATTTTTACTACTACTATATTACTGTACGGACAACAACTTTACTATTACTATTACTTACGGCCAAAACTTTACTACTACTATTACTGTATGGACAACAACTTTACTACTACTATTATGGTATGGACAACAACTTTCCCTGAAAAAGATCATTGTATGATCGAAACGTTGGAAAATTAAAGAAGTCTACACAACAAGTTTGACATCATGTGTTGTCTATTCTATACATCTAGAGCTTAGTTTACTGCTATTACTGTACGGACAACAACTTTATTATTGCTATTACTGTACGGACAACAACTTTACTATTGCTATTACTGTACGGACAACAACTTTACTATTGCTATTACTTTACGGACAACAACTTTACTACTACTATTACTGTACAGACAACAACTTTACTATTGCTATTACTGTACGGACAACAACTTTGCTATTGCTATTACTGTACAGACAACAACTTTACTATTGCTATTACTGTACGGACAACAACTTTACTATTGCTATTACTGTACGGACAACAACTTTATTACTACTATTACTGTACAGACAACAACTTTACTATTGCTATTACTGTACGGACAACAACTTTATTACTACTATTATTGTACGGACAACAACTTTACTACTACTATTACTGTACTTATTGTGAAAAAACCCAGCATTTAACCCTTTACTCCATGAATATTCATGTAAGAAATAATGCATCACGAATACTAATTAGCTGAAACTATTATAATGACATGTGAACAAAGGAAGTTTTGGCCATGGCAGAACAGTAAAATCACATCTATATACATGTAGGCAAACAGAGCAGACCCTAATCAGATTTGGGTTTGGTCTACTCTGTTTGCAAAAGTGTACAAAGGCATATATAGGGAATAAAAGAATAAATAACTTATGACCTTTTAGAACAATATCCGGACAGAGTTAAACATTTTGAGCATCATATGTCTCAATAAAATGACTGGAATTTAACGCATTTAGAGTGTAGTGATCAATAACTGAAGTGGCTTTTTATTCCACTTGTCATGTGTGATGATGTGATGTTTATCAGAAATTTGAACACACTTTATTGGGTGTTAATTGAATTTTTACATGCTGTGATGACTACAATTGCTATTGGGCTTTTTCTATGGGCTCTTCAACAATCGGTGCTTGGGCAATAAGGAAAAATATATATGACTCATAAATGTGCCGATAAATAGTCTGAGTTTAACTACTCAATGATGATTTCGGCATTTTTTTTCTCCATATACCGCTATTTGTTTTTAACTTCTTGCCGAAATCTTTGCCTCATCAGATAAAAAAACAAGACATACAAAACAAACTATCGGTAGGAAATTCATTGTACATAACATATCAAGATCCATGCAGAACTAGAAAGGTGTTCCTCGGAACACATGTGTCGCCTGCCTGCGTACAAACCCTATTGCGGGGCTTTGCGCGACTTGTTTCAGCTTGCTATAGGTAATATAACTATGGAATAACAAGCTATAGTTGCAGCAGGTCAGTATTTATTTGCTATTGAAATATGACAGGTACAGGGTGAACAGATTACCTCGGAAGTGCTGCCTTTAAACTGGGTCCTACAAATAGAGTTTGCAGGACTTAGATTCAACTATGGAAATAAATTCTTTATGAGTTCTAACACTGTATACATGTAATATGCAACAGATCATTAACTTGCTTATTCAGACTTACATGCACAAACAATGCACATTATATGGCATGGTGGCAAGATAAGAATACATGTATTGTGAAAGAATGTTAAAAGTATGAAAATGAATTGTGTTTAATATCTTAATTACCAATTATTTCAAAAAATAAATTGGAGTAGGATATGTTATTTATTATTATTCAGATACATTATGATTTTTTTAACACTTTGTACCTTTAATTATCAGGCCTAAACAATTACTTTTCATTATCCCTTTCCTCCATGAATATTCACGGCAATAATAATTGCACCATGAATATTAATTAAATTATTTGTTGTAAATAACACATGTACACTGTTGACCTCTATTCTGTTTGCAAAGGTGTAGAAAGGCGTATTTATGGAGGAAAGGGTTATACTTATTAACCCTTTCCTCCATAGGCTATTTTTAGACCCAACCTCTTTGAATGAATCTACCCAAAAGGAGCATTTACTGGAGAAAAGTAAAAGTTTAGAATTATGTAGTTTGAAACCATTGTGATAAATAGAGCATTTGCTCCTATAGGAGCAAATGCTCTATTTATCACAATGGTTTCAAGAAGTGGTTATATCAGAGGCGTAGAAAGGCGTATTTATGGAGGAAAGGGTTAAATTACCAAATGACTTCCCAAATCTGCAAAATAAGAAACCCCTTTAAACCAAAATGTTCAGCTGTCCCCAACTATGTCCAATTTAGAGGGGTTTTACTGTACTGATGCCAGAGTTATTGAACTTGTGCACAATGCTTTCTCTCATCATGCTTGTTCCATATGTGACATTTCAATTTAACTGCATCAGTAGGATAGGGCTTACAGACAGGATCAGGAAATATGAAAAGGGAGCTAACTCAAAAATATTGAAGTAATTTAAACTATTGCATAGTCTTATCTGGAACAAAACTATTTGCATATGTAATCACAGATTTTCCATTCACAATGAAAGAGAGTTTAAGACAAACTTAGGACACTACCGGTACTATTTTTCTCCAACACCAAAATCAATTTGCTCTAGCAGAATACAAGCGTAACAGTCTCAAGAAGTATTGAATTTCAATAGTTGTCTAAGATACCAGCAGCACTACTTGGCATTCCAATCAGTTTTCGCCTCAGTTAAAATCCCTGTATTTCCTGCTAGTTATTGACATAAAACGAATGTTTTAAGTCTGTCTGCCTGAAAAATCGGATAAGTTTTGCCCCAAAACAAATATGATGTCACCAAAATATTTCTAAGGCACAAAGGAGCATTATTTATAGCTGAGTAATATTGCATTGATTTGTCTTCCTACAATTTATCCCTTTCCTTTATGAATATTCAAGAAAGAAATAATCATGTTATGAATATTAATTAGACTAATTGTTATAACAGCACTGCAGACACAGAAAATTTGGCCAAGGCAGAAACTGTAGAATCATATCTATGTTATATCATAAGCAAACAGAGCAGACCCTGATCAGACGGCTCCTATAGGAGCCGTCTGATCTGGGTCTACTCTGTTTGCAAAGAGCGTAGAAAGGCATATTTATGGAGGAAAGGGTTATACAATAAGGTAGATATGCATTCTTTTCAAGCTACAGAAATAGTTATTAAGTTTCCATATTATCATATTGTGTTTAAAGGACTTAACACTTTAAATTGAATACATTATACAGAACCAATGTGATCTTATGATGAAAGAAAGGCGAGTTGAAACATTTGACCTTGGACGCTTTACTTGACGAGAGGCACTTTAACTCTGTACTCCATATAGATGCCTTTTAATGAATTGCCAACACAGCAGACCCAGATCAGACAGCTCCTAAATCAGCTGCATGATCCGGGTCTACCATGTTTGCTTTGGGAATAATATACATGAAGATCTGATTCTACAATGGCCAACTATTGCTGTAGTCATAAGGCCTATTAACCTTTAGCCTGCTGTGACCGGCTGAGTAAATACCTTTGCAAACAGTTTGGATCCAGATGAGACACCAAATAACTCAGCATCTCATCAGGATCCAAACTGTTTGGTACTCTGACCGTGCTGTTGAAAAGAAATTCAAGATAAATGAACAGTGACAACTGAAATCAGACATTTTCTACAAACAAAATTTTGCTCAGCAGGCTAAAGGTTAAATACATCTAATTTATATTTATGAAATTCATTAGGTAAGGAAATAATCAATTCTCCAGCCAAAGTACACATCCTTCTCTACATTAACTATTGAGCACCTAAACACAAAACAAGACAAGAACTAAAATGTAAGACACAAGCAAGTATTGTCAGGCCATCAATCGTCCTCAACTGCAGACTGCTCTTAGCAGTTCTATACTGCAGAAAAATTTCTTTACAAACTTTTAATAAAACTGAGGTCATGGTCAGGGTTAAAGAAAACAAAGTAGTGTGTGACAGTTACCTTTCCCAAGATGCATCCACACAAGAAAGTTTGAAATCCTTACTCAAATTTCAGACAATGTTTTACTAAAACTGACGTCACAGATACACCAATGTAAATTTGAAAAGCGTAACCCAAGAGCTTGAGGATTTATCATCCGGATAAATTTCAGACAATGGTTTACTAAACCTGAGATCACACAATCAATGTCAAGGTCACACAGACATCAAAGTAGTATGAGACTCTTCCCCTTTCCAAGATGCACAGTAAATTAATGCTCACACAATGAATTAGGAAATCCTAACCCTAGGGGTTTTGAGGATATATCATCCAGACAAATTTCCAGACATATTTTTACTTAAACTTAAGTCAAAGTCAAGGTCATTGAGACACCAAAGTAGTATACGACACTCCATCTTCCAGTGATGTACCCACACAAGAAATTTGGAAACCCTAACCCAAGTGGAAAGAAGGACGGATGGAGTGCAGACCTAAAGTCCTCCTCCGGTAGCCAGTGGGTCAGATTAATAACATCATGAATATTAATAAGATATATATTTGTATAATGGCATGTAAACACCAGAAGCTTTGACAATGGCAGAAACTGTAGAATCACATCTATATCATTTGTTAACCCATTACCTCATAGGCTATTTTTAGATACAACCTCTTTGAATAAATCTACCGAAAAAGAGCATTAAATAGAGAAAAGGAAAATTTTAGAATTCTGTAGTTTGAAACGATTGTGATAAATAGAGCATTTGCTCCTATAGGAGCAAATGCTCTATTTATCACAATCGTTTCACAAAGTGACTTCTACAGAGTCGTCAAAAATCATCAATATGAGGGAATGGGTTAAGCTAACACAGAACAGACCCTGAATTTCGAACTTCAATTAAAATGTTATTATAGGATTCAGAAGGTATTCAGTGTGGGAGTACAAAAAGCTAGCATAAATACAATATCAGAATGCTCATTTTTTAAACCTTTATGCTTCTTTCCAGAAATAGGATGTTATTGGCCAAACATTGAAAGGGCATTGGCTAAAACACAAGGCTCTTTTTCAGGAGAAACAGAAACACTGTTTGTCTAAGCCTATTTCAGTACATGTATATATATAGCCCATGGTATGTAAGAGATTTTGAAGCAGAGAGAAAAAGTATATATAGCTATAAGTGATTAAAGATTTTACATTCCAAATATATTGTACTATCTAGTTCTGCTAGTATCAATTACGGGATAGTCTCATGAAAAACATATGGTATAATTATGATAGAGACAGGTCTAACTGGATTCCCTCAGGGAGTGGGGTGAAAAGAGGAGTTGATCAATTCTGTGAAGTTTCCAAACATTGTAAACTAACATTTGAGAAGACTGGTGACAATGGTTGACATCAACTTCAATTCATTTTTTTTTTAAATGAAGTGATGCCCCATTATCAGGTCCAGAAAAGATGCGTAAATTAAAACATTTTTAACAATAATTCCTTTATTTCTCCACCAAACCCTATGTTGTGACCACTGTTTAGAATTGTCTCGATGAGACAATTCTAAAGAGTGGTCACAAGATAGGGTTTGGTGAAGAAATGACGATTTTAGTATTTGAGTATGCACTGTTATCTGTAGCTCTGCCATCATTGTTAAATGCAAGATGGTAGTCTCTATGTATCATTAAGAATAACAGTGTACACAAAATGGCTTCTATCATTAACATTAATGGCCTGGAAAAAAGGCCTTTATGCTGGCACGCGAAAGGCTTATGATGCTAGAGAGTATAATTAAGCTTCTTCATGCTCCGAGCTTATCAAAACGTAAACATGAACTGTCCGCCACCCTCCTCCTTGTAGTAATCCAAATGTTTCCATTCCAATCTAGGGGCTAATTTAATGCTAATTGAGCAAATCAGAAATGGAGGGCTGATACAGGAAGACCATGTTGGAGCCTTCCTTATCGTAGTAAAGATACCACAACAATTATAATCACTTTCGCCAACAATATACAAAATACAGTGTGTCACATCATCTCATCAGGATCCAAACTGTTGACACCAACACTGTTTTGTTAAAAGAAATGGAGTGAATATGTTCTCTTAGAACTGAAATCAATGATAATATTTGCTGATGACAATAGCTTCGAGTCCATTATGGTAAAAGCTAATGTCAGATATTTGTAAACATCTTTTTTCCTTATAACTCTTCGGTGTTTTTTTCCATCTGCATCCATTCTGCCTTAAGTGTATTATCATGTAGCAAACGAATGTAGATCACATCATATTAAATGATACACACAAAAGTGGAAATACCACAAAAACCAGATATTTAGTCTTGTAATGATAGCAACCCTGACCTAGACATAAGGGACGCAAAATCTAGAACTGAAAACATTACCTTCACACCAGATCATCATCTCTTGCAACCCCAACATTTGTTTTTTATATTTAACCCTTTACTCCATAAATACGCCTTTCTACGCCTTTGCAAACAGAGAAGACCCAGATCAGACGGCTCCTATAGGAACCGTCTGATCAGGGCCCGCTCTGTTTGCTTATGATATAATATAGATATGATTCTACAGTTTTTGCCATGGCCAAAATTCCTGTGTCCATGTGCTATTATAACATATTTATCTAATTAATATTCATGAATCATGATGTCATTATTTCTTACATGAATATTCATGGAGGAAAGGGTTAACCCTTGGAATGTGGGAAACTAGTTGACGGATACTTATAAACAGTTTATACCCAGAACAGCGAGCTCAGGACTACATACAGGAACTCTCTGCATGATCAGGGTCTGCACTGTTTATCACTTGAAACGCTCCGACATATTTTACCGGCTCATACTGAATGGACCTTTATTGTTGAAACACCGATATACACTTTGAAAGTTCATCATCCCAAGGGTTAAATGATATACAGTAAAACCTCTCTATAACGGCCACTTAATTATGTCAAGTACTTTGTGTTAAAGGCAGGTGGATGCTTTTAATAAAGCAAGATGAAAGTAAAACAGAACGCTCCTATAGGAGCGTTCTGTTTTACTTTCACCTTGCTTTGAGCAGCCACCTGCCCTATATACCAACTAATTTAACACAATTTAGTGGCCATTATAGAGAGGTTTTACTGTAGCATGACCATTACAATATTCAATGGACAAACATTTATCCAGAGCAAAGCAACAGCTAGTAAATCTGGCATGTGCCACCCAGTTTCATGGGCAATTTCATGAGAAGCATTTAACATCTCAATAGTGTAATCCAACACCATCTGGCGCGTGCAGGATTATTTGAGCCTTAACCTCATGGGCGAGTGGCGCCCAATGAAGGATCACTTCAGGGAGATAGTGGGTGAAGTGGACTTGATGATAGCCTCCAGCTGTAATACAAGCTGTAGATACCCCTTGAACAGCTGATTTTACCCTAACCAATTATAGAAAAGAGTTGTATCCAGATCAGAGACCTGTAACTTTACCTGCAACAGAAGTTTTATTAAGGACTGATGCCAAGACTTCATGAAGATTTTTTGGATATTTTCAAACAACAGATACAATTCTGAAACAAGATACCCATGTCAATAGTTCAAAGGTATGACTACCCGCTAATGGCTAACCATTGTTGGCCCTATTGGTACTGATAAAGGCCCCACTTATTTCTGATAGCATAACTAGTAACAAGTGCTTTGACAATGGTTGCAAGAATTTCCTACCATCTCGTGATGCATTTTTTCCATTTAAAATTGTTTTTATCCTTCCCCTGATGAATATTAATGTAAGAAATAATACCTTATGAATATTAGATGAATTTTCATAATGGAATTATGAACAAGAGTAATATTTACCATGGCAGAAACTGTAGAATTAGTTCTATATTATTCCATAAGCAACCAGCAAATTCACTGAATTGATATCAGAGCAACAGATAAAGGTGCATACTCAGATATCAAAATCATTATTTCTCCACCAAACACTATGCTGTGACTACTCTTTAGAATCGTCTCGAAGAGACGATTCTAAAGAGTGGTCACAACATAGGGTTTGGTGGAGAAATGAATCAGTTTTTCTTGAAAATGGTTTAATTTACACATCTTATCTGGACCTCTGTGATATCCCCTGCCAAACAAGCACTGGCCTCAGATGGAAAGAAAGATGCCAACCTATAGTAGTGAACACTTACACAAAGTTTTATAGAAGAACTCCAAACTGTTTCTGAAATATAGCTGCTGACGTACAAACAGGTTAACATAAATTATTGCGATTTGTTTGACAAAGGGCCATAACTCTGGTGTTCATATGTCAATCTGAGTCATATTGCAAGGTCATGTTCAAATAGTAGTAAACACCGACACAATGTTTACTGAAAAACCATTTCTGAAATATGACTGCAGATGGATAAAAAGGTTTAGTTCTTGGAAAACAAAGTGCCATAACTGTGGTAGGCGACTTTTCCTACCATTCCAATTGGACCGCTGGTTTTGGAGAAGAAGATTAGCTTTTTTAAAGTTTCCTATATTGTTATACATGTATAAGGAAATTTAGCCACGCCCCTGGTGCCCATGATTTTTCAGAATGATATTAACATCATTTTAGCAATTTTGATAAAAGGTCACCAGAAGACTATTCCTATCAAATACCATTCAAATAGGACCATTGGTTTTGGAGAAGAAGATTTTTAAAGGTTTTCTATATACATGTAGTTTATAAGGAACTCTACAGTCCTGCCCTTGGTGGCCATGTTTTTTCAGCAATTTTGGTGGAAGGTCAGCAAACCTTATATTGTGTCCACTTCTTAGAATTATCACTTCGAGATGATTCTTATGGGTGGTCATAACATCTAGTTTGATGAAAAAAGGTTGTAATTTATGCCTCTTATCTATGTATAGAATAATAGAATCAAGCATGGGGTTTGTTAAAGACAGGGATTTCTATACCCGAGGTTGGTCTGTTCCAGTCAGAAACGAGCTTTAGCGAGTTTCCGATAGGAACAAACCAACCGAGGGTATAGAACACCCTGGCTTTAACAAAACCCATGCTTGATTATTTTTCTCGCTGAAATACGCCCTAAAATCAAGTAAATTAACGAATTTTGTGAGGTCTACTGTACATTGCGTAATACTACTTCCATATCTAATAGCAACAGACCGCAGCATAACTTTAGGCGTGACACCAAAATGACGTCATTTGTTATGACAACCACAGACGTTACGTTTTGGCGTAAAATATAAATGACTGAGTGACTACAAAACAACGTCTTTGGTTAATTAAATAGGCTTTTAAAGTGTTTATATGATAAATAGAATTTCATATTCGTGCTAATTACTTATATTAATTTCAATTCATAAGGTTGTTGCCTATAGAAATGTTGGTATAATTCTGTAAGAATTCCTTCCGTTGTATTGATTTTACCCAATCGCGCGTATGAATACACTAGTCACGGGGTGTTCCAGATAAGGATTTCTAGTACGGCTATTTTTAGTAACTCAGCTTATCTAGCACGGCTGAGAAGCGAGAATGTTAACTCATTCTCTCCTACTGAAACATTCTTGTGCCTCTGTAAGTCAGTTTTTGAAACCATTGTGATACCATTGTGATAAATACAGCATTTGCTCCACAGGAGCAAATGCTCTATTTATCACAATGGTTTCAAAACTACACAATTCTAAGTTTCCCTTTTTCTAGTAAATGCTCCTTTTTGGTAGATTTATTCAAAGAGGTTGGGTCTAAAAATAGTTTAGGAAGGAATTAGTTAATGTATAGAATTAGATAAAAAAAAACTCTGATCTTTGTCTGTGTATAGAATGTGAATGTATAGAATTAGATAAAAATATACATTACAGAAACGGCTTGTTTATGAAATGTAATAGCTGATACCCATCTACCAAGGTGTATAATAGACATGATGCTTATCCTCGTTCATATTTCCTGCTGCAGGATGTTTACTAGTGGCACGCTGAAACATTCTTTTTTTCAATTGTCTAAACTAACAATGCCAACATCCTCATTAAAACCACCTGCAGGAAATATGGAGGCTGTATTTAACCCTTTTCCTGTTCCTTTTTTTTCTCTCCAAATTTCAATACCTACTGAACACATTAACAAAATAGTTATAATGATATATGAAAGGTGGAACATTTTAGAAACTAGATAAACAGATCTATCAAATTTCATAAGCAAACAGAGCAGACCCTGATCAGATGGCTCCTAAAGGAGCCTATGATCTGGGTCTACTTTGTTTGCAAATGTGTGAAAACAAATATATATGAGAGAAAGGGTTAACTCTTCCATACCAGCACCAAGTTTATGACAACCTTTGCAGGCTGTTTGGATCCTTGTGAAAGATCCTGTGAAACTCAAGTTTCATAATGATCCAAACTGTTTGACACTATGTCACTGAATTTGTGAAAAGAATGGAAGAAAAATTATTTTGACATTTGGAGAGCATAACAAAATTTGCAGATTAAAGTTACTTTGTGATCAAAGGTCTAACATTACCAGTAGAGCGTAAAAGCTATCAGACTTTCTTCAAATAAACTCTTTCATTGGAGGAAATAAATCACTAATGTCCTTTGCAAATAATGTAGACTCCTTGAGGAGCCCTCTCATCAGGATCTACACTGTTAAACATGTTACACTCCTCTTTAAAACAAGAGTGCCAGTGGGAACAATATACACGTGTCGAGGCCTTGTTCAACATAAATTGAAGTCCAATTGTGCGACCTTGACCTTGGATGTACGCATCGGGACACACCCATGCTACTGTAGCATGTCCAGATAAAAATTGTGGTGAAATTTGAGCAGGATCCACCATGCAGAATTTGAGGTAGAGATGTTACAGACAGACAGACGGACAGACAGCGCCATTCCATAATACTTCCCTTTTTTCAAACGGGCTTATAAAAATCAATGAACATTCACCGTTCAAATTTTGGAACAGTCCATTTGAAAATTCAGTGATGAAAGTGTTAAATCTACAAACATATCTAATCAGGATCTAAACTGTTTCATGCTAAATTTCACAGCAAGACGTCAAATTTGTTAAAAAATAAATTACACTGAATTGCAGATTACATTTTAACATAAACCTGTCTTGCTATTTGAATAATTGGTGTTATCAGTAAAGCTTATTATAGTTGAACTTCCGATATCTCAAACTCAGATAACTCAAACTATGAGATCATTCGAACTAAAAGTTCTGTCCTTCAAAACCTTACAATACAGAATTGCTCTTAAATATATCACTACGGACATCTAGAAACACATGTGACAGCTTAATGCAGGTGCAAAGTAATGCTGAAAGTTCCTAGAAGAGTTTTCAGCATTACTTTACACCTTCATTAAGCTGTCAACTTGAGAAATTGTCCAGAATAGAAATCCGATAACTTGAACTTCTGTTATTGCGAACTAATTTGTATAGCCCCTGTGAGTTTGAGATATCGAGGTTCAACTGTATATGAACCACAACAAGGTGCACACTCACAGAATTTTAACTCATTAAAAAATGTTGTCTTCAAAATATATTTTCTGCTACAAATTCCTTGGAAATGAGAAGGTCTACTACAGAAAAGAGAAGACCTGTCAATAATCTGAACAATTTTTGTCCAAGATCAAGGTAAAAGGTCAAGGTCAAAATCAGAATGACTCCAAACTGGTATGAGATAATCTGCTCTCCCTGGATGCATCCAACCAAACATAAAATTTTGTATTCCTAGGTGATCTAATGTAGGAGATAAGCACCAGACAAGTTAAGTGGGATTAGGCATCATGACTTTTGGCCCTTTAAGGTGACCTTGACCTCTGAGAGATGGACTGGAGTCTTGACAGTGACACGTCATCTCAATGAGGTGAACAAAATTTTGTACCAGGTTAATTCAAAATCCATACAAGCATTTCAGAGTTACAAATAGACACGAAAATAGAGTCATGACTTTTCAGCCCTACGTGTGACCTTGACCTTTTAAAAAGA
Organism: Azorinus chamasolen; assembly: GCA_963576725.1. NCBI lineage: Eukaryota > Metazoa > Mollusca > Bivalvia > Cardiida > Solecurtidae > Azorinus > Azorinus chamasolen. The sequence continues at coordinate 98,828,152 of OY755237.1, forward strand.
CCTGGGTTTGCTAGAAATGTACTCTTGATGTAGTGAACATTTATGCGTGGTTATTTCCGAAATTAATACATAAATGCCAGAGTTACAGAGCTGACATGAAAATGGGACCTTTGGCCCCTAAGTATCACCTTGACCTTTACAAGACAGACCTGGCTGTTTTTTTGGCACTACCTATCATCTCAGTGTGGTGAACATTTGTGCCAGGTTATTCCAAAATCCATTAGATGTATGTGAGAGTTACAAAGTGGTCACGAAAATGGAGCATCATGACCTATGGCCCCTAAATGTGACCTTGACCTTTAAGAGACAGATCAGGAATTTATACATGACATGATGTTCTTTAAATGCACAGATCATTTGTGCCAGGCAATTAAAAAATCCATACATGCATTTCAGAGTTACAGATCGGACACAAAAATGGAGAGTCATGAATTTTGGGTACTAAGTGTGACCTTGACCTTTCAGAGATGCACCTGAGTCTTGCACATTATATGCCATCTTGATACATTGAAAAACTGTGCCAGGCTATTGCATAGGTCATACATGTATGTGAGTTACACAAAAATGGGACGGAAGGACAGAAGGATAGACAGAAGGAAGGGTAGGATACTATATAGCTGCCTTTTCAAAAGAATGCATAAAAATCTGTTCATCAATAAATGGTTTCAATTGTCAATCTTTTAGCTGTACCCATGATTATTTTACTGCATAAATGGACATGTCAGAGCAAATAAATACAAAATGCATTCAGTTGTTCCATTTCATTTCCTTCCAGGCAATTTTTTCCTGCCAGCTCTGGGGAATCACTGGTATCTGGTTAATGCCATGCATCGTTTTCTGTATTTGTTGTTCATCTACTGCAAACTATCAAACAAAGGCCAGCAACACAATTGGACAAAACAGATATAAGCTTAATTGCCCTAGATGTCTGTGATGTATAGTCTGTGTCAATGGTTTACATTTACAGTAAAACCTCTCTAAATCTGACATTAAATTTAGTATAGATATTGATATTGGAGACAGGTGGCAGCTTAATGCAGTCTGAAAGTCATGCAGAAAGCTCCTCTAGGAGTTTTCTGCATGACTTTCACCCCGCATTAAGCAACCACCTTCCTAAAAGTATCTAAATTCCACTCTACTAGAATTCCAGTTTAGAGAGATTTACTGTATATGGCAAATTGTTTATGATTCATTAAAAAAATCTTCTATAAAGTCATATTAATTTGTATACAACAGATTAATACAGGTAGACTTTGAGATATTTTACTGACAAACACTTTTATAACAGGAAAAACAAAACTTATGTCATTACAAATCAACAAATTACAAATCAACAACGGGTCAAGGAAATCTAAAGAAATAAAAAATTAGAGACTAAATTTTTTTTAACTCATTTGACTCAAAAATAGCTTCACTATGTTTCCATGATAATGACTATCTGTTAGAAAGCTAAGTAATTACAGTGAATAATTGTGTTATTCAAATAATCAAAGTCAAATGGAGGTAGGGTTGGAAGGGGTGGGACATCCTTTCAAACCCTACCTCCATTTGACCCAAGGACAACTGTTCCTACAGTCCAAGGTACTTAATTGAAAGTCCTGTCCATTGTGTATAGCGCTAGACTGAAGTTAACGGTACAGAAGGGATAATTTTGTGGTCATTACTCAGCCTTTGAAGTGTGGCCAGTGATGTAGACTCCAGATGTCCAGCCCAACTATCAGCAGCTTTTAATATTACCAATGGATGCTATCCTCTTTTCCATGAAAAGTGTCCTGGAGGTCCCAATTGTTTAATGCAGTCGGTCAAGGCAATAAACTGAGGCCAATTATTTAGCAACAGATGTCTTTAACATTAGAGCAATTGACCTTGAAATTATGTAGAAAGCATTTGAAATCTTTACTCTTTTATCAGTGAATTCCTGATAAATCTGCAATCAATTTGGATCCTGATGAAACCTTGATTTTCTCTGCCTCTCATCAGGATCCACTGTGGCTATATAATCTGAAGAGATAATACAAGAGGGCCATGACAGCCCTATATATCTCTCACATGCACATTGTATCACAATGTAGAGATAAACTAGTCACAACCGTTGCCACAAAATGAGGGAAGCAGATTTTTAAAGTTTTCACTATAGTCATAAAAGGAAATTTAGCCCTTCCCCTGGTGGCCAATTTTTTTTTTCAGATATCAGTATGGTTTTAGCAATTTTGATAAAGGGTCACCAGGTGACTATTCCTACTACATTCCATTCAAATTGGGACACCAGATTTGGAGAAGATTTTTAAAACAATTATATAGTCATATAAGAAATCTAACTCTGTCCCTTGTGGTACTTTTGAGATATCAAAAATGATTTTATCAATTTTTGTAGAGGGTCACAAGAGGACTGTCAAATATCATTCAATTCTGACCAGCAGCTTTGGAGAAGATGTTTAAATAGTTTTCTTTTAATTGCCATGGCAACCAGAGTTCTACATGGATCCAGAATCTTTAGCAATTTTGATTGAGCATGATACCAAGATCATTAATGTAAAGTTTGGTTACATTCTGCCTTGCTTCACAGAAGATGTTGTTTAAGCCTTTACTCAATAAGAAATAATGACATCATGAATATTAATTAGAATAATTTCTATAATGGTACATGGAAATAGGAACTTTTGGTCACAGCAGAAACTTTAGAATCACAGCTATATCACAATCACAGCTATATCATAATCATAGCTATATCATAATCACAGCTATATCACAATCACAGCTATATCACAATCACAGCTATATCACAATCACAGCTATATCACAATCATAGCTATATCACAATCACAGCTATATCACAATCACAGCTATATCACAATCACAGCTATATCACAATCACAGCTATATCACAATCATAGCTATATCACAATCACAGCTATATCACAATCACAGCTATATCACAATCACAGCTATATCACAATCATAGCTATATCACAATCACAGCTATATCACAATCACAGCTATATCACAATCACAGCTATATCACAATCATAGCTATATCACAATCACAGCTATATCACAATCATAGCTATATCACAATCATAGCTATATCACAATCATAGCTATATCACAATCATAGCTATATCACAATCATAGCTATATCACAATCATAGCTATATCACAATCACAGCTATATCACAATCATAGCTATATCACAATCATAGCTATATCACAATCATAGCTATATCACAATCATAGCTATATCACAATCACAATCATAGCTATATCACAATCATAGCTATATCATAATCATAGCTATATCATACTCATAGCTATATCATATAAGCAAACAGAGCAGACCCTCTGATCTGGTTCTACTCAGCAAAGAGGTAGTTAAGGGGTATTTATGAAGTAAAGGGGTAACGCAATTGTTGATGAAGGGACAGGCGGACAGATGGACAGACATCGGACGGTGGCCGATCACAAAATTAGCTCACCTGAGCATTCTTAGGTGAGTAAAAAAATATGAAATCCAAATGCCCAGACCGGGATTCGAACCCACAGCAGTGAGGGGACTAAGCGATTGTCAGTCGAAGACCATAACCACTCGGCCACGCAGACCCCTCACACAGTATTCTGGATCAAAGAGGATAATTATAATCATATCTGAGCTTAAGAACTAAGTGTGTAAATGGTTCAGAATCTGATAATTTGATTACCAAATTAATTGATATGATAAGAGATTATATGATTAGCTTGATAAAAGTCTGTATGGTGGTGGTGTAGGACCAGTGGCCTGGTTCTCATGACATGGGGAATTGGGGGGGGTATGGTATGCTTGTATGAATGGTATCAAAACAATGATTATTTATGTTATGATTCTTAATATCATTATTGACATGACCCCCATCCATGTTAAAACTGGCCACACTCTGATGGCCACATTATACAGAAATGGACCACCTGATACATGCCGTACTCTGCAAACAACAATCAATCACAAGCTAGCGCCATGCCGATAAAATGATTAATGGACTAAAACATACATTATTTTTTAGCGACTGTTTGGACTGATGTAGTAAGAAGATAAGCTGGGATATTTAATTGACAGTTTAATACACCTGTAAACAAATATAAAGTCCTAGCTATCATGGTAATGACCCATGAACACATTTAGCTAAATAAGATACCTGATGAGGATATGGTGTTTAACTCTTTGCCTCTAAAATTATTGCCATCTGCAAAATGTTGTCTGCTTATTTTTTTTAATAGATTTTCTTCTATTTTTATAAACACATTCCCTCCTAGTGACGCATTTTGGCGCATCTGTAAAAGTCACATTTTGAAACCATTGTGATAAATAGAGGAGCAAATCGAGGGCTTGGTGCAAAACTATTGTAACTCCTTCACAAAGTGGAAATCGAGGGCTTGGTGTAAAACAAAGTGAAGGAGTTACAATAGTTTTGCACCAAGCCCTCGAATTTTGCTCCTCTATTTATCACAATGGTTTCAAAACTACACAATTCTAAAATTCCCCTTTTCTATAGTTAATGCTCCGTTTTGGTAGATATATTCAAAGAGGTTGAGTCTAAAAATAGTTTAGGAGGGAATAAGTTAAGGAACAGCCATCTATGGTGTAAATAGATTGGACTCTTAACTAGATGCTATGTAACCAAAAGCCCAGATGATATGTGTAAATCAAACTTTTTCAATAATAATTCCTTTATTTCTCCACCCAACATTATCCCTTTCCTCCATAAATACGCCTTTCTACGCCTCTGTAAAAAACACCTGTTGAAACCATTGTGATGAATAGAGCATTTGCTCCTATAGGAACAAATGCTCTATTTATCACAATGGTTTCAAACTACAAAATTCTAAAATTTTCCTTTTCTCTAGTTAATGCTCCTTTTTGGTAGATTTATTCAAAGTGGTTGGATCTAAAAATAGCCTATGAGGGAATGGGTTAAGTTGTGACAATCCTTTAGAATGGTTTGACAATTTTAGTATTTGAATAGACATCATTATCTATTGCTCTGATGGAACACAGCATCTCATCCAGATCAAAACTGTTTGCAAGGATCAGGATAAGTTCATGTATAGTGTGGTAAGGTAGAACTACAACCAAAACATTGGTGGGACATTAAGGCAGCCATCTAAATAGATCTGAAAAATCTCCAAACATTGTTTTACATAATCTATGAAGATGGGACTGATATCACGACATTGGCGTTTTGTGACAATTGTGGTAGACAACGTGTGGAGATGTCGTGATCCTCCCATTGCATGCTAAATTCAGACAAGGAGCCCCCATGGCCAGATTTGTCACAGAGCCACATGCAACGAAAATATGTAAAGATCAAATATTTTCTGTTTGCAGACTGCCATTAATGCTAAATGTATTTGAATACTAGAAACTGTTTGAAATGTTCAGTGCTGTCTGTCAAAGTGTGTTGGGGGTGGGGGTGGGGTTCTTTCATTCATGCAATTCACTATTTTACTTTTATGAAATCATTTCAAATGCCTTGAAGGTTCATTGTACATTATAATTATGTCTAAACAGGATCTAAGCCTGTTCAACATATACTGTATACATGCAGAATACAGACTTAAACCCACACCCATATTCTTGAAATGACAACTTAAGTTCACATAAAAAAATAAATTCCATGTAACCCCTTGCTTGTAAACTAATTTTTTTCGTAGTGAATTTTTGTTCCTGGATTGCTAAAAACAACCTGGGATAGAGGGTCAGTGAAATTGTTTCCAAGCTGATCACAAGTTACACATAGCCCCGGCGCCTTCATCAGATTCTAAAATGACATTATTTCATTTCTTGAAACAAGAGCATCCCTATGCAGATGCTGATGCTGATGCTTGTCTCTGTTTTGGTGAAATTCGTAGACATTGTGTAAAGTTGGATTGGGATCACTATACTGATGTTGAAAACTGTTGTCAATGTTGAAAGTGTTGTCGAGATTTTTGACAGAGATGACTGTACTGATGTTGAAATTATTGTCAAGATTTTTTATAGGCTGTTGAAACTATTATCAAGATTTTTTTAAAGGGCTGGCTGTACAGATGTTGAAACTATTGTCAACACCAAAAATGACACTGTGGCTATAATCCCTCAAACTTTTATATTTTGAAAACAAGACCAACTGAAATACTTGGTGAAATTTGACCAGCAAAGCATATAACAGAATCAATCACTCCTCAAAGGATAAATTCTATGAACAAGACAACACAAGATTTCTCCTACAATGTTTATTAAAAACCACAACTTTCTAAAACACTTAGCACCTGAGAGGTAGGATATGGAGATAAAACAAAAACAAGCACTGCATTTTTTTTTACTACATACTACAGAAATTTTACTACTGTAGATATTGGAATCTGGCAAGTCATCCAATTCTATCTACATCTATCTACAGGTAAAACTGTCAAATGCTGTGTGAAGGTAAAACTGTCAGGCCAGATATAAATCAAACTTTTTACAACATTAACTCTTTGCATGCTAGGTAATGTTTCGTCTGCAACAATTATTGTCGTCTGCTTCAATTCTTAAAATAAACTCTCTCTCATTTCTTTGCAAAAATATGGTCAATATGACAAACAGTTTTGATCCTGATGAGACGCTGCATTATGCAGCGTCTCATCTGGATCCAAACTGTTTGCATTGGTAATTACAGGTTCGCCGCTAGTGTGCAAAGAGTTAATATGTGAATTTGTAATGATTTTTGTAAAACGTTTCCTGTTGCATAATAATTCAAGTAAGAAATAATGACATCATGGATATTAATTCAATGATTTTTTTAAATGGTGTATATATGTCACAGGGTGTAGTTTACTTGTATCAACACTCGTACAGCCTTGCTGTACAAGCCGCCTTTTATGGCGATGTCGTAGAGTGCTGGACTAGGAATCTCGAGGCTCGAGTTTGATCCCCCCACACGACCGGTATATTTTGTCTCAGAGAAACCCGGTTACATTTTGCGCCCAACGGGGGACTGTGACTGTATTAGCTCAAAGTTCGATTCCCAGTCATTCTCATACCCATAGAACTTTGGAACGAACTTCAACTTACTGGGGGACTGTCACAGTGTGTAGATTTATCATCACTTGTATGACCTTGCTGTACAAGCGCGCTTTTATAGCAACATGGTAGAGTGCATGACTGCACACCTAGCGACCCGGGTTTGATTCTGGGTCTGAGCGGGTAGGTTTCTTTTTAAGAACACCCGGTTACATGTACACTGGATCTTTTGGTATTTGAGTGAAAGATGTGTTATTATTTCTTAAGAAAACTGAGCAGACCACGATCAGATGGCTTTGCAGAAGCCAAAACTTTCAGCAGGGGATAATAAAAGCTGTTATAATGAAGGAAAGGGTTAAGAGTCGCTGAGATTCTCTGCCTGAAAATATCATCCATTTTCTTCTATTATAAATATGCTCTCCAATCTTCTCCCTTGTTCTTATTGACACACAGTTTTTTTTCCTCAAAATATAAAATTGTAAAGAGCATATTACAATTGACCAAATAATCAGGGAGCTACTTGAGCCTTCACATTGTCACGTTCTTTATAAACCCTTTGAATGCTGAATGTTTAACTCTTTTGCTGCCAACGTTTTGTCATCTGCAACCTTTGTCGTCTGCTATAATTTTCAGTTTTCATTTTTCTTTATTTTTGTTTCTTAAAAAAGTAACAATAACAAACAATTTGGATCCTGATCCTCACAGATGTGACAAGGGCAGCGGAAGAGATAAAGTGTAACATGACAAGGGCAGCGGAAGAGATAAAGTGTAACATGACAAGGGCAGCGGAGATAAAGTGGAATAGTTTAGCACTCTTTTACAGTAAAGTCCATTTAGTATGAAAGAATTATATTTGCTGGAGTACTCTGAATGAAAAACATCGCAGACAAAGAACCTTTGGGAGGCCTCTGATCTGGGTCTATAACAGTTAACTTGTTTGCCACATTGAAAGGGTTAAGAGATCAGATAATTCCCGCTTTGATTCCTTCAACACACCTGTAGCGACATCACCTGTATGCAAATGAGCTCATTTGAATTAGAAATGCCTCTGCACACTCTAATTAAATACTTTGTGCAATTGAACATGAAATTACTTGCATTCATAAACAGTTTAACGCATTCCCTCATATTGACGCTTTTTGATGCCTCTGTAAAAGTCACGTTTTGAAACCATTGTGATAAATAGAGCATTTGCTCCATAGGAGCAATGCTCTATTTATCAAAATGTTTTCTGGACTACACAATTCTAAAATTTTCCTTTTTTCTAGTTAAAGCTCCTTTTCGGTAGATTTATTCAAAGAGGTTGGATCTAAAAATAGCCTATGAGGGAATGGGTTAATCCTATGAATAGGCGAATAGAGATAAATTAGTTAAGTGGCATTTGTAAACCATGTAGCTGTCAAACGAGCCCCCTGATCCAGGTCTGCATTGTTTGTCATTCAAATTTCTTTACTACAACACTGTAAATCAACAGTGTTGGTAAACACTTATGGATTGTTTGTCTTGTGAATGTTTCTCATTTAAAATAGTAAATACAATCAAAAGGCAATTAATGGAGTCAGTATCTAAAGGCAATTAATGGAGTCAGTATCTAAAGGCAATTAATGGAGCCAGTATCTAATCAGGATCCACACAGCATCCATGTCACAATGACTGTTTGTTCTGTATGTGGTGTTTCCTGTATGACTCATTTTTGTACTTGGATTATAAACACACCTTAGCTATGCCTAATTCCTGCATGTCCAGACCAGACCCCAAAAAGCCTGATCTGAGATCCAAACTGATCCACAGGGGTCTATACCGCTTCATGACAGTCTATATATACTATACAATAAACAAGGGTTCTAACTGACAGAACAGACACCCGTGTACCTCATTTTTTAGTACAAAGTCTGTAACTCTTACATTTTTATATGATAATTTCGTAATTCTTTCGGCTACTGAAAGAAAAGATATTTCACTACCAAGTAAGTATACTTTTCTGACGGTATCAAATACATTATTATAAATCCAACAATTATTTTCTCAAAATTTTACGTGTTTTTTTGGGCCATTGACAAACGTTCGTTCACCCCGGTCTCACACTATCACAGCGATAACCTGACCATATGCAGTTCAAAAGATGGCGTGATTCAATAAAATGACTTGATTCTATCACTGATCTCCATCTTGTTAGTCACCAGCATCAGAAGAATGGTGTAAAACTAGCGAGTTTTTTCAGTTAGCTTCAAATCGTCGAGGAAGGAGCCATTGTACATGACGTCACGGATTTCCCTTCGCTCATCCAATGAAATGGCTCCATTCATATTTGTTGCAAAATGGCACCATCCGAAATAGAAACATAATGACAGACAGAAAGGCTGCTGTTGCTAGAAGCTTACTTATTTAGAGGACAAAACAAATGGAGATTGGTGATAGAATTGGGTTGTTTTATTGAACCACGCCGTCTTTTGAACTGCAAATCACCAGGTTATTGCTTTGATATAGTGAGACCGGGGTGAACGAACATTTGTCAATGACCCAGAAAACATGATTGTGAAATTTTGAGAAAATCATTGTTGGACTGATAATTGTGCATAAATTACCATCCGAAGATTATATTCATTTGATAGTAAAATATATTGGCTTACAATAGCTGAAGAAATTATGAAATTATCATTGAAATTGCAAGAGTTACATTCATATTTGTACTTGTGGTACACAAATGTCTGTTCTGCTAGTTGGAACCCTTGTTATTATATAGTACATATATAGACCTCCATGAAGCGGTCCAGACCCCTGTGAACTGATCAGGGTCTGCATTGTTTGTCATTCAGTCTTTTAAAAGATTACGCCTTTCATACTGAATGAACTCTGTAGTTAACCCTTTCCTTCATATAACCGTGTTTTCATGCATTTTGCAAACAGAGTAGACAACTACAGTACAAAGAGAAAGGGTTAAATGCAAGAACCATTTCATTCACCTTTAGCATGCTGAACAAAATGCTTTCTGCTCACACTTTTAACTCATTCTCTCCTACTGACGCCTTTTGACGCATCTGTAAAAGTCATTTGTGAAAACATTGTGATAAATAGAGCATTTACTCCATAGGAGCAGATGCTCTATTTACCACAATGGTTTCAAAATTACACAATTCTAAAATTCTCCTTTTTTATAGTCAATGATCCTTTTTCATAGATTAATTCAAAGAGGTTGGGTCTAAAAGTTGTCTAGGAGGGAACGGGTTAAATCACAAGCTTCTCTTTTTTTGCAAAAGATATAATCTGAATCAAACAATGTTTTCAAATGTGATCAGGAATTTGCCAAAGAATGCTAAAGGCTAATATTGTAGATCAAGATTCCAGCTCATCCGTTCAAATTTCTTCATAATGGTTTCCTCCTAATTTTTTGCCCAATTCTTAATCAAGCCATCTGTCCTGGACCCGTTTTCAGACCCACTACAAATGATGTCATCATATAATTAATTGTAATTTCTCCCTAAAGCCAATTACAACCCAAGGCCCTTCTCTCTGATCATGTTGGTAAATTAACAAACTTTAATTAAGTCTGTTTCTCTAAACAACTCACTCCACTAATAGGCTTATAAAATTCAATTTGCCAGGGATACAGAATAATTTCAACAAGTCTGAACTGATCTACATGAATATTTGAAACAACTGCTTCAGCAAACGCTGGAATGTGATTGGACCTCGCGGCAAGGAGGAGATTTTTGGACTGATTTCAGCACATCTCTGACTGAAAAAATTCTGCTTAATTGTTTCTTGTAATACTGAGACAAGACAAGTAATGAGATTCCTTTGGAGTGTAATTTACCATATGTTTAATTAAGTATTAGCTCTCCAAATACAGTGAAGTGTTTCCTAATGTGACAGTTGGATGATGGTGATTCGGCATTAGGTGATGTTTTTGCCAGTCTTGGGCTTGCATAAAACTGGGACAGGCAGGCAATGATTTTGTCAGGACCCAGAAGTGTAACAGCATGTTAACCTGATTTATTTTTGTCAATATCTAAAGGGCTGAATATACCATGCTGACATTTCAAGTGTTTGTTCAAAACTACAGCAACAAAATTCTGTTAACCTTACTAGCAAGCAATTACATAAGGAAATAATTTTTCTACCATTTTCGTTTTAAAAAGTAAAACGTTTTTTAAAAGTAATAGTTCTGATGAAAAGCCCAGTTCCTAAGTGTCACATTACTAGCAGAATGTTAAAACTGAAAGTGTACTCAGACCTTATTAGACTCAATGTCTTATAAATGATTGGCATTGAATTAGCTCTTAAGTATACAGTCAAACCATTTTCTACCGGCACTTGTTTCTTTAGCAGTTTTGACATCCAGCAGAAAAATGTCAATTACGGAAGTATGTGTTACTTATTAATGTTATTAGCACAGGCAGGCATTTGAAGCACATTTGCTACTCCTTCACAATGTCAAATTTGGAAGATCATATCATTTCACCACTGGATCGAGTCGCCCCAATTTTCCGTACAGCAAAATAGCATGGGAACAAAACGTTAAAAAAATTAGTTTTTTTTACCAAACCACAACCCAAAACTATACTAATGGCGACAAATAGAAAATTACACAAAATAAAATCCATTAGTATAACAATATAAGTTACGATGGTTCTAGGGATTATGTCTAATGGTTTGAAACAAATTTCAGGTTTATTGTGAAGGGTCCATTGAACGGACTCATACCAACCAGTGAACGACCGTTTGCCATTGTAAATTGTGTTTTCTGGTATCACTTACCGGTATATAAGGAAAGAATAGCTGCTGCATTATAATATATATGTGTTAAACATTGTGAATCTTACACTTCCTGTCATCATAGAACAATGCTTTTAGAAAATGACAATCACAAAATGCTCTCCGATCTTTCGTGCATCACAATAATCTGGTTTGTTTGTCACCTGTTGAGAGGCAGTGTGTCACTTTGGGATCACTTTTCAGTCGTCTGTCTGTCTGTCACACTTTGTTTTACTGCCGTCATTTCTAAACTAATCATTATAGAGCTTTCAAATTTCACATGTGTCTTCCTCTTATAGAGGAGGACCATTTAAGTAACTAAGGTTTGTCACTCTACATGCAATACTTTTTTTAATTATTCCCCTTTGTTCTAATTTTTCGATGTCTGTCAAACTTTCTTCCTTTGGTCGTCGTTTCTAAAATAATCATTATAGAGCTTTCAAATTTAAGATGTGTCTTCCTCTCATTAAGGATAATTAAAGTAACTAAGCTTCGTTACTCTACATGCTATACTTTTTGAGTTATTCCCCTTTGTTCTGATTTTCACACTCCAGTTGATTTACAGTTTTTGTGTCACCTTCAAACACTCTTGTTGTTGATCCCTGTTGGTCCTTGAAATATTGCCAATATATTGAAGAGCTCCAAAAGCAGCATTAAGTATCAACTGCCTATGAAGGACTTGAACTTCTGAAAAAGTCTCTGATCTGTTGGTACTGTTTGATCAGGGTTTGCTGTTATCATCAATATACGGCAGATCTGATTCTACACTGTCTACCACGACAAAATTTCCCATGATTCATGTGCCGTAATAAAAATTTCATTTAATCTTGATGAAGTCATTAATTCTTACATAAAATATTCATAAAGCAGAGGGAAAAGTTCATCTAAATATAACCTGATCTGAGGGAAAAGTTCATCTAAATATAACCTGACCTGAGGGAAAAGTTCATCTAAATACAACCTGATCTGAGGGAAAAGTTCATCTAAATACAGTATAACGGCGTTATTTCGACTCTCGTTTTTCCGAGATACCCGCTTATTTCGAGGGAATGTTGAGGTCCCGGCTCAAATTCTATCAAATCTCATTGAAAATACCTGCATTAATCCGAATAGCGATAATCCGAAAATTCGAGCATGTGTGCTGGTCACGCGGATCATTCTGGTTCCCTTTATTGATTGTTTAATTCGAGCATGGTGTTTTCCCACCTCCAAGGTAATTATTCACACTTTCTCGATACGTTGTCGTGACCTTTCGAAAGATCCATCTATGGGACATTAGATCTTCCAAATGTGTGAATAACACATTCATTGAATGCAGACTTTACTTTGGTGTAAATAATGATGAGAATTTAAAAGACTGAAGTCTTAATAAACAAAGAGTCACAATCATAATTTGCATACGTTCGCAAACATGTAGTGATGTTTCGGTACCGCTGAAAGTGTGCCATATAAAGTCTTTCTGCTTTAAATTTTGAAATAGTGCAGTGCTTTTCGTGTAGTGCTTTGAAATTCGCAATATTTTTGTTACTTTTAGACAGTCTCGTTCATGCAGACTCTTGCTACGAGAGATGAAAGAGAATAACTAAGTCAGATGAAAAAAGCCGTGTGTTCCGATTATTAATTAATTTGGTCACTCGCCCTGATTTTCCTTACTACGAAACAGCACGGGCACGAAACGAAAATGTTTGTTTGTGCACCCAACTCAGCACCAACAACTAAATTAATGTCGACAAATGGAAATATATGCAAAATAAACGACATACCGCTATACACTATGACTGTTCTAGGGATATGTCTAAATGGTTTGAAACAAGTTTTGAGTTTATTGTGAAGGGTCCATTGAAATGACCCATACAAATTATACTGAAACTTCGGTTGCGATTAAATATGCATTGAAGTTTATGATAATGTTAAAAAAGTTTACTGTGAAGAAATACGCTTCCTGTCGTCATCAAACAATGCTCTTAGGAAATGACATAAAATGGTCTCGGTTCTTTCGAGCATCGCGATAATCCGAGGTTTTTGCTGATTCCCGATGGTGCTCGAACTATCGCCAATATACTGTATAACCTGATCTGTTTCTGAGCATTTTCCAAATATTTGGTAACTGTTAACCCTTTGCTTGCTATTCACGTCAATATACCTACCTGTAAATAGTGAAGACCCAGATGAGACAGCTCCTGCAGGAGCTGTCTCATCAGGGTCTGCACTATTTACAAGTTGCTTGTGCAACCATTGCACTCCACAGCAGTGATTGCACAGCGAAACACTTGTACACAGTGAAGATATATGTAATTATACAACAGGGCATGGGTAAAGAAGGAGAAATGTGTTTTAAAATTCAGCAAGAGAAGGGTTAACACATTCTTCATGACATTCTTTGTGATAACCTATTCAAAGGGGTTAGTATCCATGATAACAATAAATCAGGATCCATACAATTTAATACTCGAATTGTAATATAGAAAAGAATAAACCAAAAGCAGGGGTTTGGTTTGAAACAGATGACATTCCTTGCAGACAAATACTTGCCATGCAAACATTAACCCTTTCCTCCATAAATACACCTTTGCAAACAGAGTAGACCCAGATCAGACGGCTCCTAGAGGAGCCATCTGATCAGGGTCTGCTCTGTTTGCTTACAATACAATATAGATATGTTTCTACAGATTCTGCAATGGCCAAAACCTGATGTGTCCATGTGCTATTATAACAAATTAATCTAATTAATATTTATGATGTCATCATATTTTACATGAATATTCATGGAAGAAAGGGTTAAATGCAGAAAGTTGGCCTTTTTTCTGCGATATGTTTCTTTCCATGTTTAGTCCGATATCTTTTCAATGTTGCAGAGAGGGGGCGCTGTATTCTAACTGGTAACAAATTACAAGACTATTGTTGTTGACAGAGCAGGCCTGGGTCAGCCTGCAGTGACACATTCAATGAGATGCTTGCAGCAAATCTCTGCTTGCAGCAATCTTTCAAGAAAACTTGCAATTTTCTAACTAAGCTAAATGTTAACCCATTCCCTCACAGGCTATTTCTAGAATAAATCTACTGAAAAGGAGCATTTACTAGGAAAAGGGAAACTTTTAGAATTTTGTAGTTTTGAAATCTTCCTAATAAATAGAGCATTAGCTCCTATGGAACAAATGCTATATTTACCACAATGGTTTGAAAAAATGACTTTTACAGAGGCATGAAAAGGGTTAAATGCCAAAGATATGTCATAACAGACCCAGAGTAAATATAGGTCATAACAAACCCAGAGTAAATATAAGTCATGACAGACCCAGAGTAAATATAAGACAAGACGATCATGTCAGTTCAATGTCACCTACCTCAACAGGGCAACTGATGCATCACATGTGTGTTCAAATGTTCTTAACCCGTTACTCCATAAATACGCCTTTCTACGCCTTTGCAAACAGAGTAGACCCAGATCAGACGGCTCCTATAGGATCAGGGTCTGCTCTGTTTATGGAATTGCATTGATATTATTTAACAATCTCTGCCACAGTCAGAAAGTTCTTTGTTGATAATGCTTTGAACTAGTATGGTTCATCAGTAACTTTGGTAGAGGGTCATTTGTTTTCTCTGTAGCTATAAAAAAAAGAAAGGTAGCTCTGCCCCAGGTGGCCATGACGTATCCTATTAATCCTATTAATCTTCATGACGTCATTATTTCTGACAGGGATAATCATGGAGTAAAAAGTTAAATGCCATTACTGGCAGCCATGTTTATTGATGAATTAAAAAAAAAAGCCTTGAATAGTATTGGTAGAGGATCACAATTGGTCATTTTTTAAATAAATTGTATTGAAATCAGGCAAAAGTTTTAGAAAAGTTGATTGTTAATGTTCTTTCTTTTGGTTGCTATGGCAACAAGCAAATTCGCTGAATTTACACCCCCCCCCCCCCCTCCAAACAAGTGTTGACCTCCGTATTTAATTGAGTTATTGACCAAAGGGACAAAAAGGTTTTTCGCAAACAAAGTGCCATAAACTCTGGTGTTCCATGGTAAATGTATGTGATACTTGCAGGGCCGCATTTCCAAATGGTACTAAACATTTACATAAAGTTTAATAGTATAACTCCAAATAGTTCCTGAGATAAGACTCCAGACTGACAAAATGTTACTTTTTTCGCAAACATTTAAAGATCCATAACTCTTGTGTTGCAATGTCAATATAAATGACACTTAAAGAGCTACATGTCCTTATGCTATTAAACATTTTCACGAAGTTTCATAGAAATATTCCAAATAGATTCTGAAATATGGCTCTGGACAGACAAAAATGTTACAGTTTTCGCAAACAAAGGGCCATAACTCTAGTCTTCCTAGGTCAATATAAACTAGAATTGTTTTTTTTATACAAAAATTGATGTCTCCCCCAGCGCGTGGACAAAATTTTCCAAAGTCCCATAACTCTGCAGAAAATCATCAAAACTGGAACAGGAAATAGATATGCACAAATAGGTTCTAATCAATCCTATGAAATTAAATGAAAATCCAATTAAAGGTTTTGGAGAAACCCTGCATACAAAATTTCCATGTCAAAATTTCAAAGTCCCATAACTCTGCAGAAAATTGGAGGCAATAATAATAATAATAATAATAATGACTTTATTTAACGAGGCTACACATTTAGGTAAGCCCAATCTTCCATGTGGGCCTCAATACATTATATATATAAACATACATAGATCTAGAAGAACAAAAGTTTAGAAATTATACATTATACACAGAATAGCATTCAAAAATTAGTTAACCCTTTCCTTCATATAAATGCACTTTCACACATTTGCAAACAGACTAGACCCAGATCAGACAGCTCCTGTAGGAGCCATCTGATCATGGCCTGCTCTGTTTGCTAGTAGAATTTGAATGTCTTTACTTTCTTAAATGGCTACAATGTTCCACCTTCCATATTTCATTATAACTGGGGTTTTTTCCCTATCAATATTAAGTGGATATTGAAATTTGGAATAAACATAGAACAGGGAAAGAGTTAACACAAATAATGAGGGGGAAAAATTATACATATATACATCATAAACATTTAGGCATTACCAGAGAACTTCCACTGAAGATATGATTTTTTAAAGGTACTCAGAGTATCAGAGTTTCTTATCAGAATTGGAAGGGTATTCCAAAGTTTTGGTCCAGAGTTTGATAGAGACTTGCGAAAAAACTCTGTCTTAGGTTTGGGCACTTTCAGTTCTCCATTTGTTGCTGATCTAAGATTTCTGCCATTGGATGAAAGCTGGAATTTTGTAAGCATATAATCTGGGAAATTTTCACAATGAAGAGATTTGTAAACAAAGATTGCCTTCTTGTAGTTAACTCTTTCTGGAAAAGTCATCCAATGCAGTTCCTGAAATAGTGTCTCAGATGGTGCATCAAAATCCTTATCCAAAATTATGCGAGCAGCTCTTTTCTGGAATTTTATTACCCGATTTTGAAGCTCTTGAGAACAATTACCCCAAATCGTACAACAATAGTCTAAGTGGGGGAGAATATAAGCATTAAAAAACAGTTTTCTTGTATGTATATTAAGAAACTGTTTTATCCTTAAAAGTAAATAAAGATTGGAATTACATTTTTTAAGGGTCTTTTCAATATGCTCTCTCCAATTCAGCCCATTATCTACTTGAACTCCAAGAAGTTTTTCTATAACTCTAATATGATTGAAGCCAGAGTTATGATATTTGTGCATAACACTTCCTTCCATCATACTCTTTCCATACATGAAAAGTAATTCCAATAGCATCAGTAGAGCAGGAGTTATTGATCAGACAAAAAATGTAACAAAGGGCAATAACTCCAAAAGTATTGAAACCAGAGTTATGGCCCTTATACATGACACTTCCTCTCATCATGATCTGTCAATGTATGAAGTTTCAATCAAATGGCATTAGCCATGTAGGAGTTATCGTCTGGACAAGAAAGTGTGAATAATTGACCTTGAATTGTGACCATGACCTTGAATTGTGCCCTTGACCTTTGACCCACATGCCTGAATCTTGCTGTCTGCACATAGGCTTGTTAAGGAGAACATTTGTGCCGCAGCATTTTGGAATTAAGACATGAAAATTAAGGCTAAAACATTTGACCTTGAATTGTGACCTTGACCTTTGAAGAATGTGCCTGAATCCTGCTGTCTGCACATCACCTTGTTGTAGGGAACATTTGTGCCACAGCATTTTGAAATCCTTCCAAGGTTTTAAGAGATATGGAGCAGACACGAAGGGTGTGGATAAAAACATTTGACCTTGAATTGTGACCTTGACCTTTGACCCACAAGCCTGAATCCAACACTCTGCACATCCTCTTGTTGAGTCGAACATTTATGCCAAAGCATTTTGAAATCCTTCTATATTTGTGAGAGAAATGGAGCGGACACGAGTGTGACAGACAGACGGATGGACAGATGGACAGACAGACAACTCGACCAAAGACAATATGTCTCCCCATTATAAATGGGGGAGAGGTAATGATACTTGCAGAGCCACATGTCCTAAGAATATGCTACTAAACATTTTCACAAAGTTCCATCATATTACTCCAAATAGTTTCAGAGAATCTGAGAAATGGCTCTGGACAGACAAAAACGGTACATGTTTGGCAAACAAAAGGCCATAACTCTAGTGTTCCAAGGTCAATATAAATGATACCTGCAGAGCCACATATCCTTATGCTACTAAGCATTTTGACAAGGTTTCATAGACAAGAGGGCCAGAATGGCCCTGAAGCGCTCACCAGACAACAAGAGGAGAAGATTTTCAAAGTTTTCACTATATGTTTCTACAGAAAACTAGCCGGCCCTGGGAAAAACTTGTAGGGGACCTGAACATGATGCAATGTGCCAAATATGAAAGCTCAGACTAACCTTCCAGTTTCAGAGAAGAAGATTTTCAAAGATTTCACTATTTGTTTCTATTGAAATCTGCCCACCCCTGGGGCGGGGCCAATTTTGACCCCTGGGCCATAATTTATATAACTTTTGTAGAGGACCTGAACATGATGCTATGTGCCAAATATGAAAGCTGAGAGCCTTCCAGTTTCAGAGAAGAAGATTTTCAAAGATTTCAATATTTGTTTCTATTGAAAACTGCCAACCCCTGGGGCGGGGCTAATTTTGACCCCAGGACCATAGTTTATATAACTTTTGTAGAGGACCTGAACATGATGCTATGTGCCAAATATGAAAGCTGAGAACCTTCTAGCTTCGGACGAGAAGATTTTCAAAGATTTCACTATTTGTTTCTATTGAAAACTGCCCAACCCTCGGGCCGGGCCAATTTTGACCCCGGGGCCATAAATAATATAACTTTTGTAGAGGACCTGAACATGATGCTATGTGCCAAATATGAAAGCTGAGAACTTTCCAGTTTCAGAGGAGAAGATTTTCAAAGATTTCATTATTTGTTTCTATTGAAAACTGTCCACCCCTGGGGCAGGGCCAATTTTGACCCTGGGGCCATAATTTATATAACTTTTGTAGAGGACTCAAACATGATGCTATGTGCCAAATATGAAAGCTGAGAGCCTTCCAGTTTCAGAGAAGAAGATTTTCAAAGATTTCACTATTTGTTTGTATTGAAAACTGCCCACCCCTGGGGCGGGGCCAATTTTGACCCTGGGGCCATAATTTATACAACTTTTGTAGAGGACCTGAGCATGATGCTATGTGCCAAATATGAAAGCTGAGAACCTTCCCGTTTCAGAGGAGAAGATTTTCAAAGATTTCACTATATGATTCTATTGAAAACTGCCCACCCCTGGGGCGGGGCCAATTTTGACCCCAGGGCCATAATTTATATAACTTTTGTAGAGCACCTGAACATGATGCTATGTGCCAATTATGAAAGCTGAGAACCTTCTGGTTTCAGAGAAGAAGATTTTCAAAGTTTTACTATATGTTTCTATTGAAAACAAGGCACCCCTGGGGCGGGGTCAATTTTGACCCCAGGGGCATAATTTATATAACTTTTGTAGAGGACCTGAATATGATGCTATGTGCCAAAGATGAAAGTTGAGATCCCTGTAGATTCAGAGGAGAAGATTTTTAAAGGTTCAAATTGTTGACGACGGACGACGAACGACGAACGACGCACGCCGCACGCCGCACGCCGACGGACAACAGGCGATCACAAAAGCTCACCCTGAGCACTTTGTGCTCTGGTGAGCTAAAAAACTCAAATCAGTTTCTGAGAAATGGCTCTGGACAGACAAAATAGCTACATGCTATAGGAGCCATCTGATCTGGGTCTACTCTGTTTGCAGTACATGAAAAGGCATTTATATGAAGGAAAGGGTAAAGGAATAATGACATCACAAATATTTATTAGCTGAATTGGTATAATTGCATATGAACAAGGAAATGTTTGACCATGGAATGGAACTGTAGAATCAGATATATATTGTTCTATTAGTAAACAGTGCAGACACTGAGCAGACAGTTCCAATGGAAGCTGTCTGATCTGGATCTGCTCAGTTTGCAAAGGAGTGAAAAGTCATCTGTCTCATCAAGGAAAGGGCTAATAACCTCTGTTTGATGACTGTTTACATAGAGAATCTTCAGTTGAAATATTGTAATAGTTTATAAAGAACAGACTATTTACACTGATCTGTGTTTATACTGTTTTCAAATACTGAATTTTCTTAACTGAAATAGTTCAGGTACAAAACTTGAAAAACCTATAAAGTATCGGTAGTCATAGGTTTAACGGGCAACGGGACAGCTGGGCTGATTCGCAGGAATCAATATGAAACAGTCAACACCATAAAGCCATATTAGTAACGGTTATTAGACTGGTTCATAATTCATAAACACATACTTTGTTTAACCCTCTTGGATTTTATGACTAGTTTTATGTCATCTGTTAGTTTTCGGTGATTGTCCAGGAGCCAAGGCAAACAATGGCAAACCAGTCCATCATAGCCTTTATCATTGACTGCCCTGGACTTTGATAAAATAAAATGCCTCCTGCTTATAGATTTGTAAAATTATTGTGAGGCTGTTTTCCTTTTATTGTTTTCAACAAGTCCAGACTCTTTAGTTTTAAACATATTTGATGATGATTACTAGATATGTTACTCAAAAGCTTATCTGGATCTAGACTTTTTAAAACTATTTGCAAGAAATAGTAGCAGAAAGGGAACCATTCAATTCAATCATAAACCAGTCTGTTCCTTCATTTTTTTACTGTATTGTTAAAGTGTGACAAACTGTCACGCCAGGTGCCCTAGTCGTGTGCCACTGATGAGCGGCACACGCCACTGGTGTCCTCATCACAAATACCCCGTTCCCATTGGTTGGGAGAAGTTACCGTGTGCCTACAGCCTACAAAAGGTAAACAAATTAATCTGCACAAAGGAATGTTTGTTGACTCTTTACCTTTATCTCGGTGAAATTTGAGGTTTGCCATTTGGTTCATGTGGTGTTATTGAGGTTGACTAGCTGATGAAGACACCTGGTTGTTAAGTGTGTCACCAGTCCTGCAGACGTGTGCCCCAATGCGATGGACATGGTAGAAACTGAACCTCTCAATTATGAATTTTGGAGGGAACACCATGACAATAATAAAGTCTGATGCATAAACAGGTGGTGTGGGGCCAGGCGCCATATAGGGATCTTTGTTCCCTAGGTGCTCTAGGCACCTCAAATCATGTCAACAGGACAAAGCAACAGCATGAAAATATCACTCCCAAAAAAACTGCCTCACACAAAGGCAAAGGTGATCTTCTGCTAGAATGAACCACTGTGACAATGTGATAAAAGAAGGGCTTGCAACAGTCAGGTGTAAATCAATGGCTTTTCATATGCTTTAGTTCAATCTAGAACTTTCTTCTGATTCTAACTTGCTTTCAAAAAGTCAGAAAACTAAATGTTTCATTGTAGTATGCAGAGCTACAGATAACGGTGCATACTCAAATACTAAAATCGTTATTTCTCCACCAATGTTTTGACCACTTTTTTTAGAATTGACTCTATGAGACGATTCTAAAGGGTGGTCACAACATAGGGTTTGGTCGAAATAAAGAAGTTATTTTTAAAAATGTTTTAATTTGCACATCTGATCTGGATCTTTGAGTATGATTGTATAATTATTATCCACAGACATTGCCAATGGTTTGCTTTTGAATTTTTTCCAAGAATCATCAGCATACATTTTCCTTCCACAAGTTAACCCATTACTCCATGAATATTTATGGAAAAGATAATGACATCATGAATATTAAGACTAAAGACTATTAGATTAATCTGGGACGATGTTTGCAAATACTGGTTAACTTCATTTCCATACTTCTGTATTGAAAGGGTTAACCCTTTCCTCCATAAATACGCCTTTCTACGCCTCTGTAACACTAACAGTCACTTCTTGAAACCATTGTGATAAATAGAGCATTTGCTCCTATAGGAGCAAATGCTCTATTTATCACAATGGTTTCAAACTACAAAATTCTAAATTTTTCCTTTTCTCTAGTAAATGCTCCTTTTGGGTAGATTCATTCAAAGAGGTTGGGTCTAAAAATAGCCTATGGAGAAAAGGGTTAAAAAAAAAACTGATCATAAATCATATTAGCCTGAAATGCATGACACTTAGATAATAAACTATGTTGCTGTCAGCCCTATGGGTCTTAGGCTTAATTCTTAGTCCAGACACTCTTTGTATTAACTGAGTTCAGCCACTATCCATCTTTGATACATAGTCCTTTGAATAATGCATTTTGAAAGTGGAATGGTCCATCATTGTTTAACCCTTTCCTCCATAAATAAGCCTTTATATCTTTTACCACCTTTGCAAACAGAGTAGACACAGATCAGACGGCTCCTATAGGAGCTGTCTGATCTGGGTCTACTCTGTTTGCTTATGATATAATATCTATAGATTATATGATTCTGCGGTTTCTGCCATGGACAAAAATTTCTGTGTCCGTATGCTATTAAACAAATTAATCTGATTGACATCATTATTTCTTACACGAATATTCAAGGAGGAAAGGGTTAAAGATCCATCCAGAATGAAAGAATGAAATTTTTCGAGAATTTTGAATGACAAACAGTGCAGACTCTTATCAGAGAGCTCAACCAGAGGCCCTTTAATCTGGGTGTACAATATTTGCTAAAGCTGTTTGTTTCTCACATTCACTTAGTTACTGAGTATTACAATCCATTCAAATACTTAAGTTCCTGTTATCAGATTATCAATTTTAAGTACAGAACCCTTATGCCAAAACTCAGACAAAAATGAATTAACTACGAACAAGAATACATTAAGTAGAATTTTAATTACAGACACATCTGTATTTAACAGTTATCAAAGTTCATCATCTTAATCTTTATAAAACTTTTACTGTTGAACATTATCTTAAAAAGCATATCTTGTTCATCCATCTGTTCCCAGACTTCACACATATTTACATAATCCCTTTAACCCTTCTCTTGCTGAATTTTAAAATACATTTCTCCTTCTTTACCCATGCCCTGTTGTATAATTACATATATCTTCACTGTGTACAAGTATTTCGCTGTGCAATCTCTGCTGTGGAGTGCACTGGTTGCACAATCAACTTGTAAATAGTGCAGACCCTGATGAGACAGCTCCTGCAGGAGCTGTCTCATCTGGGTCTTCACTATTTACAGGTAGGTATATTGACGCGAATAGCAAGCGAAGGATTAATATGGCTAATGAGTTACCTGGTATTATGAAAACAGTGGGGACCAAGATCAGGACTCCTGACAGAGCCCTCTGATTTGACTATGTACTGTTTGTCATGCAAACTTCTCAAGCAAATTCAGTTCTGTCATACTAATGGACCTTACTATCAACAAGTTTGAAGATGTAGCATTTAAAGGGTTAAAAGTATGATTGACTTTGACTAATCATTGCTAGTCTAACCAGTAATGATCCGGCTCGGAAATAATTAAAACAGTTCACATCCAGACCAAGGTGGTTTCACATAATGCCATTGGGAAATTAGACTTATACCCCATCAAAGATCAAAAGCATGTAATTACATTTATTATGTAACTGTACACATGTATCACTAAGAGAGGTAAATTTACCCTGATCTTCATGTATGGTAAGGGTTCAGCTACCTATTTTCTGTTTTCATTTGTAAAAATCCATTCATGTCATGACGGTCAAATTACCTCTCATTATCTTGCATTAACAAATGTAAAACGGCTTTTTCTCACCGCTTATCGCTTGCCCATCACCACCTTTTACATTCGATCTTTATTTCTTTTCTCTGTCTTGATCATAAATAGTTTAAGAAAACAATCATGAAAGAAACATCTAAATCAATAAACCTTTATGAAATCTCTTAAACATTCAATTTTCCCTCTATTAGCAAGAAATGAAAAGAAATGAAGCGAGATTTCACCCAAGATAGGCGGGCAATAATTTGGTTATCTTGCCGATTACTGCTTTTATCGGAAATCATCATCCCCCTCTAACCTCAACTCTTAGCATGTTAAGAAATCACCTCGTACAAATGTGTTGTCTGCTTCATTCTCAAATTAATTGAAACTTCTTTTTCAGCTTTGAAGAAGTGTTGAAGTGAGTGTGAAACATTTGAGAGTATGATGGAAGACTAAGTTGCTGCACATTCTCAACCTCATTCACAATGTTTGTACACGTTATCGGTGAATTTAGAGTTGGCATGTAAACAGATAAATAAACCCAAATAGGAACAAGGTTAACACAAAAATAAAATATTGATGTTTTATGGTTTTGTTATCATACCAGAGGTATTATTAGACAATAGCTCAACAACAGTCAAACAATGTACTACTGATCTGATAGAGCCCGCAACAATAGCCAGCCATAATGCCAAGCCTGTAATCCTGAGCCCTAGGGGGCACCCAATTCTTTTGATGTCACTCAACTAAGCACCAATTTTTACAATGTGAGAAAAAGATCCATATGCTACAAAATTCTTGTTTTGCTCTGACAAAATATACGTTGTATAGCTGTATCTTTTTTTATTGTGCAGTGAAACGTTTATCATCAAATAAAGGGCACTTAAACATAGAACAGGCAGAGCTACAGATAAAGGTGTTTACCCAAAAACTAAAGTGATCATTTCTCTACCAAACCCTATACAGCGACCACTCCTTAGAATCATCTCTTCGAGACAATTCAAAAGAGTGGTCACAGTATAGGGTTTGTTGGAGAAATAAAGGAGCTATGTTTGAAAATGTTTAAATTTATGCATCTTATCTGGACCTCTGAATAGGTGTTCAAGATTAACCTTTACAGCCCTATGGCAATCCCAATCCATAAGTACCTATACAAATAGTTAGGATCCAGATGAGTAATCCAGTGTCTCATCACGATTAAACCTGTTAATTTTTTATGATGAAAATGTGACTGCAGCAACTCTATACGTCTTACTGAGACTGCAGCAACTCGTAAGTCTTACAGTGACTGAAGCAACTCAATCAGTGTTACAGTGACTGCAGCAACTCAATCAGTGTTACAGTGACTGCAGCAACTCAATCAGTGTTACAGTGACTGAAGCAACTCAATCAGTGTTACAGTGACTGCAGCAACTCAATCAGTGTTACAGTGACTGCAGCAACTCAATCAGTGTTACAGTGACTGCAGCAACTCAGTCAGTGTAACAGCGACTGCAACAACTCAGTCAGTGTTACATTGACTGCAACAACTCAATAAGTGTTACATTGACTGCAGTAACTCATAAGTCTTACAGTGACTGCAACAACTCTATAAGTCTTACAGTGACTGCAACAACTCTATAAGTCTTACAGTGACTGCAGCAACTCAATCAGTGTTACAGTGACTGCAGCAACTCAATCAGTGTTACAGTGACTGCAGCAACTCGTAAGTCTTACAGTGACTGCAACAACTCTATAAGTCTTACAGTGACTGAAGCAACTCAATCAGTGTTACAGTGACTGTAGCAACTCAATCAGTGTTACAGTGACTGCAGCAACTCGTAAGTCTTACAGTGACTGCAACAACTCTATAAGTCTTACAGTGACTGCAACAACTCAATCAGTGTTGCAGTGACTGAAGCAACTCAATCAGTGTTGCAGTGACTGCAGCAACTCCTACACTCCTAAGTGCTACAGTGACTGAAGAAACTCAAAATGTATGCAGCAACTCAATAAGTGCTACAGTGACTGCAGCAACTCAATAAGTTCTTAGGTGACTGCAGCAACTCTATAAGTCTTACAGTGACTGCAGCAACTCAATAAGTTCTTCACTGCACCAATTCTATAAGTCTTACAGTGATATGTAAGACTCAATAAGTATTAAATGTGATTGCAGCAACTCAATAAGTGCAATAACTCAATGATTGCAAAAATTCAATTGGTATTACAATAATTGCAACAACTAAATAAGAACTACAATGACTGCAGCAACTAAATAAGTATTACAAAGGTTGAAACAACTCAATAAGTGACACAATGATTGCAACAACTCAATAAGTATTCTAATGATTGCAGTGTCTCGGTAAATATTACATTTGCTAAAACCCAATATGTTTTACAATGATTGCATGAACTCAATGGCACAATAAGTGAGACAACTTGAAAAGTATAACAATGATCTCAACAACTCAATGACGGCAATAACAATAAGTACTACAATAATTGAGACAACTTGATAAGTATTACAATGATTGCAACAACTTGATGAGTATTACGATGGCTGTTACAAACCAATCAACCAATCAATAAGTATAACAATGATTACAACAATTCAAAAGTTAATTATAACAATCGCAACAACTCAATAAGTATTACAATAATTGCAACAACTCAATTATTATTACTACAATAATTGCAACAACTAAATTAGTATTACAATAATTGCAACAACTAAATTAGTATTACAATAATTGCAACAACTCAATTAGTATAACAATAATTGTAACAACTCAATTAGTATTACAATAATTGCGACAACTCAATTAGTATTACAATAATTGTGACAACTCAATTAGTATTACAGACAGACAGATAGACTGCACCATTCCATAATATGGCCCGTTTTTTCAAATGGGCATATAAATATGTATGCAAAGGTTACCACAAGCCTTCCGAATATAGCTGAGAGAGTGAGTACAGTGTTAACCCTTTACTCCATTGATATTCATAAAAGAAATTATGACATCATGAATATTAATTAGATTATATTTTCAAATAGTATATTAACACATGAAATTGTTGCCAAAGCAGAAACTAGAGAATCAGATTTATATTATGTCAATGAGTAAACAGGGCAGACCCTGATCAGACAGCTCCTATAGGAGCAGTCTGATCTGGGTCTACTGTTTGCAAAGGCGTAGAAAGGCATATTTATGGAGTAGGGGGTTAATTATTTGATAGATTCAAAGTCAGGTTAACAGTTCAAAAAGTGGGTCTATAATTATCTGAAAAGCATCTGCCAATGGTTTAATGGTAGTTTTGAATAAAGGACCTCACCTGCTCATTAAAGTGAGAAGAATTTCTGAAACTATTTGTAGATTAATATACATGAGTATATATCATAAGCTAATCCAGCGAAGAGTTGGCAGACTCATCTAACATCTTACAAAGTCAATAGTCAACAGTCATAGAAGTTGATTTCAAAAAAAGATAAACCTCTAACAGATGGCTAAATAAACTAATTCCACAGGTTTAGAGCCAAACTATTGTACCTGCACTCTCAGAGTGAATAACTGAACCCTTTCCCTCATGTAAACATGTTTTCACACATTTGAATACAAAGTAGACCCAGACCAGATGGCTCCTATAGGATCAGGGTCTGCTCTGTTTGCTAATGAAATCTTATATATTGTTTCCTTGCTATCTAAAATGTCTGCAATGTTCCACCTTCCATATTTCTTTAAAACTATTGTTAATGAATATTCAGTAGGTATTGAAAATGGGCCTAAATAGAGAACAGGGAAGGGGTTAAATGTTACCAAACCCCCACAACACTATAACTACACTCTCAGAGTGAATAACTATAGGAGCTGTCTGATCTGGGTCTACTCCCTTTGCAAAGGTGTAGATATATTTATGGAGTAAAGGGTTAACCCTTTCCCTTATCTAAACATGTTTTCACACATTTGCAAACAGAGTAGACCCAGATCAGACGGCTCCTAGAGGAGCCGTCTGATCAGGGTCTGCCCTGTTTGCTAATAGAATTTGATAGACCTGGTTCTTTGGTTTCTAAAATGTCTACAATGTTCCACCTTTGATATTTCTTTATTACTCTTTTGTTACTGAATATTCAGTAGGTATTGAAATTTGGAATAAACGTAGAACAGGGAAAGGGTTACATGAATCTAGAACTTTAACTAAATCCATAATCACCTTTAGCAAACAGTTTGAACTAAATGAGACAAAACGTAACTGTTAGATAAACTGATCAATAAGTTTGAAACAAAATGGAAGACAACTCAGCCTTGAAAATAACTTTAACCCTTCCCTCAATGAATATTCATTGATTAAATAAAGACATCATGAATATTAATTTGATTAGATAGCTATAATGTCACAGAGACACAGAATGTTTTGTCCATGACAGAAACTGTAGAATCATATCTATGTAATATCATAAGCAAACAGAGCAGACCCTGATCAGATGGCTCCCATAGGAGCTATCTGATCAGGGTCTGCTCCGTTTGCAAAGGCGTAGAAAAACATATTTGTATTTATGAAGTAAAGGGTTTACAGCTGACATTATGTTAAAAGAGATAAAGGGCTAACCACTGAGTCCGTATTTCTATTGGTCTGCCATGTGATTGGTCAATGAGACCGTAAAGATAGCTGGCACTGGGCTGTACAATACTGCAGGTGTACAATAGGAGAGCCTGACTAGGGCGAGATACCTGTTAAAGTTATCAAGTGCTCCAGCGTAGTCACACCTGAGCCCATTACTGGTGGCTCGCTCTGCGTACTATACTATACAGTGTATATCAATGATATTTTACTATGGAACAGTAACAGTTGGCACTCATTGAATAACAAATGCAAATTGAGAGAACAGCTTCTTACTTAAGAATTGATTAATTGGTGGTTGAGTAAGGCAGGACGTATTTATGTTCACTGTGACAAATGAAATGGACTTGGAGTGGTTGGTTGTACAAATGAATGCTGTAAGTCTAGCACTCAAGTTGTCTTAGTGGGAACTTTAGCAGTATAGAACAATTAAAGAACCTTAGGAAGCAGTGAGCTGAAAGGCAGTTGCTTTAATAAATAGACATGGGAGAAAAGGGTAAAGCTTGCATGAGAACACTTTGCCTATTGATCTAGCAGAGAACAGACCCGCTCAATCAATGAACTAAAGTTTAGAAACTTAAAACTGCGGGCAGCCAGATATATCTAATAGGCAATTTGATGGCTGGGTTGAAATGAGAAAAAATTGGAGTAACTAGTGTGTTATTGGAATTTTATTACCATAATTATGAGAGTGGTTTGTTGAAATACTTTGGCGAGTTTTAAATCTGGATGGAGCTTTAAAAACAACTGTGTAGTGCTCGTAAAGTGTGTCGTATGTGAACATATATAAGAAAATATTGAACCTATCAATTGTATTAGGACTAGTGATATGACACTCATGTTTTGCTCTCTATGGCAGCTATAGATGCACTCGACATGGCAAACCTGAGGGTGCCCCGTGCCATATATGTTACCATGACAACCGTTCTCTTGCTGCAAAGCGTCACGACAGTTACAGGTAAGAGTCATTTTTTTAAAATCCAAATAAAAAATTATGCTTCATTGTATATATTTTTTTTAATCAATAAATAGGAATAAAATAATGTAGGGAAAACACATTAAAAGTACCATTTAAATTTGATATTTAAAGATTGTTTGAAAAAACTGCATATTAACCCTTTCCTCCATAAATACACCTTCTACGCCTCTGTAAAAGTCACTTTCTAAAACCATTGTGATAAATAGATCCATAGGAGCAAATGCTCTATTTATCACAATGGTTTCAAAACTATACAATTCTAAAATTTTCCTTTTTTCTAGTAAATGCTCCTTTTCGACAGATTTATTTAAAGAAGTTGGGTCTAAAAATAACCTATGGAGGAATGGATTAAAGCAAAAGAATTATCTTGAGAACATTTAAAATCTATTGCAGTACCTGCTTTTTTTATATTCTTATCCCTTATCCTGTCGATCATGACCTAATCATCAATAGCAAATGGATTAGATCGTGATGAGATGCCAAGTAACTCAGCATCTCATCAGGATTCAATGGATTAGATTGAGATGAGATGCCAAGTAACTCAGCGTCTCATTCTACGCTGTTTGACACTCGGTCAGTAGTTTTTCAAAAACTTGAATGAATCACGAGTAAGCAATTGAGCTGACATTATTTCTTTTGGCAGACATTATTTTTGACATTATTTTTGGCATTATTTTATTTGGCATTATTTTAATTTTGAGCAGACATTATTTCTTTTATTGCACCATAATTGCACCAAATAAACACCTTGACCATCTCCCTGTTCTATGTTTATTCCGAAGTTCAATACCTATTGAATAATTATGGACAAATTATGAAAGGTTGGACATTGTAGAGCCATTTTGGAAAGTAAAGACACAGATCTATCAAACTATTTTAGCAAATAGATGGCTCTGATCTGGGTTTACTGTGCTTGTGAGCGTTAACTCCTTTTACCCATAAATATTAATTTAAGAATTTATTATTTAGAGTGTGTCAGACATGGCAAAATCCAATATCTGTATATTTAAGTGATAAAATTGCATATACATGTTCTACAAAGTTATACTCAATATATATATATATTGTAAAGAATATATATAAGTTGTAAAAATGATATGTTTATCATCAAATGTTGTATATGTATGTTAATATCTGTATTGATAACTTAGTATTTATGTTGTAAACGATTAATATCTATAATATGTGGTATAACTAGTTCATATATGTTCAATCTTGACAACTATGTATGTTCTGTAATCGCATCTAAGGATATGTTTACAACATGTGTAACAACGGGTTTAAATATTGGACTGTAAACTCTAGAATGAATCGAGTTTTTCAACATGGCTGCCTCCAGGTAAGACAAAGTCTGGATTGAAACAATAAACTTAACAAATTACAAACAAGAAAGGTTTGTGATGCGAACTGACAACATGCATTCAGTGGGGGCTGCCATCTTAGATTTCATTGTCCAATCAAATCCCTCATTACTGTTATAAACATATTCCATGATGCAGGTATAGAACAAACATAAACATCAGGATCGAACATAGATCTACTAGGTATACCACATACATACAATCATTTACAACATAAATACTGACTTTAACTATAACGATAAACGGTATGCAATACAAATACGTCAATATGTACCATTAGAATATTTATAACCATATACATATGAAATTTTGTAAAATATATACAGCATTTTATAATATACATACGGGTATAAAATATTACATTATATATACATCTTTAGATATTGAATTTTATAATATAACTTTATGGAACACGTATGATGCAATTTTATCACACAAATATACAGTTATAGAATTTTGTAACGCCTAAGACGCCATTATTATTGTATGAGTATTCATGGAAAGAATTCTCTTATAATGACAACTAACAATATTTTTGGCTGTGACAGAATCTTTAGAATCAGATTTATACTATTCCCTTAGCAAACAGAGCAGACCCTGATCAGACAGCTCCAACAGGAAGTATCTGATCTGGGTCTACTCTGTTGCAAAGGTGCCTAAAGTCATCTATATGAGGGAACAGGCTAATTAGACAACTTCCTTAATAATTTGTACACTCAATTGTATCAAACTAATGTTTTGAAATTCAACTAGAGTTTCAACATTTGACAACTAGTTTTATATCATTCACATCGGCATTATCTATATTTTTCCTATTGTTTACGATAGCTGATGTTTGAACAATAATCAACAAAGTGGGCATAACATAATGGGGCATGAACTTAGTGGCACTTGTTTAACAAACAGCTAACACAAGGCTATAAACAATCCGCATGTGTAATTAAAGATTAACACCTGTTGAATATACATGTAAGATATAAAAATATCATTTATATTAACTAGATTAATATTTATAACGACATATTATGAACATCAGACATTTTGGCACAGGCAGAAACTGTAGAATCAGATCTATATACCGTAAACAAACAGAGCAGATCCTGATCAGAGCTGCTCTGATCAGAGGCTTCTGATCTGGGTCTTCTCTCTTTGCAAAGGCGTGAAAAGGTATTTATATATGGGAAAAGGATAACTCTTTTAACAATAAGTAATTGTCTTCTGCAAAATTATTGTCTGCTGGAATACTGTATGGGGTTTGGTGGAGATATGACGATTTTAGTATTTGGGTATGTGCCTTTATCTGTAGCTCTGCTAATAAGAGGATAAGTACAGGTGCATAAAATCTCCAGTATTTTCGCGATTGTATAAAATTGAAGGAGCTGCAGTGAAAAAAGAAAAATATTTGACGCACAGCATTAACCATATCAGTCCTGAGACTGTATAAACAAACCAGTGCCAGTCATGGGCCTCTAATGTAACAATTTACAAGAAACTATCAACGCAGACTCGCTCACCTTGTCTGCCCAGTGGGCTAACAATAAACTCTCTGCCCCCATGTTGTAGAAATACAAGCCAACGTTGCTCATCCTAATGTAAATATTTGTATTACAAATTGTCTGACAACAAAACATATAACTGACAAGCAAAACTTGTAACGTAATCAAACTGAGTGATTATGCAGATGAGAAATATCACAGTTTTACTGATCATACAACTGAGGTTAACCCAATCCCTCATGTTGACGCCTCTGTAAGAGTCAGTTTTTGAAACCATTGTGATAAATAGAGCATTTGCTCCATAGGAGCAAATGCTCTATTTATCACAAAGGTTTCTAAAGTACACAATTCTAAAATTTCCCCTTTCTCTAGTAAATGCTCCTTTTCGGTAGATATATTCAACGAGGTTGGATCTAAAAATAGCCTATGAGATAATGGGTTAATCATAAAGCTATTGCATACATGTATTTTGTTGCCATGTCTTGTTGTCTGCAAATTTTATCGTCAGCTTCAATTCTGTTTTTGTAACATTCATCCCTTTTTTTCCTAAAAATCTATATCAGTATCAAACAGTTTGAATTCTGATGAGAGACTGAGTTTTCAAACTGCTTGTAATGGGTCATAGGTAGCAAAAAGGGAAAACAAAAGAGAAAACAAAATAGGTATACATAGAATGCAAGAGGGGAGATTTAAATGTTTCCCATATTTTCCTGCCAAAGGTTTTAAAAACATGAGCATTGTTAACTGATGGCAATACATTTAAATGGCCATCACTCAGTAAATATGATTGACAGAACTGAGGTCCAGTTTGCGACCCTGTTATAGACAAGATTTTTTCCGTATAAAAAAATAATACATGTAATTGCTGTAAAATACACATTTATGGTAACAAATGAAAGTAGGGAAAAGAATAGGTAGTTTTGGGGTGTATTTGAAGAGAAAGCCGGACTGAGAGCTGTTCGCACACCTGTGCTGAGTTATAAATATTGTAGTTATAACAATTCCACATGCTTATGCATTTCCATTAAACCCTGGAGGTTGCTAGAAACCACTGAACAGTAGGAGCTCTCTGATTAGGGTCTGCACTGTTAGCCATTCAAAATCCTCTAGTGAATTTATACCGCTATTACCATACTCTAACCGCTGATGTGGTCGAGTGGTTAACACACTCAACTACAATACCAGGGGTCCCAGGTTTGATCCCCCGCCTCACCAAATCCTTTGGGTGAGACTTTATAAACCGAGGTCCGGTGTATCAAGTGCTTTACACTGGGCATCTAATAGAGTGAGATAAACTCTATCGATAATAAGAGCAGGGCATCGTGCCCGAGTTTCTCTCTGTCCTCTCTAGTAACTCTCTTAGGGGCGTCCAATTAGCCCATAGTTGGTAGAAACAGATGTTAACCCATTCCCGCATATTGACGCCTTTTGATGCTTCTGTAATAGTCACTTTGTGAAACCATTGTGATAAATAGAGCATTTGCTCCACAGGAGCAAATGTTCTATTTATCACAATGGTTTCAGAACTACACAATTCTGAAAATTTCCTTTTCTCTAGTTAATGCTCCTTTTTGGTAGATTTAATCAAAGAGGTTAGGTCTAAAAATAGCATAAGTGGGAATGAGTTAATTAAAACAATCAACCAAGCATATTCTTAAAACTTTTACTCGCACATGTGAAATTATTTTACCATATGTACTGTAAATATCTGCATACCTGAATATCCCCCCTCTACACATTTGTACAGGTCAATTTGGCAGTATTTTGATAACTTTAGATTAAACTGGACTTGCAATGTTCAATCTAGGTTGCGCCAGTGTGCAATTTTCCCCTTGTTTACCAAATGGTGCATAATTAATACCATCATGGACCCAACGGTCGCATTCAAACATCCATTTACTTTTCAGTATTTGTTGGTTCTTAGCATTTCTTAGCATCCTTTTCAAATCTAAACACATAGACCAGTTAAACAACCTATTTTGTAGAGTCTGTATGTACAGTAGTAAAACTTCCATAACCATTCTATGCTGGCATGGACTCAACTTTGTTACTAAATATAGAATATAGCCAGCAGTCAAAGCAGTCGCAAAGATGTTCAAATTTCAGACTAATTTTCTGCCCTTTCGTCTAAATATTAAAGTCAGCGAATTGGAAACAAGTCAAAATTCATCCACAAGTCACCACTTCTCATGTAATAATTCCAATGGCCCAAGTAAAACTGCTGAGAAACGTATTGACACTGATCCAAAAAAGGATGTGACCCCAAGTGCAAGGAAGTTTCAGTCAAAATAGTTTAGTGACGATCATTTAAAAATTATTGGACAGTTTTTATCATCAAGTTGATAGATTATTCCAGTCATCATATACAATTTTTATCAAAATGAAAATCAAAGATTGTGTTGCAGTCTGAAAAGCGTAAAAAAGATGTGAGAAAAACAGTCATACGGGGAGTGCCACACACAAAAAGGCATGCCACCCAAACACACCAAACAAGAAACATTACTGCTACAGACAATTAAACCCTGATGAAACACAAAAAAACTATAAAACATTTACCATTTAAAAAGCACTGTAGACCAAGACAAAAGTCTTGGATTAAAAAAAAAAGGAAAATAATGTTTATGTTACATTTTTACCTGTATTAACCTTTGGCCCGCAACTCATATGGATGGCTCCTTATAAGAAAGTCCATGGGCCCAAAGTGCCCCCCTCTGAGTTCAAGCTAGATTGAACACTGGACATGGTAGCAAATAGTGCAGACACTGATCAAACTGCTTAAGCTTGTTCAAGATACCACAGGTAATATGGGTACTGTGCTCATGATCATATTTGTCAACAATTTGAATCCAGATGGTATGTTGTGTAACTGCTGATAACTAAGATGGTCTTTTGTGAAAGAAGAAGAAAAGTCGGGACTGTCCATTTCCAAATTTGAAGTAGTATTTCAGACATTAATCATATTTGAAACAGACTGTAAGTCCATTACATTGTACATGTATTTTTAAACAGATAATGAGAAAGTCTACTGTTTGACATTTTGAAACTGTTGTGATAAATAGAGCATTTGCTCCTCTGGAGAAAATGCTTTATCCATCACAATGGTTTCATAAATACATAAGTCTAAAATTTTCCTTTTCTCTAGTAAATGCTCCTTTTCAGTAGATTTATTCAAAGGGGTTGGGTCTAAAAATAGCATATGAGGGAATGGGTTTCAGGATCATTACGAGATAAACCCTTTTAAAGCAGGACATGCATACACTGTCATTTGCTACGAGTGTAGATCCAGATCAGGGGAGCCATCAGTCTGATCTTGGTCTGCAAAGTTTGTTATTCAAAATCCTGTAGCAAGTTTAAGCCTTACATACTATCAGGCTAGTCTGAGTGTTGAAAGGGTTAACCCTTTACCGTATAGGCTATTTTTAGATACAACCTCTTTGAATAAATCTACTGAAAAGGATCATTAACTACAGAAAAGGATTTTTTTTTAGAATTTTGTAGTTTGAAACCATTGTGATAAATAGAGCATTTGCTCCTATAGGAGCAAATGCTCTATTTATCACAATGGTTTCATAAAGTGACTTCTACAGAGTCGTCAAAAGTCATCAATATGCGGGAAAGGGTTAACCCTTTCCCTCATTTATTCTATGTTTATTACAAATTTCAATACCTAATGAATATTCATGTGCAAAATAGTTATAATGAAATATGGAAGGTGGAACATTGTAGCCATTTTAGAAAGTAAAGAGCTGTCTGATCTGGGTCTACTCTGTTTGCAAATGCATGAAAACGCGTTTATATGAGGTAAAGGGTTAAGCTAGCCTGGCATTCCCTAGTGCCACTAGTGTCTCATGGTATCAAAACCTCAGAAATACAGGTACAAAAGTAATTCACAAGTCACGAAATCATTAACTTGATGTTAATCGCAGGCATAAGACATTAGGCACGTTCTGTATATCTTTGATGGTGCAGGTAGTTTCCAGCTGGTATGTCTGCCTGTAGCACAGCACTCGATCCTGAAGGTCAACCGTTCAAATCTCCTTTGCCAAGAAATGTGATTTCTTCATACTAGTTTCTACCAGATTGATTTAGATTGGAACTTTGAACACTCCGAATATAGGAAACAAGTGTCCTCACATTTACAAACCGTGTAGACCCAGATCAGTGGACCCCTCAGAGCCCTCTGATCATGGTCTGCATTGTTAGCAAATGTAACCCTTTCATCCTGAACACTCTATAGTTTTAACCCTTTACTCCATGAATATTTATGTAAGAAATAATAACGTCATGAATATAAATTGGATTAATACATGTACATGTAGTTATAATGGCACTTGAACACACGAATAGTTGGCCATGACATAAACTGAAGAATCATATCTATATTATTTAATAAGCAAACAGAGCAGACCCTGATCAGAAGGAGCCGTCTGATCTGGGTTTACTATGTTTGCAAATGTGTAGAAAGGTGTATAGTTAAATACTGATGAACAATTCCATTTTGAAAATTTAGCATTCAAAAGTACAACTTTACCGTCCAACCAGCTGTATGGAATAACTATCTACAGAGGTCCAGATAAGGTGCGTAAATTAAAACACATTTTCGGGAATAAATCCATTATTTCTCCATAAAAACCATGTTGTAACTACTCATTAGAATCGTCTCTTCGAGGCGATTCTAAAGAGTAGTCACAACATAGGTTTTGGTTGAAAAATGATGATTTTAGAATTTGAGTACGCACCGTTATCTGAAGCTCTGTATCTACTTACTGATTGGTGGGGCTAGTTACATCAAGCCATTCAATTTGAAAACAGTCTGGTCTGATCAGAAGTAATACTGGGACTCATCAGAACCAACACCTTCTGCAACTGTGATTGTAACAGTGGCTGCGACTGTAATTGTAACTGTGATTGTAACTGTGGCTGTGACTGTGATTGTAACTGTGGCTGCAACTGTGATTGTAACAGTGGCTGCGACTGTGATTGTTACTGTGCTTTTAAAAAGAAACTTAACAGAACAAGAGAGTCGTCACGGGCGACAAATGCCCCCAAAGTGTTTGACACCGAAATGCATTTTGGCGGAAAAACAATACAATGTAGTGCAGGTGTAACATGAAATTTTGATGCTGTTAAAAATGACACAGGAGTCAGTTCTTAACATTAGAAACAGAACCTTTGACGATTATGATAGCTAAGAAAAGAGCCAAGTGTCAAAACTTAGTTAAAAAGAACCTTAAGTCATTCTCAATGTTAAAAAGGACCCTGGGTTGATTGTCAACGTTTAAGGTATAGGAGATATGCTCTGGACAAGTTTTTTTGTATCTGGTAAGATATAGGAGATATGCTCTGGACTGTAAAATTGAGGTCAAAGGTCAAGGTCAAGGTCAGTGATCTGAAAATGGTACACGACTCTCCGCCATCCCAAGATGAACTCACAAACCAAATTTGGAGTCCGTAGCTGGTAAGGTATAGGAGAAATGCTCCGGACAATCTTTGTGTAAAATCTAGGTTCAAGGTCACAGTGACCTGAAAATGGTACGCGACACACCGCCATTCCTAGATAAACTCACACATTAAATTTGGAATCCGTAGCTGGTAAGGTATAGGAGATATTCTCTGGACAACCTTTTTTGTAAAATCGAGGTCGAAGGTCAAGGTCACAGTGACCTGAAAATGGTTAAGCGAAATTCCTCCATCCCAAGATGAACTCACATACCAAATTTGGAATCCGTAGCTGGTAAGATATAGGGAGATATGCTCCGGACAAGCTTTTTGTAAAATCGAGGTCAAAGGTCAAGGTCAAGGTCACAGTGACCTTAAAATGGCATGCGACACTCCGCCATCTGAAGGTAATCTCACACACCAAATTTGGAATCCGTATCTGGTAAGGTATAGGAGATATGCTCTGGACAAGCCTTTTGCCGCTGGAAAGGTATAAGCTTTTTGTTAAATCGAGGTCAAAGGTCAAGGTCACAGTAACCTGAAAATGACACGCAACACTCCATCATCCCAAGATGAACTCACATACCAAATTTTGGATCCATAGCTGGTAAGGTATAGGAGATATGCTCCGGACAAGCTTTTTGTAAAATCGAGGTCAAAGGTCAAGGTCAAGGTCACAGTGACCTGAAAATGATACGCGACACTCCGCCATCTGAAGGTGATCTCACGCACCAAATTTGGAATCCGTATCTGGTAAGGTATAGGAGATATGCTCTGGACAAGCTTTTTGTAAAATCGGTCAAAGGTCAAGGTCAAAGTGATCTGAAAATGGTACGCGACACTCCTCCATTCCAATATGAACTCACACACCAAATTTGGAATCCTTAGCTGGTAAGGTATAGTTGATATACTCTGGACAAGCTTTTTGTAGCTGGTAAGGTATAAGCTTTTTGTTAAAATCGAGGTCAAAGGTCAAGGTCAAGGTTAAGGTCATAGTGACCTGGAAATGGAACATGACACTCCGCCCTCCCAAGATGAACTCACACACTAAATTTGGAATCTGTAGCTGGTAAGGTAAAGGAGATATGCTCCGGACAAGCTTTTTGTAAAATCGGTCAAAGGTCAAGGTCACAGTGACCTGAAAATGGTTAAGCGAAATTCCTCCATCCCAAGATGAACTCACATACCAAATTTGGAATCCGTAGCTGGTAAGATATAGGGAGATATGCTCCGGACAAGCTTTTTGTAAAATCGAGGTCAAAGGTCAAGGTCAAGGTCACAGTGACCTTAAAATGGCATGCGACACTCCGCCATCTGAAGGTTATCTCACACACCAAATTTGGAATCCGTATCTGGTAAGGTATAGGAGATATGCTCTGGACAAGCCTTTTGCCGCTGGAAAGGTATAAGCTTTTTGTTAAATCGAGGTCAAAGGTCAAGGTCACAGTAACCTGAAAATGACACGCAACACTCCATCATCCCAAGATGAACTCACATACCAAATTTTGGATCCATAGCTGGTAAGGTATAGGAGATATGCTCCGGACAAGCTTTTTGTAAAATCGAGGTCAAAGGTCAAGGTCAAGGTCACAGTGACCTGAAAATGATACGCGACACTCCGCCATCTGAAGGTGATCTCACGCACCAAATTTGGAATCCGTATCTGGTAAGGTATAGGAGATATGCTCTGGACAAGCTTTTTGTAAAATCGGTCAAAGGTCAAGGTCAAAGTGATCTGAAAATGGTACGCGACACTCCTCCATTCCAATATGAACTCACACACCAAATTTGGAATCCTTAGCTGGTAAGGTATAGTTGATATACTCTGGACAAGCTTTTTGTAGCTGGTAAGGTATAAGCTTTTTGTTAAAATCGAGGTCAAAGGTCAAGGTCAAGGTTAAGGTCATAGTGACCTGGAAATGGAACATGACACTCCGCCCTCCCAAGATGAACTCACACACTAAATTTGGAATCTGTAGCTGGTAAGGTAAAGGAGATATGCTCCGGACAAGCTTTTTGTAAAATCGGTCAAAGGTCATGGTCAAGGTCACAGTGACCTGAAAATGGTACGCGACACTCCTCCATCCCAAGATGAACTCACACACCAAATTTGGAATCCTTAGCTGGTAAGGAATAAAGAGATATACTCCGGACAAGCTTTTTGTAGCTAGTAAGGTATAAGCTGTTTTTAAAATCGAGGTAAAAGGTCAAGGTTAAGGTTAAGGTCACAGTGACCTGGAAATGATACGCGACACTCTGCCATCCCAAGATGAACTCACACACAGAATTTGGAATCTGTAGCTGGTAAGGTAAAGGAGATATGCTCCGGACAAGCTTTTTGTAAAATCGGTCAAAGGTCATGGTCAAGGTCACAGTGATCTAAAAATGGTACGCAACACTCCTCCATCCCAAGATGAACTCACACACCAAATTTGGAATCCTTAGCTGGTAAGGTATAGGAGATATACTCCGGACAAAGTTTTTGTAGCTGGTAAGGCATAAGCTTTTTTTTAAAATCGAGGTCAAAGGTCAAGGTCAAGGTCACAGTGACCTGGAAATGGTACGCGACACTCCGCCATCCCAAGATGAACTCACACACCAAATTTGGAATCTGTAGCTGGTAAGGTAAAGGAGATATGCTCCGGACAAGCTTTTTGTAAAATCAAGGTCAAAGGTCAAGGTCAAGGTCACAGTGACATGAAAATGGTACGCGACACTCCCCCATCCCAAGATGAACTCACACACCAAATTTGGTATCCGTAGCTGATGTGACAAAGGAAATATACTCCGGACAAAAGGTACACACACCCACACACACACACACCCACCCACACACCCACCCACACACACACCCACACACCCACCCACACACCCACCCACACACACACGCACGGTGCGATCACTATATGCCGCCAAAGCCTAGCTTTGGGGGCATAAAAATGAAGTTAACATCATAGTAACTGTTGAAGAGGATAAATCTGCAATTGCCAATAATTTTCAAAGAAGGCAGTAATTAGTTTTGTGCTAAAGTAGTTACTTGATTTAACCTATTCCCTCCTATTGATGCCTTATTGCGCCTTTGTAAAACCATTGTGATAAATAGAGCATTTGCTCCATAGGAGCAAATGCTCTATTTATCACAATGGTTTTAAAACTACACAATTCTAAAATTCTACTTTTTTCTATAGGTAATGCTCCTTTTCGGTTGATTAATTCAAAGAGGTTGGGTCTAAAATTAGTCTAGGAGGGAATGAGTTAAACTATTCATGGGTGAACACTGCTGACGGAGCTGCTATGCATGGGTGAACACTGCCTGACGGAGCTGTTTGATCAGGACGGGCCCTATTTGTTTCATATTATTTTCAAAATTGGCAAAAGAATCCTTGCAGAAACATTACTCCTTTTTTATGATCCCCCAATTACAGACGGCTCAAAATCAAGATTCCAAATTAATGGTACTTGCTATTAAAGGTAGATTAACCTTAATGGCTACAATAACTTCAAACAAGAGAAAATAAATGACCCCTTGTCTTTACAATACACTGTGCAAATTTACAAACAGAGGAAGCATATGCAGAGTGCGAGCTTCCGTTTGTGTTGCCCTTCAGAGCCGCCAAACTCCACTTGACTTTATCACCAATAGAAGCAACCTCATCATAAAACATAGCATTGGCATTATTTGCTGGACAATAACCATCAAGTGTCTTCCAAACTGGAGCATTGAGCTTCAAGGTTTCTAGCAACCAAGGAAAGCAGTCAGCAATCAGTCCCATGAATTGTTCAATGTATGAGCCAGCCACATGAACTAATAGCTAGCTAACTGTAAGTGAGCCTTGCAAAGTCAAATTCTTGTTTGTATTGTAGCTCATCTTGAAAATTAGCCAGTAACACAAGGAGGAAACAAGGCCTTTTTTGTTTTTGTGTTGGAATATTTAGGGTAATTAGGATATACCATTTTACCATTATTACATACTCTTGAATTAATGTAGATCAAACCACCTCATTATGAAGCTGAAAGAAAACTTAATATCCACATCACAGATTTGAAACCTTAGATCCCTTGATGCTGATGAATTCACCTTTATGGCTGCCCTCTTTTACTGACATTATACAATCTTCAAGGTACATGTAAACCACATAATAATAATTTTACTGCCAAAATACTTGTGTGTAGTGAAGCAATTATAAGCCACCACGTTGATTATCTACCAGCCTCACCTTCAATATTACTCATTGTGTTTATTATAATCTCTTTAACCATTTGAATGCAGGACATTGCATGAGCTGGCATTTGCAAATATACAGTAGACCAAGATCCAAGAGGACACTAGCCAATTGTCATTATTACATGTACAGAGACACTAGCCAATTGTCATTATTACATGTACAGAGACACTAGCCAATTTTTGGTATTGCATGCACAGTCAGACACTAGTCAATTTTTGTTATTACATGTACAGAGACACGAGCCACTTTTTGGTATTGCATGCACAGAAACACTAGCCAATTTTCATTATTACATGTACAGAGACACGAGCCAATTGTTGGTATTGCATGCACAGAAACACTAGCCAATTTTCATTATTACATGTACAGAGACACTACCCAATTTTTGTTATTGCATGAATAGAAACGCTAGCCAATTTTTGTTATTACATGTACAGAGACACTAGCCAATTTTTGTTATTACATGTACAGAGACACTAGCCAATTTTTGGTAGTGCATGAACAGTCAGACACTAGTCAATTTTTGTTATTACATGACTGTATAGAGACACTAGCCAATTTGCGT
The DNA here is from genome assembly GCA_963576725.1 of Azorinus chamasolen. Taxonomy (NCBI): domain Eukaryota; kingdom Metazoa; phylum Mollusca; class Bivalvia; order Cardiida; family Solecurtidae; genus Azorinus; species Azorinus chamasolen. The sequence goes on from OY755237.1 coordinate 98,870,743, forward strand.
TTTCGAGACGATTCTAAAGAGTGGTCTCAACATAGTGTTTGTTTGAGAAATGACGATTTTAGTATTTCAGTACGTACCGATATCTGTAGCTCTGCTAGCCAATTTAAAAGTGGTGACACCATACATGTATTTGCAGTGAACATGCAAACGGTGAAATTCCATTTATTTCTTGCTTTCTTCTTTCAGGAGACTCTGTGAGTGCATGTTTCAACAACACACAAAAATCCCTGCAGATCAGCTGCGGTTCTGGCAACATGCTGCGGATTACCAAAGCGTTTTATGGCTACAGCCAGCACGGATCATGTTCATTCCAGCCTGGGGATTGTACCCAGGCTGAGCATGAGGCATATCCATGCACTGGACGTGACGCATGTAGCATAAATCTTCCGAGTGGCAACTTTGGGCAGAAAATTCCGCTCTGTGATAAATACAGTACTTATTTCCAAGTGGAGTATGAGTGTGAACCAGGTATATATTATCTATACATACAGCTGAACTTCGATATCTCAAACTCGGATAACTCGAACTTCGAGACAACTTGAACTAAAAGTTGTCCTTCCAAAACGTACAGTACAGAATTGCTGTAAAAATGTATTACTACGCTTATCTAGAAACATGTGTGAAGCTTAATGCAGGTCTAAAGTAACGCTGAAAGCTCCTGTAGGAGCTCCTACAGGAGCTTTCAGCATTACTTTAGACCTACATTAAGCTATTAAGCTGTGAACTTAAGAAGAAACTATCCAGATCAGAAATCAGATAACTCAAACTTCTGCTATCTTGAACTAATTTGTGTGGCCCCTTGAAGTTCGAGATATCGAAGTCCAATTGTAGTTTTACGAATAATACCATCAGATATACTTTATTACAGCATAATAGCAATCTATAACAATTCATATTTCTTAATGCTTTGAATCGCTCAGTCCTTTCACGACACACAGTATATTTAGAGACATTGATCAGGCTATGAGTACAGCAGCTTGAAGCAGAGACATTGATCAGGCTATGAGTACAGCATATTGAATGAGAGACATTGATTAGGCTATAAGGCAGAGGCCTTGATCAGGCTATGAGTACAGTAGCTTGAAGCAGAGACATTGATAAGGCCATAAGGCAGAGGCATTGATCAGGCTGAGAGTACAGTAGCTTAAAGCAGACATTGATCCGGCTATGAGTACAGTAGCTTGAAGCAGAGACATTGACCAGGCTATAAGGCAGAGGCATTGATCAGGCTATGAGTACAGTAGCTTGAATAAGAGACATTGATCAGGCTAGAAGGCAGAGGCTTTGATCAGGCTATAATAATAATAATAATAATAATAATAATAATCTTTAAGCTTAAAGAGAGTGCAGTAGCTTAAAGCAGACATTGATCAGGCTATGGGTGCAGTAGCTTGAAGCTGAGACATTGGACTAGGCTATAAGGCAGAGGCATTGATAAGGCTATGAGTACAGTAACTTGAAGCAGAGATGTCTTCCAGGCTTTACAGATAGTGCAGACCCAGATTAGTCAAGTGGTGTCTAACCAGGGTCTTCAATGTTTGACACTTAACCCTCTACTTGATAGAAATGCATATGTACAATTTGCAAACAAAGTAGACTCAGATCAGAGAGCTTCTATAGGAACTGTCTGCTTAGGGTCTGCTCTGATTGCTTATGGATTCATATAGATCCAATTCTAACATTGTAACTGTGACGAAAATTATTGTGTTTATATGCAAATTACAAACTTCATCTAATTAATAAGTCATTAATGCCTACATGAATATTCATTAGGTAAGTCGTAAAAGGGCTCTGCAAAGTGTAGACCCTTATCAGGGGTTAAAATTGTTGTTGGGTTTTGCCTGGATCAACTAGGCTAAATCAGTTGTTGGGTTTTGTCGATCTACTTTGTACCACAATTTTTTTTTTATAATGTTTGTTACATTGAAACCATATAACTCATGTTTACAGCTACATTTAACCAGCAACATCTGATTTGAAAGAATCTGTAAGACTACTCATGATACTCAGAGAGTTCCTTCCCACTCGCTCCGCCCATGTAACCATTACACACAAGCTCTGTTCCAATTTATTCTAAAATATACAGAAATATCACTGTTCTTGTATTCATATACACAGCTGTAACCTCCCTAAGCCATACAACAGGTATAAACTGTGCACTCTTACAGAATTCGGTAATACCAGTAGCATTTTTACACTGGGCATAATTACTCAAATTGAAAGATATGGGCCCCGCTTCATGGAATCAAGATGTGCTGCAAGGCTGGTGTTTTGCAAATACTGTAGACAAAGATCAGCCCATGTGTTAGAGATGCAACAACTGATTAACCCTTTCCCTGTTCTGTATTTATTACATATCTCAATACCTACTCAATATTCATGGACAAAATACTTATAACTAAATATGGAAGGTGCAACACCGTACCCATTTCAGAAAGTAAAGAGTTAGATATTTCAAATTCCACTAGCAAACAGAGCAGACCCTGATCAGACGGCACCTCTAAGAGCCGTCTGATCTGGGTCTTCTCTGTTTGCAAATACGTGAAAACGCGTTTATATGAGGGAAAGGGTTAAAGAAGGGAAGTTTTGCTCCGACTTTTTTTTATACCAGAATCATGGGACATTGAAGTTCTTTTTCACTATAAAACATAATTATAGGGAAAAGTGCTTGATTTAGAGACAATATCGTTACGGGGATATCACTGTCCTATAGACACAATTTTCTAGTTTTCTCTTGATCATAACTATAGAATATCACCATACTAGAACACAGTGAATACATTTATCATCTGCTGACCTAAGGTTGTATAGATATAGGTGCACATATGAGATGGCATAATTATGATAAAAAGAAAATATGTGATAACCAATTAACATATGTGACAACCAATTAATGTATGTGGCAACCAATTACTGTATGTGACAACCAATTAACTCTTTGCATGCTACCTTTCATTTGTGAAATTTGTTCTTCTCTTCAATTTCTCTTTACAATCAGAGTGACAAGCAGTGTTGATTCTGAGTAACTCTACCTCACATCTGGATCTAAACCGTTTACATAGTTTGTAACTTTGTTACTCTGCCTCACATCTGGATCTAAACTGTTTAAACAGTTTGTAACTTTGTTACTCTGCCTCACATCTGGATCTAAAGTGTTTACATAGGTTATCACAAATTTATCACTTAAATGCAGACAGATAAGCCTCATCGCACTTGTCACATACAAAAACATTTTCACCTCAACAGTACTCTGTAATTTTCAATTTGAATCAGTTAGAATGATTTGGATAAGTTCCATTAAAAAATCAGGCTGAAATGACTTAACCCTTCGCTTGCTGAATTTTAAAATACATTTCTCCTTCTTTACCCATGTCCTGTTGTATGATTACATATATCTTCACTGTGTACAAGTATTTCGCTGTGTAATCACTGCTGTGGGGTGCATTGGTTGCATAATCAATTTGTAAATAGTGCAGACCCAGATGAGACAGCTCCTGCAGGAGCTGTCTCATCTGGGTCTTCACTATTTACAGGTAGGTATATTGACGCGAATAGCAAGCGAAGGGTTAATATTCCAAAAGTGATGTTTTGCTACAAATTCTGAGAAAAGAAATCAATATTTCACAGAATTAGGCAATATACCGTTTATCATTTATATGACGCTTTTATATAGGTTATGTCCAGCTGCGTTTATATCAAAATCCATATGCTTTTACAGACCATTATAAACAGTTATTTATTTCACATCTGTTACACAATAGGCAGAATTGGGATTCATATATCAGCTTTCATTGGGATTCATTTATCAGCTTTCAAAACATTTAGCAAATCAAGAGCTTAGCAAAACTTGTTCCATCAATTTGTTAAACATTTAAAAGAAATTACAAAATTGTATTCCCTTCCATTCATTTACATAATATTAGGAGCGAATGTGCTAATGGAGCATCATGTGTTACACACACAAGTAGAGATATGATCAACTGTCTCCTACAACAGTATAGCAGGTATATCGCACGTCTATTATAATATCTAGACATTGGCGGACATCATGTGTTACACATGTGTTACAGATATGGTCACCTGCCTCCTACAACAGTACAGCAGGTATATCACACATATTTTACAATATCTATACATTGGCGAACATCATGTGTTACACATAGAATTACAGATATGGTCACCTGCCTCCTACAACAGTACAGCAGGTATATCACACATCTATTATAATATCTAGACATCCTATAGGAGCCGTCAGATATTCGTTCTCTGATTGCAAAGGCGTAGAAAGGCGTACGGTATTTATAGAGGACAGGGTTAAGGAATAATACAGATCTGATTCTATAGTTTCCACCATGGCCAGAAAGCCCGGTGTACAAAAATCATGTAATCAATATTGATGATGTCATTATTTCTTACATGACTTTTCATGTGGTAACAGGTAAACAGTGAAACACAGTAAACTATAACAGACAATAAACACATGTAAACTTTAAGTAACAATAAGCATTGCAAGCCTTACTCACTACCATTTCAATGGAAATGTGCTTTACAAATCCACGTCAAACTAATATGTAATCAACTAAAATGGACTGGATTGTTGAGTAAATTAGCTCAGTTTTCTACATACATTATTATTCATACACATTTGAATTAATAATTCATAAACCTTACAATTAGCGTAATAATGTTAAATGTTTGGTCAGAGCAATTATTGACTTGCTTATAACCCTTTACTTCATGAATATTCATGCCAGAAATAATGATATAAACATGATTGTTTTATAATGGAATATGAACACAGGATATTTTGGCAACGGAACACTGAAGAATCAGAAATCTATATTATCGGTATTTCATAAGCAAAGAGAAAATATCCAGATCAGATGACTATACAGAAGCTATCTGATAAGACCCTACTGTGTTTGCACAGGAGCCGTCTGATGCTGATTTTGTTGCAAACGAAAAATTACTTAACGTGCAAAGAGTTAAATAAAATTGGAATAAATGGGTTAAATTAGATCTGAGGCTGCACTAGTTGCCTTAGTGCAGAACTAAATTCAACAACAGAATTAAGTTACAATACTTTTGCATGCTCATGTTGGGTATTGTGTAATGTTTGTAAACAATCCTTTCCACAAATGAATCAATATACAAGCAAGGTTAGAACTTGAACTCAGCGACATTTGCTATTCAGTCCAAATGTCTGGCTCCCTGCATCTTTAATCCTTTATCTAATGAGTATTCATTTGAACATTTGTGTGATTTCATGAGAAACATCAAGTGAATTTTTATTATGGCCCATGAAACAAGGGAAATTTCGGTATGGCAGACAGTGTAAAATCAGATCTATACCATGTCAAGTCCGTTTGCTATGATTTACACGATATGACATAAAATAAAACACTTTATTGTTTTGATGGAGCAGCAATGCCATATTTCAACCGAACTGTCAGAGCTCCAGATAAAATGCATAAATTAAAACATATTCATGAATAACTCCTTTATTTCCCCACCAAACCCTATACTGCGGCCACTCTTTAGAATCGTCTCTTTGAGACGAATAGTCTCTTTGAGACGATTCTAAAGAGTGGTCACAGTACAGGGTTTGGTGAGGAAATGACGATTTTAGTATTTAGGTACGCACACTTATCTGTAGCTCTGACTAAATGTCAACGTGCTTTCAGCAGGTGATACAAAAGTGTCAATTTTTACTGTATCATTTCAGTGATACATACAGCTGATATATGCCGCAACCAGTTACTGACTAGCCAATCAGGCTTTATCTCCAGCCCACGTTACCCAAACAACCATCTCAGCAATCAGGACTGTGTCACAAGAATTTTAGTGCATCCTTCCCAGAAAATCAACTTGACAATCATTGATATGGACCTACAAATCAATGGCACCTTTGGATGTCATGACTGGTTGTTTGCGTATAACCATCGCAGTGTGACATTATGTGGTCGCAGGACAAACGAGAAAGTCTCATCCCTCGACAGCAATGAGATAACAATCAGGTTCCAAACAGACGCTCTCGTCAATAAAAAAGGATTCTGGATATTTTATGAAGGTAAAGAATTTACACATACCCATATATAACAATTTCACAGAATCAATAAGATTTTTTTAATAGCTTAACCCATTCCCTCAGTCTATTTTTAGACCCAAACTCTTTGAATAATCTACCGAAAAGGAGCATTTACTAGAGAAATGGAAAATGTTTGAATTGTGCAGTTTTGAATTTATTGTGATAAACAGAGCGTTTGTTCATATGGCGCAAATGCTCTATTTATCACAATGGTTTCCAAAAGTGACTTTTACAGAGGTGTAGAAAGGCGTATCTATGGAGGAAAGGGTTAACCTGTTACTCCATAAATACACCTTTATACACCTTTTGCCAACTGTTTGTTAATGAAATAATATCAATATGACTGCAGTTTCTAATATAGCCAAAATTTCCTACGTTAATAAGCCATTATAAAAATGAATCTAAATGATATGTCATGACATCATTATTTTTTACATGAAAATTCATGGAGTAAAGGGCAATTAACTCTTCTCTTGCTGAATTTTAAAATACATTTCTCCTTCTTTACCCATGCCCTATTGTATAATTACATATATCTTCACTGTGTACACGTATTTCGCTGTGCAATCACTACTGTGGGGTGCATTGGTTGCACAATCAACTTGTAAATAGTGCAGACCGTCTCATCTGGGTCTTCACTATTTACAGGTAGGTATATTGACGCAAATAGCAAGCGAAGGGTTAAGATCAGTGGCCATGTCTCTTGACCAGTGGCCATGTCTCTTGACCTTTTACCTGATCAATATTCATCATTTATGTATATATTTCTTATATTGTTACAGAGCTCCAGATAAGACACGTAAACTAAAATATGTTTAAGTATAACTTCTTTATTTCTCTACCAAACCCTATGTTGTGACAACTCTTTAAAATTGTCTCGAAGAGACGATTCTGAAGAGTGGTCACAACACAGGCTTTGATGGAGAAATGACCATTTTAGTATATGGGTAAGCACCTTTATCTGTATCTCTGGAGTATAGACTAACATTGTCTGGAACTTTACTGTTGGCAAAGTGTTGTATATCTTTTCTTATTACATAATTGTTCTTCAAACTTACTACTACATGTAGTATCATGTAAAATATCTGTCCACCATTTACCGTCCTCAACTCAGTCCAATGAAATTGATAAAACTTTTTCCCTGTTTGTTTTTCCATCTGTATATATACATGTAATACTGCTTTCTAAGACAGGGTTTTTGTGATGAAATTATGATATTAAACAAAACTTTTTTCCAAAATATTTCAGCATATCCACCCTTGCCATCAATTACAATGTTGTCAACGGTTCAGCACCCTCTGACCACAAGACCGCCGGAGGTACTGACCACAGGCTCCACTGGAATCCCAATAGTGAAAAGCACAAACAAATTGAAATCCAATACAAAGGAAAAACTGCCATTTGGTAAATATGCTTTCAATATTCCTTTTTCCTAACTTAGTTCTAATAAACAATGTGATAAGTTTAAATGGCAACCAACACTTTTGCCAGCTCAGCATATCCATATACCCCTACTCACCAATTATCATCAAAAACAAATAATATCTAAATTGTGAACAATCGATATATGATCAGAGGCCACCCCTCTGTTACCATGGCAACCAACTGTTTTGAAAAACTTACGATTGAGTTCATGGTACCAAAAAAGCTAGACTTACCAAAATCGAGCAATATCTAAATTTCGCCAAACAAGATCTAAATTTGACCAACGAGAACCCACCATTCAGTTACTATGGCAAGTTTTAAAAAAAACAGGATGCACATCTGCACAGCTATGTTCATATGAAGTTTCATTAGAATCGGACAATTACTCTTAGGATAAAAAAAGAATAATAATAATAAGATCTAACTGTAATGGAGTCCCCTACCCTGTTTGCGAAGATATGAAAAATGTTTGTTTATATCATTTAAAGGGTTAAATGACATGCATATGTATTTGTGTTGCTTTGTATGCTGTTTTATAATTATAGAGACAAGAAGGCTGATCTTAAGTGTTGATCTGGTCATTTTGATTTGCTATACCCTTCTCTTATAAGTTTATAGACCAAATATCAAAACTTCCCAGGATACACAAGCCAAGAAATCTTTGACGAAAACTTTACAGGACCAACGTACGGATGGACGGACAAGGGTAAAACTTATTAATGCCCCCCGTCGCCTAACGGTGGGGGCATAAAAAGCATGATGAGAAAGTGTCACAGACAGACAGGAAAATAGATAGTCTTTTTGACAGACAGATACACAGATAGAAGACAGAAGTGATCCCTAAGTGTCATTCTGCTAAATCAGGTGACACATTAAGACAGTTGACTGCCAAACAATTTAGAGCCTAAAAAATGCCAAGTTATTTCATCTGGATCCAGACCATTGGCAAAGGATATGAGGGAATCATCATTAGCATGCAAAGATTTAATACATGGTTCCCATCTCGTTTATTATCTTACATTAAATAGTCAATTAACCACTTGGCACTTAACGCTTTGGATGAAGAAAACGAGTGCACCATCATTTGTAAAACAGTGTAGACCCAGAGGCGCCGTCTGATCAGGATTAGCACTGTTTGTCATTCAAAAATCCTCTAGCAAGTTTTACCCCTTCATGCTGTATGGACTCTGCCAATAAACATTGATGGACTATTCCACTGTGACATTTCAGCGTTCAAAGGGTTAATGGATGAACTATTCAGTTTGGATCCTGATGACATGTAAATTGGCTGTCATTGGTATCTGTACAATTGGAATTAGGATAATTTTTTTGATGAAGAAATGCCTAAAGAAATGACTAAATGAACTGAAGCAAACGTTTTAGCAAAAGAAAACATTTCAGACAGCCAAATGTTAAAGGTGCATACCTAAATGAAATAGATCATTAAATCCTCAAGCAAATCTACATGCTTTTCTCTTTTACAGCCGGGTTAAACACTGAACCTTTACAACATTCAGTTTTCAAATGGACTCTTCCAAAATTCAAACAGGTCAAGCTTATAGTGAATATTTAGGAATTTTTCTATAGAAAAGTGTAACATGATAAACAGTGAAGACCCTGATGAGCTCAGGCTTCTCTAGGAGCCCTCTCATCTGGGTCTATACTGTTTGCAAAGGAAATTAGTGAATCGTGTCCCGCACAGTAAGGGTGAATATATATTATAAACTTTGGCAAGAGATTGTATGAAGATTAATGGTAATATCGGGAGAAGCCTATAGATAAATGTCTTTGATTTCCTTAATATCTTTTTAAGATTTATAACAATAAATGTTTAATCAAGATGTGAAAAAGGGTGGAAGTGTCTAATCTGATCTTAATAAATTTTGAGCAGTTTCATAAGAAAATAGAAACCAGGCGGAAACTGGATATTGGTTTGAAAATGTTAGCTGGAAACAAAGCTATAGATAACAGACATACTAATGAAGATGAGAGGGAAACTCATGTAGACACGATGCAAACTAATCTGTACGAATAAACAAAGCTATAGATAACTGGCATACTAATATAGATACAAGGCAAACTAATCTATACAAATAAAGCTATAGATGCAAGGCAAACTAATGTAGATACAAGGCAAATGAGTGTATGTAGATAAGAGACAAGCTAATGTAGATAAGAGCCAAGCTAATGTAGATAAGAGGCAAACTAATATGGATACAAGGCAAACTAATGTATGTAGATAACAGGTAAACTCACGTAGATAAGAGACAACTCGTGCAAATAAGAGACAACTCATGTAGATACGATACACACCAATATAGATAAGAGACAAACCTATGTGGTCAATAGCCAAGCCCGTGTAGATAAGAGACAAACCATGTAAACAAGATGTTAAACTCATGTAAATAAGATACAACCCCATGTAGATAAGATGCAAAATCATGTAGAAAAGATGCAAAATCATGCAGATAAGATGCAAAATCATGTAGATAAGAAGCAACCTCATGTAGATATGTGGCAAACTTATAAACACTGGAATTTTTAGCCATAGCAGAAGTTGTTGATTTTTTAAGCAACCTGAACAGACACTGGTCAGGTGGCTCCTATAGGAGCCAGAAGCCATCTCATCTGGGTCTACTCTGTTTGCAAAGGCATGTTTATGGAGTAAATGAAAATAGTTGGAAGTATGGAGTAAATGAAAATAGTTGAAAGTATCTCAACAATGCTGCGACCCTCTTCACAGTGTATTACTGTCAATTTCTATCAACAGTTTTTTTCATTTTCTATTTCTTGTCTGCCAACAGTTTATTATTGTCTATTTCTCATTGTTTTGCAGTGGCTATAGTGGCTGGAGTGATAGGCACCCTAACTGTAATACTGATTGTGCTACTGATTTTACTGGCTCTCAAGTGGCGAAGAGATAAGAAACAGACCAGTTACAGACTTAAAGCGAAGGACATAGAATATCTGGATGCCCGCAATCCCGCATTCAGAAGCAGCTCAGGGTCAGAGTTTCAAGGGGTGGAGATCTACTATAACTGCTAGTGGAGATCTACGTTAACTGCCAGTGGAGATCTACGTTAACTGCTAGTACAGGCAGAATTCCCCAAGATACTCGGCTAGAGTTCCAGGAAAAAGACATATTTAAGAAATCTACAGTACTATTATCATTTTTTTTTTATTTTTCTCCAAACCCTGTCTTGTTGGCAGTTGTCAGAACTACCTAAAACAACAATTCTTACGAGTACCAATAACATAGGCTTTGGCAGATACAACAAGATACTTGGTTTGAAAAATACATCTTTTATCTCTACCAATAACATAGGCTTTGGCAGATAAATAAGATATTTGGTTTGAACAATACATCTTTTTTCTCCAGCTTTGCAATGTGCCAAGACACTAAAACAAATAGAAATCTGCAGTTACAAGGAAATTTCAAGGACAAAGCAGCACAGTTTGTGATGCAATATTGTGAGCCACTGTAGAGTCTATTACATGTATACAACACTATGAGAAAATTAACACACGGTAAAACAAAAGCTTTTTAATACCTTAATAATACATGAAAACGCTATTCAGCAAAATTAAAGACATTGGAAATGACAGTACATTGAACATCACTTAAGTGTGATTATGCAGTGAAAGATGAGATAAATGGAAACTGATTCGATGTATTCACATTCAGCTCTGTTTGATGGAAACAATCTGAAAACTATTGTTCAAAACCTTTATTTTCCCTGTTGAAGTGAATTTCTTAGAAACCCACATCATAACTGTTTTGCATATTCTGTCTAGAGTCAGTGAAACTGATATCACCATACATCTCAAAATATTGTGTAAAATAGAAAGGAATATAAAATGACACAGTACCAGTTTCATTACAGTGATCTCCCTTGGACAGGATAGAGTGCTCTCCAATTCATGGGGGACAGTGTCCAAGTTTCTGTATCAGGGATAATTGACCCAAAGGTTGTGTTAAGGAAGTCTGTGATACGGAGGAGTGAAATACACCTATTACCATGGTGATATACTTGTTGCTGTTACCATAGCAGCATCAAGCAATGTGTTGCTAATGGTAACAGTAAATGTGCAATTGTGTAACTTATGTGAAACAGATGAGAAAGTGCTATTTATGATTAATAATAATCTCATGTGTGGTTATGGCTGAGATTTGGACAGATACTTGTTTTATATTATTTTGATTTGTTCTGATTTACAATCTATTTCTAAACATTCTTAAAAATGTCAACTACATGTGTAATCCTTAAGAATATGATTTTACACCTTTTATTTGATCTCACACATGGCTCCATCTCACAGAAAGGACTAAATATGGAGAAAAAAACTGGACAGTTCTGAAACTGATATATAAATATGAAGGTTAAAATTTGATTGAAATGTATAGTCATCACATATTTATTTATGAACATTTTGTCTTTGAATCAAAACAAATGCTAAAAAATGTCAGTCAGTGTACAGATGTGCATGTGTGTATGCTTGTGTCAAATGACTAGTAGTTTTAGTATATTTTTACTGTGATATAGTATTATAACTGCCGTAGGTGGACAAGCAAATGGCAAAGACATTATTATTCTAAGAACTGTTTCCCCACCACTCTTATCATTGAATGTTACTCTTTTCAAAGGTCAATGTTTTACCCCTGACCCCTAAGATCTTTTTCTTATTTTTACCTTTTAACCCTTTAACATGTGAATATTCATGAGAAATAATGACATTATAAATATTAATTAGCTGAAAATTTATAATGGTATGTAAACACAGAATGCAGAAACTGTAGAATCAGATCTATGTAATTCATAAGCAAACAGAGCAGACCTGTATCCATGCTTATAAAACATTTGGTTGAGTCTCAGTTCGTTCTCAAGATTTTGATTGGTCAGATTTGAGCCTTTGGCTCAAATCTGACCAATCAAAAGCTTGAGAACTCAAATCTGACCATTCAAAAGCTTGAGAACGAAACTCAGACTCAACTAAAAGCTTTATAAGCATGGGCCCTGATCAGACAGTTGGTGCAGGAGCCATCTGATCTGGGTCTACTCTCTTTGCAAAGTTGATAAAAGGCATTTGTATGAGGTTAAGGGTTAATGCTAGCTGAGCTATCCAAGTTGACTCTTCTGTAAACATGAACAGTTTCACCTAGTATACTGAATGGATAATATTTACAGAGAGAAACAAACAACAGATAAACATTGTATACATCCTGTTTAGAGGGTTCATTTCAGGAGCTCTCTGAGCTGGGTCTACAGTGTGTACACATGCAAGTGAAGAGATCAATCAGTGTATGATATTGCTCAATCTAGTCAACATAAACTGCAGACATTTGGTGTAACTTGTACCTGTACCTTGTTCTACTGCTAATGTATTTATTCATGTATTATTCTCCACAATAGCCTATGATGGTCAAGTGGTCAAGCAATAATGTACACTCAAACTCGGTTCTGTTTCAAATTTTATTTACTTTGGCCTCATAGAAACATATTATAAACTATCGGTATTGACCAGAAGGTTTGCATGATAAACTACTGACCAGAAGGTTTGCATTCTGATCAAAGGTCCAGATAAAATGTGTAAATTAAAACATTTTAAAGTATAGCTTCTTTACTTCTCCACCAAACCCTATGTTGTGACCACTCTTTAGAATCATCTCGAAGAAAGTGGTCATAACATAGGGTTTGGTGGTAAAATGATGATTATAGTACTGGAGTACGTACCTTCAAGAGTCTCATCTAGATCCACGCTGTTTACACCTGACTGTGTCAGTCACGTGTTGCATTAGAATTTGTAAACATGAAATCAAGTAGAAGTAAAGATTTCTTTAAAATATAAGAGCCCCTGCCTCAAGTAATAAATGAGCAGTAAAACCTCTCTAAAGAGGTCTATTTCTGGATTTAAAAGGTATGTGGCAGCTTAATGCAAGATTAAAGTAATTAAAGCATAACTTATCCAATATTAAGCAACTACCTGCTTTAAAACACATTATGTGGACTATTTAGAGGAAGTCTTTTAGAAGCTATACTGGTTGGGAAAATAAACTTTTTTGTAAAAGATTCCTTTTCTTTAACCCATTCTCTCATACTTTTTTGACACCTCTGTAAAAATCACTTTTTTGATAAATAGAGCATTTGCTCTATTTATCAGAATGGTTTTAAAACTACAAAATTCTAAAAAAAATCCCTTTCTCAGTTAATGCTCCGTTTTGGTAGATTCATTCAAAGAGGTTGGATCTAAAATAGCCTATGAGGGAATGGGTTAATATACTGCAGACATATTCCTCAATTCCTGAGTATGTCACTCAATCAATTATTCATTCTTATATGCTGTTCTTAGAATAATTTTAAGAACTAGAGAATGCTCAAACAAAAATCTATTATCCAGTACAAAAATCTCCCAATAGAAAAAGTTACATCTTTCAAAACCTTTCAATGCCTCCGTGACATAAATTGATATCATATCTCTTGTAATTATTACATTTCACTTTTTTTTCACATATCTTCCTGTTCTTTCTTCCTATAACTCATTTCATATCTACAGAGCTACAGATAATGATGCGTAGCCAAATACTAAAATAGTCATTTCTCCACCAAACCCTATTCTGAGACGATTCTAAAGAATTCACAGATTCACAGAACAGGGTTTGGTGGAGAAATAAAGGAATTATTTTTGAAAATGTTTTAATATATGCGCGCATCTTATCTGGAGCTCTGCATGTTTCTCACTGTTTCTACACAGGATACATCCTCATTATATTATCTATCATTAAACCCTGTTACATCTGAGTCATATCAAAGGAATCAGGACATGTTGTAGGTGTTGTAGTGTACACCCAAATCAGCTGGAGTGTTGGAAAAACTGCTTATAATATCATCAGAGTTATAGATAAATGTGCGCACCCAAATATTGAAAATACATGTAGTCATTTCTCCACCGAACCCTATACATTGACCATTCTTTAGAGAATATTCTAAAGAGTGGGCACAGTACATTTATACGGTTTGGTGGAGAAATAAAGGAGCTATTCTTAAATAACTTACACATCTTATCATGATCTGAACTATTTCAAAACCATAGCGACAGGAGCATATTCAAACACTAAAATCGTCATTCGTTCACCAAAACTCTTTGTTGTGACCACTCTTTAGAATGATCTAAAACAAGTGGTCACAACATAGAACTCCAGATAAAATGTGTAGATTTAAACATTTTCAAGAAAAGCTCCTTTATTTCTCCACTAAACCCTATACTATGACCACTCTTTAGAATCGTCTCGAAGAGACGATTCTAAAGAGTGGTCATAGTATAGGGTTTGGTGGAGAAATAACGATTTTAGTAATTGGGTACACACCGTTATCTGCAGCTCTGATTATAGATAAGAGTTTTGGTGGAGAAATAAAGGAGCTTTTTTTAAATAGCTATGCCCCTGTTGTAAACTGTGCTAATCCTGACCAGATATCTACTTCCAGTGCAATGTCTGATCTGGGTCTACACTGCAATGTCCAAATGCCCTTTCCTCCTGATAAAGCTCATTAGAGTGTTCTTTGCTGACTGTGCAATACTGGTGTAAGTAATTTTGTAAAAAAGTTGTATATAGATTGTGAATACCATAACTTGTAAATACAGTAAAACATGTCTACAGCAACCATTTAACTCTTTCCTCAATTTATACACCTTTCTACGCCTTTGCAAACAGAGTAGACCCAGATCAGACAGTTCCTATAGGAGCCGTCTGATCAGGGTCTGCTCTGTTTGCTTATGATATAATGTAGATATGATTCTACAGTCATGGCCAAAAATTCCATGTGCCCATCTGGTATTATAATAAATTAATCTAATTAATTTTCATGACATCATATTTTCTTACATGAATATTCATGGATGAAAATTGGTCCTATTTTCTAGGTTTTTAAGGCAGCTTAATGCAGGACAAAAAATATGCAGAAAGCTCCAAGCTAGAAGCTCTCTGCTTTACTTTCATGATGCATTAAGCATCCAACTGGTGTTATAGATCTCCATAATTACAGTTGAACTTCGATATCTCGAACTCAGATAACTCGAACTTAGGGATAACTCGAACTTAGGGATAACTCGAACAAAATGTTCAGTCCTTCAAAAACTTACGATGCAGAATTGCTCTAAAATTTATCGCTACAGATATCTAAAAACACATGTTACAGCTTAATACAGGTTCAAAGTACTTTAGATCTGTATTAAGCTGTGGCCTTGAGAAATTGTTCAGATTAGAAATCGGATGACTCAAACTTCTGTTATCTCGAACTAATATGTATGGTCCCTTGAGTTTGAGTTATCAAAGTTCAAGTGTACTCATTATCTGGTTGTTATAGGCAGGTTCTGCTGTACAGTGTGTATGTAGTAAGACTGCGGGTTCTACTGTACAGTGTGTATGTAGTAAGACTGCAGGTTCTACTGTAGAGAGTAATACTATGTAGTCAAGGCTGTAAATAATCTGAACATTAATTTATAACTGTTGTCTATCATGATCGTTCTGGTGAGGATTAAATTTCAAAGTCAGATGACTCATCGTTCTTGTATGAAAGAGGCCTTTCTGTATATGAAACGATTAATACTTAGAATGACATATTGACCAGCCTGATTAGAGAGCTCTGGGATTGGTCAACACTACTTACAATTGCCAGAGAGCACAATTCCCACATTCAAAGGTTTAAGTATCTGTCACACCTTACCGGATAGCTTAAACGGGCGTCAAACGGATAAAAAAAAATGTTTGTGCATGTTCGAAACTTTCCGCTGGACTGAACGGACCTTGCCGGACAACAGACCCACATGCCGAGTGAGAAAAGGACAAGGAACGCATTCGAACGGAGGCGAATGGATTAAAAATTCTGTTATCCATTTGGTGTCCGTTAATGCTATCTGGTAAGGTGTGACAGATGCTTTAGTTTGATGACAGTCGAGCAGCTTTATGCAAAAGGAAAAAAAGAACTCTGCTACTGCAATATGTGCCCTTGGAAATAGTAACAAAATGCGGAGCCTGATGGTGTCTGCATGATCGAGACAATACTGTAGATAAGAAGAGCTAATGTAGGAAACCTATTGTACCTTCTGCTAACTCTACTTAGTTAGTACTCATTAGAAATGCCTCACAATAACAGTTGAATTATAACACATAGATTTCATTGTGATCAGAGCTCCAGATAAGATGAGTATATTAAAACAGTTTAAAGAAGAAATTATTCTAAATCCTATACTGTGACCACTCTTTAGAATTGTCTTGAAGAGACGATTATAAAGAGTGGTCACAGTTTAGGGTTTGGTGGAGAAACTACAACGTGATGGAATATCCCCGTTCAGCTGATTTGATCGCACATCAAACAAAACCCTGACCAAAATTTTCTGATTTAAAAAGGGCCAAAATTCTGTCAAAATGATCGAAGAGACGGATCTAAAGAGTGGTCACAGTATAGGATTTGGAGACGATTCAAAAGAGTGGTCACAGTCATTGGCACTTGATCGAAAAAAAAAAAAAGTTTATTTATAGCAACTAGTACATTAATACACTACATGGTGCGGCAGCCGATTCTCCCCCTGTTCTGTTCCGGCGGAAATTTCTGATATAAAACGCAGATCAACGTGAAATCTACTCATCGGTCGGGAAGGAAAGACATTTATCTCTGTAGAAACGGTAAGTTCTTGTCCATAAACAAGCCTATATCGAAAATATTTGATGATATTTGGAGGAGAAAATGGTGTTTGATTTTGTCGCCGTTTTCCTTCCTAGTCAACTTCCGGTTTGAGCGACCTTCAACTGTCTAGGTTGAAACGGGCGTTGTCATTGGACAAATCAGAGAGGTGTGTCAAGCGTTGTTGTTCCCGCGGTCTGTCAAATATTTGTCTTTAAAATGCAAATGTTGGCAATAAAACCATCTTAGAAGGCCACAACTTTGTGGTTACTGGTCATTATGACGAGGCTAGTGAGGGATGATGATGCAATTTGGCTATGTCCGTCAGAATGTTTTGCGAATGGATGTTTTGTTATTTGATGAAGTTTCAATGTTATCAAAGAAAGACGCGCTCATGACGTCATTTGGTGACGTCATGATATTTAAAGTAACGACCCAATGTCACCATGACGCTGGATCAACATTGTTCTCTTTGATGTTATGGCTGAATGCATGTCACAAAAATGTGACGAGTATTTTGACATGACAATCTTTGAAAAAGGCCCTTAGTGGTCGAAATGTTAGATCAGAGCTGTTCAAGTATTTATGTTTACATGTAGTTTGACTTCGAGCAGACAGTCGAAATAACCGGGTCATTGTCAACCAATCAAATGGCTCGTAACATTTTCTCGGGGTCAGAGGAGGTCACTGGAAGTTAACACGGAATGAAAGTCCTGACAAATCAACTCTGTCAATTTCTCCCTGAAATATCATCAAATAGCTTCGATAGAGGTGTGTTAATGGACAAGAACTGACCGTTTCTACAGAGATAAATGTCTTTTCTTCCCGGCTGCTGGGTAGATTTCGCGTTGATCTGCGTTTTATATCGGAAATTTACTCCGGTACGAAACAATAGACGAATCGGCTGCCGCACCATGTATATAACTATTATATTACATAACTATAGTCTGTTTCGATCAAGTGCCAGTGGTCACAGTATAGGGTTTGGTGGAGAAATGATGAGTTTAGTACTTGGGTACGCACCGTTATCTGTAGCTCTGTGGGTCTATAGTGCATGATAAGAACAATTGGGCCATTTTGTTGTGACATGGCATATATGATGTATATTTGTAGGAACTAGAATGATTACCTGATATGAATACACTGACAAACATGGTGGTGTTGCAAATTAAAATAAATATTCTGATCTACAATCACTTTGTTTATGTTCTGATCTACAAACACCGACCACCGGACCGACCCACGGCCAGACAGGATGATTCCAGTATACACCCTCAAACAAGTTTGCGGGGCTATACTTAATCAACGAAAATTGTAGCAGACCAAAACATTTTGTCGATGATAATATGTGGCAAAAGACTTAACCCTTTACTCTAAAGATACACCTTTAAACATCTTTGCAAACAGAGTAGACCCAATCGAATTGCTCCTGTAAGAGCCATCTGATCAGGGTATGCTCCGTTTGCTTGTGACATAATATAAAACTGATTCTACAGCTTCTGCTAATACCAAAACATTGTGTGTCCAAGTTCAGCCTATTAACCTATTCCTTCATAAAGATGCCTTTTGACACCTCGATCTGTAAAAGTTACTTTCTGAAACCATTGTGATAAATAGAGCAGTTTGCTCCATAGGAGCAAATGCTCTATTTATCACAATTGTTTCAAAACTACACAATTCTAAAATTTTCCTTTCCTCTATTAAATGCTCCTTTTCGGTAGATTTAGTCAAAGAAGTTTGGTCTAAATATAGCCTATGAGGGAATGGGTTAACACCTGTGGTGTCATTACTTCTTACAGGAATATTCATAAGGGAAGTGGTTAAATCTTTATGTATCGTCTTGTATCTTATCTCCTGCTTTTTTCCATTTCTTCTAAGCACTGTAAATCCCTGCCAACTGACTTTTTTATCTACTCAGCTGTCAATTAGGTCTCACTGGCACAGTTTTACCAACACATACTGGCTGCTTTAAACCCATACAATGCTGAATTTTCAGAGACAATTAAAAAATCAAACAGGTCAAGCTTACGGTGAATATTTAGGGATTTTTCTAAAGAAAAGTGCAACCTGCCAAACGGTGCAGATCCTGATGACCCAGACGCTCTCTGAGCCCTCTCATCTGAGTCTACACTGTTTGCAAATTATGAGGATTAACTGAAGACTCAGATCAAATTTGTGATAGGATTTTAAATGAAGAACAAGAGGGCTTCCGATCTAAACTGATTTGCCCTTTCCCTGTTCTATATTTAGTCCAATTTTTTTAAAACCTACTCCATATTCATGGACAAAATAGTTATAGTGAAATATGGAAGGTGTAACATTGTAGCCTAACATTGTAACTAAAGAAACAGATCTATCAAATTCCATTAGCAAACAGAGCAGACCCTGATCAGATGGCTCCAATATCAGCTGTCTGATCTGGATCTATTCTGTTTGCAAATGCGTGAAAAGGAATTTATATGAAGGAAAGGGTTAAATCATTGGCAGCAGCTTTATCTAATCAGATTTTTATGAGTTCTCTGGGCAAAACTTTCTATTTGTAGAATGATCACAGCAGGACAAAAGAGTTCAACCCCTTACCTCAGACACTAGTTGACATCTCCAAACAGAGTAGACCCAGATCACACAGCTCCTGTACAAGCCATTTGATCAGGGTCTGCTCTGTTTACTTAACCCATTTTCTCCCACGATCCCATATATTGGACGTAGGCAAACAGTGTAGACTCTGATCAGACGCTGCATTATGCGGCGTCTGATCAAAGTCTACACTGTTTGCTGATTGGAATTTCAATATTAAACAAAATGAAATTGAAAATTTAGGCCAGGCACCCCTTAGATAAAAAATGGACTAATCCAATATATAAACATGGAAGAATCCACTGGGCGCAAATGGCTTAAGAAGTCATACAGATCTGAATCTACAGATTCTGCCATTGCCAAACATCCTGTTTATAGGCCTTTATAAAATATCATGTAATCATCAATGTTGTTCCCCTGTGAATTTTTCAAAATCATCCCATCAAATTTTTCACACGCAAGACTTTTCACAATATGTAAAATGTCAATATTTTGAGGGTGATTCACCCCTGACCTGATAGAAACACCTTTTCACCCCATTTGCAAACAGTGTTGACCTATCTGACCAGAGTCTGCTCTGTTTGCTTAACCCTTTTCTCCATAAATATGCCTTTCTATGCCTTTGCAAACAGAGTAGACCCAGATCAGAGTGCTCCTATATGAGCTGTCTGATCAGGGTCTGCTCTGTTTGTTTATGATAGATAGATATGACTCTACAATTTTTAATAACAAAAAGTTCCGACTGAATTTTGGCCAAGGCAGAAACTGTAGAATCATATGTATATTATATCATAAACAATCGGAGCAGACCCTGATCAGACGGCTACCCTGGTTCTACTCTATTCGCAAAGGTGTAGAAAGGGTATTTATGGAGGAAGGGTTAACGTCATACAAGGAGAATGCATTGATTGGGGCCCTGGTGTATATTAGGGATTTTATTATATGAACAAGAATTTTTAAAGTTTTCCAAATAGATATACAAATGTATAAGGAAATTTAGCCCTCAGCTTTAATGCAATATTTTTGTTGTATACATCAGCCTGGTTTTAGCAATTTAGGGAGAGAATCACCTGAAAACTTTCCCTACAAATTACCACTGAAATCGGACCACCAATTTTGGAGAAGATTAAATTTTAAAAGTGTTCCTTATGAGGACATTTTTAAGTCCCCTTTAGTTGAACTTTTATAATGACACATGAACATGGAAATTCATGGCCAATGAGGAAACTTTAGAATCACATCTTCCTGTATATTATTTCATAAGCAAACAGAGCAGACCCTGATCAGACAACTCCTACATATTATTATGGGAGCCATCTTATCTGGCCTACTCTGTTTGCAGAGGGGAGAAAGGCGTATTTATGAAGTAAAGGGTTAAAGATCCTTCTTTTGGTTGCCATGGCAACTAGAGTTCTTAATGGATCCAGATTCTTTTAGCAATTTTGACAGAGCATGATACCAAGATCATTGATGTAAAATTTGATTAGATTTGGCTTGTGGTTTCATAGGCTATATGCTTTGAAAGCAATTGTTAACTGCTGGATGGCCAGACAGATGACCAGACGTCCGGCCAAATAGCAATGAAAAAAAGCTCATCTGAGCTTGTTTTTCACATTCAATGGTTTAACCCTTTCCCTCATATAAACGCGTTTTCACGCATTTGCAAACAGAGTAGACCTAGATCAGACGGCTCCTATAGGAGCCGTCTGATCAGGGTCTGCTCTGTTTGCTATTGGAATTTGAAAGTTTTGTTTTTTTACTATCTAAAATGGCTACAATGTTACTCCTTCCATATTTCATTCTAACTGTTTCGTCCATGAATAGTCAGTAGGTATTGAACTTTTGAATAAACATAGAACAGGGAAAGGGTTAAAATGATGTGTAATGATCAGTGACTAGTAAAACAACAGTAAAACATCTTGATGCAAACCTTTATCCCTTTTCCCTGTTCTGTATTTATTCAAAATGTCAATACCTACTGAATACTCACGGACAAAACAGTTGTAATGAAATATGGAAGGTGTAACATTGTTGCCATTTTAGAAAGTAAAGAAACAAATCTTTCAAATTCCATGATTAGCAATCAGAGCAGACCCTGATCACAGACAGCTCCTATAGGAGCCATCTGATCTGGGTCTACTCTGTTTGCAAATGCGTGAAAATACATTTATATGAAGGAAAGGGTTATGCTAATAAAACGCTTGACATAAAGTCAATATTTCTATAGGAAATATTGAAATGTTTCACTTCTTTCATTCAATATTCAGTGAACATCCTGTAGGTTCCTTTAAATAAATAACAGACCCTGTTTCTTGCTTCAGAACATTGTCTAGAGCACAATTAACAAATGGTACACCCAGGAACTATTGCCTGCAAAAACTGTTGTCTGCTTCAATACATCTGTAAGACCAATACTCCATGAATATTTATGTAAGAAATAATAATGTCAAGAATATTAATTAGCACTATGGACACAGGAAATTTTGGCCAATGCAGAAACTGTAGAATCATATCTATGGTATATCATAAGCAAACAGAGCAGACCTAGATCAGATGGCTCCTATAGGAGCCGTCTGATCTGGGTCTACTCTGTTTGCAAAGGCGTAGAAAGGCGTATTTATGGAGTAAGGGGTTAATTACAAATTTGCCCAAAGTGTGGTGAGAGTTAATCCTTTGAAGGAAATCAGTTAAATGTTGTTTGCAAACAGTATTAATCCAGATATGTGAACTAATCACAGTCTGCACTATGTCATAGATCACAGTCTGCTGATCACAGTCTGCACTGATCGCAGCCTGCATTATGTCACTGATCACAGCCTGCACTATGTCATTGATCACAGTGTGCACTATGTCACTGATCACAGTCTGCACTATGTCATTGATCGCAGTGTGCACTATGTCACTGATCACAGCCTGCATTATGTCATTGATCGCAGTGTGCACTATGTCACTGATCACAGTCTGCACTATGTCATTGATCGCAGTGTGCACTATGTCACTGATCACAGTCTGCACTATGTCATTGATCACAGCCTGCATTATGTCACTGATCACAGTCTGCACTATGTCATTGATCACAGTGTGCACTATGTCATTGATCACAGCCTGCACTATGTCACTGATCACAGCCTGCATTATGTCACTGATCACAGTCTGCACTATGTCATTGATCACAGCCTGCATTATGTCACTGATCACAGTCTGCACTATGTCATTGATCACAGTGTGCATTATGTCATTGATTGCAGTGTGCACTATGTCATAGATCACAGTGTGCACTATGTCATTGATCGCAGTGTGCACTGTGTCATAGATCGCAATGTGCACTATGTCATTGTGGTCACAGTGTGCACTATGTCATTGTGATCACAGTCTGCACTATGTCATTGATCGCAGTGTGCACTATGTCATTAATCACAGTCTGCACTATGTCAGTTAAATTCCTCTAACAAATTTAATCCTTCCATATAAACTATTGAACTGCCAGAATTTTTTTTTGTGAAGTTAGTTGGGTTTTTGTGTGTGTGTGTGTGTGTGTGTGTGTGTGTGTGTGTGTGTGGGGGGGGGGGGGGGGTTCAAAAACCATAATCGTAGCTTCAAACAGTTTGGATCCAGATGAGTTGCCAAGTTATCTCATCTAGGTTTTCAGAGATTCCTAAATGGCAATGAGAGAGTTAAATGGAAACCCATTCCCTCATGATAACGCTTTTTCACATATTGGCAAACAGAGTAGACCCAGATCAGGGTCTGCTCTGTTTGCTTATGACATGATAGTGATCTGATTCTGTAGTTTTGTCAAAGCAAAACTTCGTTTTATTAACCCTTTACTCAATGAATATGTAAACAAGAGCTGTCCGCAGACAGCACGCTCCACTTTCTTTAGTGCAGGATAGTGTAGTGGAAGTCTAAGTCAGAAAGGAGAGATAACTATAGCAAAATTAATTTTAGGGTTACCTGCCCTTGTGAAATGGGTCCCCCTTGTAATAGTTAACATGTATACCAAAGTTGAACCAAATATCTTGGACAGTTTCTGACACATAGACCTGAACATAAAACTTAACCAACAATGAAAAATCTAAGTCGGAAAAGGGGCATAACTATGGCAAAATTAATTTTAGGGTTACCTACCCTTGTGAAATGGGTTCCCCTTGTGATAGTAAACATACATACCAAATATGAACCAAATATCTTTGATGGTTTCTGAGAAAAGGGACCTTAACAAAAAGGTTAACCAACGCCGACGCCGATGCCGACGAGAGGGTCATGACAATAGCTCCACTTTTTGAAAAAGTGGAGCTAAAAATAACAACATCATGAATATTAATCAGATTAATTGCTATATTAGCGCATGGACATATGAATTTTTGGCCATAGCATAAACTGTAGAATCATATTTATATTATATCACAGCAAACAGTGCAGACCCTGATCAGACGACTCCAATAGGAGCCGTCTGATCTGGGTCTACTCTGTTTGGAAAGGCACAGAAAGCTGTATTTATGGAGTAAAGGGTCAAACAGGGAAAGGATTAACCCTGGTTCCCTGTTCTGTATTTAGGCCAAATTTCAATACCTGCTGAATATTCATTAACAAAATAGTTATAAAGAAATATGGAAGGTAGAACATTGTAGACATTTTAGAAAGCAGAGAAACAGATCTATCAAATTCCATAAGCAAACAGAGCAAACCCTGATCAGATGGCTCCTCTAGGAGCCATCTGATCTGGGTCTACTCTGTTTGCAAATGCGTGAAAACACGCTTATATGAGGGAAGGGGTTAAACAAAGACGAACCACTAAATCAGCATTGAAAAGGTTCAGAAAATCAGGTTCCCCAACGTTTAAACAATTTGTTCAATTAACATCACATGTGTGTCCCAGCAACAAATTATCTTTGATGCAGGTAATGCCGTCATTATGTTCAGCCTGGTCCTCCTGCATTTGCGAACAGTATAATTCATACCAACAGCACGACAGTACTCCAAACAAAATCTTTCAAACCAGGATCTACACTGTTTGCAAGTTGATAACTATGTCTTGATGCCTTATGATACTATAAGCGAAAGATTGACTCTTTATGTATACCTTTAAGATGTTTCTACCGAAACTAAAAAATTAAGCTCTTAAACAAAATTAAATTAACACAGTGAGAACATTTTGTCAGCTTAACTCTTTACTCCATAAATACGCCTTTCTACCCTTTTGCAAACAGAGTAGACCAAGATGAGACAGTTCCTATAGGAGCCATCTGATCAGGGTTTGCAATGTTTGATAAGGGAATAATATAGATCTGAATCTACAGTGTTTGCAAAGGATAGAAATTCCTGTTTTCATATTGCCATTAAAATAATTTTATCTAATTCATGATGTCATTATTTCTTACAAGAATATTCATGGAGTAAAGGGTTAAATTCGCTTTTTGTTTTTACAAAATACAACCAGAATTTTCAATTGACAGAGAAACTCAGAATTGTATATAAATCTAAACTGTTTGTAAAGGATAAAGTGAATTCGCCTGTAGCATTCCAAAGATTCAAACAAACTGGGTCCAATACTTCAACCTGGTACTCCATAAATATTCATGTAAACTATAATAACATCATGAATAATTATTAACCCTTTCCCTGTTCGATATTTATTCCAAATCTCAAGACCTACTGAATATTCATAGACAAAATACTTGTAATGAAATAAGGAAGATGGAACATTATAGCCATTTTAGCAAGTTAAGAAACAGATCTATTAAATTCCACTAGCAAACAGGAAAGACCCTGATCAGACTGCTCCTATAAGAGTTGTCTGATCTGGGTCTACTCTTTTGCAAATGCGTGATACATTTTCATAAATATGAAGGAAAGGGTTAAGTAGCTGAAATTTTATAATGGTACATGAACAGAGAAAATGTTGGCCCTGGTAGCAAATGTAGAATCAGATCTATATGATTTCACAAGCAAACAGAGCAGACTCTGATCAGACAGGAACCATCAAATATATCTGGGTGTACTCTGCACAGACATTAATTGAAAGCCATATCTATGGAGTAAAGGGTTAATTAAGTGCAAATTTACAGCCATATGCTACACTTGTCGCCTGCTTCCATCCTCGCAATCACCCTCTCTTGAATTTGATTGCAAAATTATAACAAGAGTGTCAGAAAGTTACTGGCTATACCATCTTGATATATACTGTATGCAACTGGAGCTATCACTAAAGGCGATTAATACCCCCACCCACCACTTTGTCACAAGATCTAATGACTTCAATACAAGAGGCAATTGCTTCTGAAAGTAACTAAGGGGAATAACTCCCTTAAAAATGAATTTAGAGTTACAATACTTGTTGAATGCACATCCTCTCATCAACCTATATCCATATATAAAGTTTCACAGTTGGGCCAACAGTACTTGAGAAGAAATGCTCCCGACAAAAATTGCTTCTGAAAAGTAACTAAGGGGTATGACTCCCTCCCATAAATGAATTTAGAGTTACAACCCTTGTTGACTGCACATCCTCTCATCACTCTCTATCCATATATAAAGTTTCACTGTTGTGCCTTTAATATTTTAGGAGTAATGATCCTGACAAAAATCCAGATGGACAGAAGGAAGGACTGAATGATGGACGGACACCCAGACATGCACAATTCCAACAACGCCCCCACTTCTTTAGAAGTGGGGGTATAAAAAGTCACACAAATTCGCTATTGGTGCGCAGAGTTAACTCCCTGAATATAGGACATATATGCACTGAAACCCAGATCAGAGTACGTCTAGAGCAGCCCTCTGATCATGGTCTGCACTGTTTGTCATTCAAAATGCTCTAACTAGTTTAAGCTTTTCATGCTGAGATGACGCTATAGCTAACTCTTTGCATGCTAGCGGAGAAACTGTGATTACCTATGCAAACAGTTTGGATGCGGCGTCTCATCAGGTTCCAAACTGTTTGTCATCTTGATCATATTTTTGCAAAGAAATTAGAGAAAAGTTAATTTATATGTTTTTAACACGCACTGACGCGCAGCTGCATGTAATCTCCGCGAGGGGGTGTTGCAGGATATATAGATTTTTAGAATTGATGCAGACGACAATTGTTGCAGACGAAAAATTACTTAGCGTGCAAAGAGTTAACCACTGATGGGCTATTCCATTCTGATAATTCAGCATTGAAAGGGTTAATTACCTCAAAGCCTAGCCACTGTTATATTGTTTGGCTGAGGATAATTCAGGCGTGCGTCTCATTAAGTTAACCCTTATAACGCTGACTTTTCAAATGGACTATTCCAAAAGTCAAACAAGTTAAGAGTATGGTAAATATTTAGGGATTTTTCTATAGAAAAGTGTACCATGACAAACAGTGCAGACCCTGATGAGAATGATCTTCTAGGAGCCCTCTCATCTGGGTCTTCACTGTTTGCAAAGGACATTAGTGACTTGTTTCCTACATTGTAAGGGTTACGTTAAAGCACACTTAATCTAATTTCATTAACTCTTGCAGCGCTGTATGTTTCCTGAGAAATTTTTCAAACGCATTTTGATCCAGATAAAACATTGGGGAAACTTGCTGTTTGTCAACATGCCAACGGTTTGTCACTATGATCACCAAAGAAATGAAAACAAAATACAATTTGAAATTTTGAATATCTAGGCGCACTTCCATTATCAGCAAAGACATTTGCTGAGCAGGCTAAAAATTTTCCAATCTGTAGATTTTACTCCGTCTATTAAAGAAACAACCATACTGGTATAATTTTGCAATGTGTCAACTAAAATCCAACACCTCTTAAAGAAGCATTTCAACAGCTGTTATTGTTCACTGAACATTCAACTCTAGGAGTCACTATTCCAATTAAACATATAGCATTCTATGTGATCAGTATGAAAACTACATTTGCGAGAGACTTGTTTGTTTTCACAACCCTAATTTTATCCTGTTGGCTGTGAAATGAATCAGCAATGCTAAACCGTTCTCTCATATTGACGTTTTTTGACCCCTCTGTAAAAGTCACTTCCTGAAACCATTGTGATAAACAGAGCATTTACTCCAAAGGAGCAAATGCTCTATATATCACAATGGTTTAAAAACTACATGATTCATATTTTTTTCTTTTCTCTAGTAAGTGCTCCATTTCTATAAATTTATTCAAAGAGGTTGGGTCTAAAATTAAAGAACTGTAGTGAGCAAGCTCACATACCCACACTGCTACATTATCAGAGAAAAAATGTGGTTCCCCATTATAGATTCCTCTGAAATCGGAACTCATCTAAGCTTTTATTCATGACAATTCTCCATCGCAGTTACAATAGTTTTGCACTCAGCACACAAAATATGAATATTACCAACCTAAAGAGGCTGTCACACCATGACGTTCTGTCAACGTTCTCTGAATGTTTCAATCCTTCAATTTTTGAACGTTCTATAGTGAGGATGACAGATCTGGCGTGTGATAAAAGTGTACCTAACGCATGACTAGCGTGTGTCTTACGCGCGAGAAGCGTGTAACAGCGACCAAGTAAGATACCCCTGAAAACCATTAGCGTGTGCTAACGTGCCACTGGCGCACAACGAAGGATTTGTGAACGTTAGACGAGCGTGCTGAGCATGTGACTAACATGTGAATAACGACAGAATAGCGTTTTGACGTTCGTTTGACTTTAGTCACACGCTGCGTGCGCTAGGGGACCGTTCAGCTGTCGTTGACAGGTCCCCAGTGAGTCGTTCACTGCAAAGCAAACGATTAGTAACTACCAAGTAACACTAGAGTAACGACTGACTAACGATATCCGAACGCGTGCATCGCTCATCGAACGTTAGTAAAATGTTACATTAACGTTCTTCAGCATTTAAAATCAAACGCTGAAGAACGCTGGTCACAGTGAGAACTTTTGTGCATGTTAAAAACTTTTTTTCCGGACCAGTGTTCTCCGCCAATTTCCGGCGATCACTGACGTTCACACAACGCTCTTCTGGAGCTATCCCAGCGACCATGGGCGACTACCAACGTTTACTCAAACGTCAGAGAATGCTGACCAGAACGTCATGGTGTGACGGGCTCATAAGAAAAGTTTCAAATTCATAGTTATATTACCAACTTAAAGAACAATTTCAAGTTAGTAGTAATATTACCAACATAAGAACAGTTTCAATGTCATAGTATGAGTAATCATTCCAACAGTTAGGAATGATCAATTTACTGCAAACACAGATAAATAGCATGCTCCAACATTCTCTGCATATGCATTGTATGATTGTACATCCAAACCAAGAGAAGAAACCAAATTTACACATTTGTCAACAGTACATGTACAGTTAAACCTGTTTTAACCCTTTACTCCATGAATATTTATGTAAATAATAATGCCATCATAAATATTTATTAGATTCATGTTTATAATGGCATATGAACACAGGACATTTGGTCATCACGGAAACTGTAAGACTCATATCTATACTATTTCATAAGCAAACAGAGCAGACCCAGATCAGACGGCTCCTATAGGAGCTGTCTGATCTGGGTCTACTCTGTTTGCAAAGGCGTAAAAAGGCGTATTTTAGAAATAATGACATCATGAATATTCATTTGTTGTATATTTATAATGGCATATGAATAAAGGAATGTTTGGCAAAGGCAGAAACTGTTGAATCAGATTTATATTAAGATTTATACTATTCCTCAAGCAAACGGAGCAGTTCCTGGTCTGATGGATCCTCCAGGTGACATCTGATCTGAATCTACTGTTTGCAATGGTAACTAAAAGGGGTATCTACAATGTACAGGGTTAAGTTAACACATGCCTAAAAGACCATTTTAATGGTAGCTTAACCCTATACTCCATAAATATGCTTTTCTATGCCTTTGGAAACAGAGAAGACCCAGATCAGACAGCTCCTATAGGAGCTGTTTGATCAGGGTCTGCTCTGTTTGCTAATGGAATTTGGTAGGTTTGTGTCTTTAGTTTCTAAAATGGCTACAATGTTCCAACTTCCATATTTCATTGTTACTATTTTTATTGTCCATGAATATTCAATAGGTTTTGAAATTTGGGATTTAACATAGAACAGGAAAGGGTTTAACCCATTACCTCATAGGCTATTTTTAGATCCAACCACTTTGAATAAATCTATCAAAAAGGAGCATTAACTAGAGAAAAGTAACATTTTAGAATTTTGTAGTTTGAAACCATTGTGATAAATAGAGCATTTGCTCCTATAGGAACAAATGCTCTATTTATCACAATGGTTTCAACAGGTGACTTTTACAGAGGCGTAGAACGGCGTATTTATGGAGGAAAGGGTTAAGACAGTTATAATTGTACCATCAAAACTAGTTTGGAATACCTGGGATTCATGACGAGGCGACGGAAGAAGTAGGTCCACGTGATGTAGTCCATGCAGTCTTGCTTGGAGCTGATCGTCCCCGCCACAATCTCTGCATTCAAATGGTCCGGCAGTACCTCCAGTAAACTAAAATTCATACAGTACAAATTTGCAGTTCATTCTCAACCACTTTAATGTGAACGCAAAATAATAAGAAATATTGTGTGCAAAAACTAACCTCTAAACATTGTAGGGTAGAGATCTAGATCAAGTAACACATTCAAAATATGAGATTTGATCAGGGTCTTCATTAAATCATGCTTTACAAAAACAATGTGATGTTTTGAATGTGGGACACGAATGTACTGTCATTTGCATTCAGTGTAGACCCACATCAGAGAGATACTAGAGGAGCCCTCTGATCAGAGTCTACAGTGTCTGTCATTCAGTGTAGCCCCAGATCAGAGACATACTAGAGGAGCCCTCTCATTAGTCTACAGTGTCTGTCATTCAGTGTAGCCCCAGATCAGAGACATACTAGAGGAGCCCTCTCATTAGTCTACAGAGTCTGTCATTCAGTGTAGCCCCAGATCAGAGACATACTAGAGGAGCCCTCTCATCAGAGTCTACAGTGTCTGTCATTCAAAAATCTCTAGCAGTGCTAAGCCTTTCATACTGAATCGATTCTACAGTTAACCCATTACCACATAGGCTATTTTTAGACCCTACTTCTTTAACTAAATCTACCGAAAAGGAGCATTAACTAGAGAAAAGGAAAATTTAGAAGTTTGTAGTTTGAAACCATTGTGATAAATAGTGCATTTGCTCCTATAGGAGCAAATGCTCTATTTATCACAATGGTTTCACAAAGTGACATTTACAGAGTCGTCAAAAGTCGTCAATATGAGGGAATGGGTTAAACACTGATGGACCATTCCACATATAAACTCGGCATTCAAAGGGTTCAGGCGTTACATACCAGGTAGAACAAGAGCTGTCACAGTCACATGAAAAATGCCCCAAAGGATATCAACACTAAAGCCTGGGTCATGTGTATGCCTTACCATATCACATTTTGTATAAGCCTATTTGTGCTAAGCTATTTCAAAATTGTTTTATGTAAAATAATATTGAACTTTGAGATAGGAACCTGGTTCTTTTTCGTGACACATCGTTTCAAGGTGGTAAGTGAGTGAGTGAGTGAGTTGGGTTTTACGTCCGACCAACAGTATTTCAGTTATTTGCAGACGGCACCCGCATGAGACAAGTTATAGTGCTGCCTCACTGGAATACCCCTGCCGTGGGCACATGGCAAGGGCACCCCACGCAGTCACATTATCCTGACACCTGGCCGACCAGTCCTAGAACTACCATTTAATGTCGAGCGTAGACAAGGGAGCTACTAGTACCAACTTTTAATGACTTTTGGTCTGTCGCGGCCGGGGACCGAACCCAAGACCTTCCGTACCACAGGCGGATGCTCTACCCTGAGCCATGCTGCTGGTCAAGGTGGTGAGCATTTGTACCAGGTTACTTTGAAATCCACTCATGTATGTAGGAGTTAAAGAGTGGACACAACAAAATGTCCGCATTTTTGAATTTTGACCCCTGATTGTGACCTTGACCTTTGAGATAGGAACCTGGTGGTTCTTTTATTACCCACACATCGTCTCACATTTGTACCAGGTTACTTTGAAATCCACTCATGTATGTAGGAGTTACAGAGCGGACATGAAAAAATTGTCCCGATTTTTTAACTGTGCCCCCTATTATGACCTTGACCTCTGAAATAGGAACCTGATTACTTTTTGTGACACATCGTCTCAAGGTGGGGAACATTTGGACCAGGTTATTTTGAAATCCACTCATGTATGTAGAAGTTTCTGAGCGAACACGACAAAATGTCCCCATTTTTTACCTTTGACCCCCGATCGTGACCTTGACCTTTGAGATGGGAACCTGGTTCTTTTTCATGACACATTGTCTTAAGTTGGTGAACATTTGTACTACGTTATTTTGAAATCCACTGATGTATGTAGGAGTTACAGAGCGGACACAATGTGAAAGACAGACAGACAGACAGACAGACAGACAGACAGACAGACAGACAGACAGACAGAGACAGACAGACAGAGAGACAGACAGACAGACAGGATGTACAGTGCGATTACTATATGCCCCCCTTTCGGGGCATAAAAACATCAGGCCAGGGGCAACAACTCATTGACAAATGATCCAATCAGAAAGTCCTTATGATTCACACATTTCCAATTATTGATGAAGCTCTGTAAGGCAATATTTTATATGTAGTGTTGTATGCCAAAAATGTACCAAAGTCTGTTGGTTCTGGGTCATAACTATGTAACGTACTGACACTGTGCATAGAATGTTACATTCAAGTTTTGTTTTTTGTGACCTGAGTGCGTTGACACAATATAATAGAGCATAATATGACACAGATAAACTTACGGAAAGGATGAAGTTGGTTTATCTATGCTCTAAATACATTCTTTTATTATTATTCTTATCTATATATAAGTATTAAATATATTTTATTTTAAATGTTCTATAATTATGCATTGAATATACCCTGTTTTGTACATAAAATGTATCTATGTGAAGCGCTTTTGAATGCACATATCCTGTGTGAAAAGAGTGCTATATAAATGTGGTATCATAATAATAAAGTTTCACTGAATTGAGTCAGTAGATGTTGACAAACATTTCAGACAAGATAAAGCAACAGACAAGGTTCCTCATACAGTATCCTAAACATTGT
Source organism: Azorinus chamasolen (assembly GCA_963576725.1). Lineage (NCBI taxonomy): Eukaryota > Metazoa > Mollusca > Bivalvia > Cardiida > Solecurtidae > Azorinus > Azorinus chamasolen. Next base: position 98,903,601 of record OY755237.1, read on the forward strand.
TAGCTGGGGTATAATTATTCTGATTAGATCATATTAAAGTTTTTTTTAACTCAAAATCAAAAGTTTCATTCTGAATGAAGGGAGGGTACTACTTCCTGACTTTGAAAACCATGCAAAATTATTGTTTCCCTTTGATGATAAAAAAAAAAAGAAGGTTTTTTCTCTTCAAGTCAGAGACTACATGTACTAAATCAGTCTGATTCTGATGGGTTAAGCATCCAGTATAGTAATCTGTGATACAGCGTTCCAGATAAGATGACGAAATTTGAATACATGAACCTTTTCAACAATAGTTCCTTTATTTCTCCACCAAACACTATACTCGAAGAGACGATTCTAAAGAGTGGTTACAGTATAGGGTTTGGTGTTGAAATGACGATTTCAATATTTATCTGTTATCTATAGCTCTGCTGTAATATATTTTACATATTGCCAATCCCTGATTGGTAATAAATGGAAACAGGAGACGAAATGATCAAAGTACTGACAGTACTGAAGGTTTCAGACCATATAATATTGATTGTGACTATACAACACGAAAAAGATTGGTAGGGTAGGCCTGGTACAAGATTGGTAGGGTAGGCCTGGTACAATTTATACATCACATGATGACCTCTTAGAATTATTTCTTAAACTGAGGTGATGTTCAAAGTAACTGTTTGTTTAAATTCATTCATTGCTCTTGTAACTTACATATGAACTGAAACAGAACAATTTATGTCACTTCGACAAGTCACCTGAAGATCATTGCTATGAACTTTTCTGAAAATCCTGTCTGTGTGTTAGATGTCATTTAAAGAAAAAATGTGATGACACGTGTCACACACAGGGCGATTCCAATAGCTCAAATGCCACTTTGTGAGCTAAAATGTATATTTGAATGTAGTAAAGGGTCATACCCTACTATGTAGAGGCCAAGAGAGGAATTCTTTCTATTTTGGAAAATTTTGATCATGTTTCTTTCTCCACCACATTTTTCTAAATTTTCTGTCAGTAAGTGTCTGAAGGAAGCAGTCACATGGACTAGTCATAGATAATAATTACTGCTCTGATTGATTTATTGCAGTTTCTCTGCAAACCACGTTGATTGTTTACGTTACATTATTTGTGAAATACCCCCTTTAGAGACACCAGAAATCATGCATGAGCGATGTGAAACCAGCTGGTTACTGATTTGCAGTCTGACAGTACATGTAAATGAACAGACAATGCGGGAAACCAGCTGTGTCATAATGGCTATGTTTTCTACAAGTTTTGCCATGGGCAACTTTGATATCTCTTTGATACTAATACATGCAAAGAGCTTTGAAATGCCAAGTGACTCAGTATCTCATTGAGATTCATACTGCTTGCCATTTAGTGAATACTCAATAGTTTGTTTTTTTAAGATAAAGTAGTCAATTGAATAGGTTCTTGTTGTTGAAAGTTTTAAGCATGCAGAATTTTGAATAGCAAGAGGGAAGGTTAAACATTATTTACAGAAAAATGACTATTGTTTCTTGTGTAATTTCAGCTCTTCAAGTTGGGGGAGAGAAATGGTCTGCTCTGTTTGCTTATGACAAAAGATAGATATGATCCTGAAGTTTCTGCCATGGCCAAAAAATTATGTGTCCATGTTTAGTTTTAGTTAGTTTATATCACAATTAATTAAATCTAATTAATATTCAAGATGTCATTATTTCTTACATAAATATTCATGGAGTAAAGGGTTAAGATATATGATTTTCTTGTGAGGATAATATAAATTTGCTTGAGACATGGTTGGGGATATGTAGCACAGTTTGAGCTGAATGCATTTGTACCATATCTCAATATTTAGTTTTTGAGCAGTCATTTGACTGAATTTATAAGCAAACTTTGAGATAACTGTATTTTAGGGGAACTGGCAGTTGATTTTATTCTATAATGGGTCTCATTTTGTTTGGATCTCTGTAGCTTAACCCTTTCCTCCATAGGCTATTTTTAGACCCACTTCTTTGAATGAATCTACCCAAAAGGAGCATTTACTAGAGGAAAGTAAAATTTTAGAATTTTGTAGTTTGAAACCATTGTGACAAATAGAACATTTGCTCCTATAGGAGCAAATGCTCTATTTATCACAATGGTTTCAAGAAGTGGTTATTACAGAGGCGTAGAAAGGCGTATTTATGGAGGAAATGGTTAAAAAGTCAGTGGATGAGCCATGTATTGGAATTGAGTTTTGGACAGTGCTTCGATCAGCCTGTCATTCAAGGGGTATCTAAGTAGTCAATGGAATTTAGGGATGCATAAACGTTATAATGGAGGTCTATGGGGAAAACTTTAGTCTCTTATCTTAATTATACACAAATGATTATTGTACCAATTTCTGGATGGCTTATACAGTAGAACCTCTCTATAACAGCCACTAAATTATATCAAGTATTTTGTGTTGAAGGCGGGTGGCTGCTTAAAGCAAGGTGAAAGTAAAACAGAACGCTCCTATAGGAGCGTTCTGTTTTACTTTCTCCTTGCTTGAAGCAGCCACCTGCCCTGAATACCAACTAATTAACACACTTTAGTGGCTGTCATAGAGAGGTTTTACTGTAAATGTACTTCCTCCAAGAATACTCTTCATCTTCAAACACTCAGAGAGACTTACTTGGACTCCACCGGGAAGGGCTCATAAAGGAACTTCTTGTAGAAGTGTTTCTTGATGTCGTGCACAAGTATGACTGCCTTCCCTTGGTCATCAAACTGGGGACGTCCAGCTCTTCCCATCATCTGTAACACATCTGTAAACAGACATGTACACATCAAGCCTGAGAATTGAACCTGAGAATTGAACCTGAGAATTAACACTTTACTCCATGAATATTTATTAAGAAAAACAGTCGACTCTCAAAAGTTCAAATGCCCTTGGGGACTAATTACGTTTACCAGTCTACCAAAGCAGCATGATCCTCTTTTTTTCCGTTTACATGTATTAATAAATGTATATGTACTTCATAAACTGTGTTACTTTTGTTAAGATAGCCCAGTACAGAGTATTGCTGAATGTTACATTTGTTAACTTAACCCATTCCCTCATATGCTATTTTTAGACCCAACCTCTGAATGAATCTACCAAAAAGTAGCATTTACTAGAGAAAAGGAAAATGTTAGAATTGTGTAGTATTGAAACCATTGTGATAAACAGAGCATTATTTTGCTTCTATGGAGCAAATGCTCTATTTATCACAATGGTTTCCAGAAGTGACTATTACAGAGGCATAGAAAGGCGTATTTATGGAGGAAAGGAATAACCCAGCACAGCCCATTTCAGAGCAATCGCTGAGTGTTACTTTTGTTAACATAACCCAGCACAGCCCATTTCAAAGTAATAGCCCAGCACAGCTCATTTTAGAGATATTGTTGAGTGTTACTTTTGTTAAGATAGCCCAGCACAGCACATATGGTGCTAGGTGGTGCGGTGATCTAGTGGTAATGCACTTGACTACCAATCCAGAGGTCTGAAGTTCAAATATAGGAGCAAATGCTTTATTTATCACAATGGTTTCAAACTACAAAATTCTAAAATTTTACTTTTCTCTAGAAAATACTCCTTTGGGTATAGAATTATCTATACTCCTTTGGGAATAGAATTATTCAAATAGGTTGGGTCTAAAAATAGCCTATGGAGGAAAGGGTTAACTATAAAGCCCACTCCATATAAAAGGCTTAAATATGTTAGAGGATTTTGAATTACAAACAGTGCAGACCATGATCAGAATGCTCCTCTATGAGCTCTCTGATATAAGTCTACAGTTTGAAAATGACAGTGCATGTGTGTCCTGGGTCCATGCTTATAAAGCTTTTAGTTGAGTCTGAGTTTCGTTCTCAGGCTTTTGATTGGTCAGATTTGAGTTCTCAAGCTTTTGATTGGTCAGATTTGAGCCAAAGGCTCAAATCTGACCAATCAAATGCTTGAGAACGTTCTCAGACTCAACTAAAAGTTTTATAAGCAGGGACCCAGCATTCAAAGGGTTAAAACTGTGCTCAGGCGGACAGCTAGGTCTTCAGCACTAGGGTTGGAACCAACATCAAAATACGTATCAGCTCCTGTATTTGTTTCATTTTAAGGTACCAAAACAATACTGACATGACTTATTCAGCTTTACAAACCAGTGGAGAGGATAGAGTGGGTAAAACTGATAAAAAATATTTAACTTGTATCTGGCACTGCAGTGGTGAGGGTAGAGTGGGTAAAACTGATAAAAAAATATCCAACTTGTATCTGGCACTGCAGTGGGGAGGGGAGAGTGGGTAAAACTGATAAAAAATATCCAACTTGTATCTGGCACTGCAGTGGTGAGGGGGGAGTGGGTAAAACTGATAAACAATATCAAACTTGTATCTGGCACTACAGTGGAGGGGGTAGAGTGGGTAAAACGGATAAAAAATATCCAACTTGTATCTGGCACTGCAGTGGGAGGGGGAGATTAGGTAAAACTGATAAAAAATATCCAACTTGTGTCTGACACTGCAGTGGTGAGGGTAGAGTGGGTAAAACTGATAAAAAATATCCAACTTGTATCTGGCACTGCAGTGGTGAGGGGGGATATATATGGCAAAGCTCGGTCCTGGACCACTCGCTCCGCTTGCGATCCAGGACACGCTTCGCTCCGAGCTTTACCATATATATAGCTAGTGCTTAAAATACCTTAAAAATAGCAACATACAGAAAACTGTAAAATACCAAAAAAAAGCAAACTCCAGTATCTACCCACAGGCCTCTCTTTTTAGTACATTGAAAAAATAAAAAAAATAGCCAAAAAGAGGTACAGTGAAACTCTTTCAGGGTGTGGAAAAATGAAAAAAAATAGCCAAAAAGAGGTACAGTGAAACTCTTTCAGGGTGTGGAAAAATGAAAAAAAATAGCCAAAAAGAGGTACAGTGAAACTCTTTCAGGGTGTGAAAAAAAAAAAAAAAAGACAAAAAGAGGTACAGTGAAACTCTTTCAGGGTGTGAAAAAAAGAGGTACAATTCTAAAGAGGTACAGCGAAACTCTTTTAGTGTGTGAAAAAAAGTACAATTCTAAAAAGAGGTACAGTGAAACTCTTTCAGGGTGTGAAAAAAAGAGGTACAATTCTAAAGAGGTACAGTGAAACTCTTTCAGGGTGTGAAAAAATGGAAAAAAAAAGACAAAAAGAGGTACAGTGAAACTCTTTCAGGGTGTGAAAAAAAAAGTACAATTCTAAAGAGGTACAGCGAAACTCTTTCAGGGTGTGAAAAAAAAGAGGTACAATTCTAAAGAGGTACAGTGAAACTCTTTCAGGGTGTGAAAAAAAGAGGTACAATTCTAAAGAGGTACAGTGAAACTCTTTTAGTGTGTGAAAAATATATAAGTTAATTTTTAATATAAAAAATGGAAGAACTTAGAAAAGTTTGTTCTAAATGTAATGAAAATAAGTTATTAAATGAATATGATAAAGCAAAAGGTAGAAAAATGGGTGTTAAATCAGCATGTAAAGAATGTCAAAAAGAAATAAAAAAAACAACATTATATAGAAAATAAGGAAAAATATAAAGAAGCTTATAAATCATTCATTTCAAAAAATAAAAATTATTTCAATGAATATTATAAAAATAAAAAAACAAAAAAAATTATGATTGAAATTTAAATATACAAAATGGGATCTAATAAAAATGAAGAAAAAGAAACTGAATTGAAATTAGTAGATAAACCAAAATGTAATTATTTCAAAACATATGAAATTGAAGCTAGTAGTTATAAAGACCCTTCTATATTATTTTCTGATAAAAGAAGTATTATAGTTGAGCAAATTATAAAAGATTTAAATGAATATAATGGCATTAAGTTTTCTGTAGGGCTATCTCTTGAATTTAAAAAAGATGAACAAAATGGTAATATAAAAATTGTTCCTGCCGCAAATCATGGACAGCAAATTGCTGTATTAAATAATGAAAATATTGAAGAATATTATAATGATCAAACAGCTTATTTACAAGTGTGGATTGAGAAATTCACAAATACAGCTTCAGGTTTAGAAATTGAGAAATGTATAAAATTGTATTTGAATATCTCAAAATATGAACCATTAAAAGGTTCATCATACATTGATTTACCACAATATTTAAAAAATAACAAGATGTGTTTGTGAAACACTATGCCCCCTCATATATTTGACCTCTGACCTTGAAGGATAACCTTGACCTTGACATGTCACCCCTCAAAATGTGCAGCCTCATGAGATACACAAGCATGCCAAATATCAAGTCTCTATCTCTACTGGTCCAAAAGTTATGGCCAATGTTAAAGTTGGCGATTTGACCCATATATTTGACCTCTGACCTTGAAGGATGACCTTGACCTTGACACGGCACCCCTCAAAATGTGCGGCTTTATGAGATACATATGTATGCCAAATATCAAGTCTCTATCTATACTGGCTCAAAAGTTATGACCAATGTTAAAGTTGCTGACAAACAAACAGACAAACAGACAAACGGACAAACAGACAGACAGACAGACAGGGCAAAAACAATATGCCCCCGACTATCGTCAATGGGGGCATAAAAAAGCTATAATCAATGTAAAAAACAAAGATAATGCTTGTTTTTTCTGGTCTGTAATTTCGGCTCTTTATTCTGCAACTAAACATTCTGATAGACCTTCTTCTTATCCTGATTATAAAAAGATTCTTAATATAAAAGATATTGAAACACCTATACCAATAAATCAAATAGTAAAGTTTGAAAAACAAAATAATCTTGCAATAAATGTATATGTGTATACAAAGGCTATCTTTCCATACTTTATATCAAATCAACCAAAAGAAATTAAAAGAATAAATTTAATGTTAATTGAAGAAGGTGAAAAAAAAAATCATTATTGTTGGATAAAAAATTTAAATAAACTACTATTTGATCAGACTAAATGCGAAAGTAAAAAAATTTTCTGTGAAAGATGTTTACATGGTTTTTCAAAAAAAGATTTGTTAACTAAACATAATGAAGATTGTGAAGGAATAAATAAATCATCTTTAAAAACTAATATGCCGAAAAAAGGTTCTACAATTAAATTTGAAAATTATCATAAACAAATGCCAGTGCCCTTTGCAATCTATGCTGATTTTGAAAGTATAATAGAACCTGTTTCTATTAAAAAAGGTGAAAAAACAGAAATAATAAATGAACATAAACCATGTGGATTTGGTTATACAGTTGTTAGATATGATGGAAAAACAGAAGAACCTGTAATATATAGAGGAGAAAATACAGTAGAAAAATTTCTTACATGTATAGAAGAAGAAAAAGAAAAGATTAATAAAATATTTAAATATCCTGAAGCAATGATTATGACACCACAAAATGTACAAGATTTTGAAAATGCGAAAGATTGTTGGGTATGTAAAGAAGAATTACTAGGTGATAAAGTAAGGGATCATTGTCATTTAACAGGTGACTATAGAGGAGCAGCTCATAAAATATGTAACTTAAAATTAAAAATTAGACCGCGTTCAACAAAAATACCGGTAATATTTCACAACTTAAAAGGTTATGATTCTCATTTAATAATGCAAAAATTACACATTTTAAAAGGTAATATATCTTGTATAGCTAATAATTCAGAAAAATACATTTCTTTTTCTGTTGGACAATTTAAATTCTTAGATAGTTTTCAATTTATGTCATCATCTTTAGCAAATCTAACTGAAGGAGTAATTGATTCAACTAATGGATGTGTTAAATGTGGATCAGATGAAAAAATAAATATTAATGAAAATTTTAAGTTAAAAGGCGATTGTAAAAAATGTCATAATGTAAGATATAAACAATTAAATAAAGAAAATTTATCAATAACAACAAAATATACAACTAATTCACATCTCCTTACTCGTAAAGGGGTTTATCCATATGAATACATGGATTCCTTTGAAAGATTTAATGAAACAGAATTACCACCAATAGAAAAGTTTTATAGTTCTTTAACAGGTAAAAATATTAGTAAAAAAGATTATGAACACGCACAAAACATTTGGAAAACATTTAACTGTAAAACATTAGGAGATTATCATGATCTATATTTAAAAACAGATGTACTATTATTATCAGATGTATTTCAAGCATTCAGAAAAACTTGTATGGATAATTATAAACTTGACCCTTTGCATTATTATACAGCCCCTGGATTATCCTGGGATGCATTATTAAAATATACAAAAATAGAATTAGAATTATTATCAGATATTGACATGCATCTTTTCATTGAAAAGGGGATGAGAGGAGGAATATCAATGGTTTCTAAAAGATATTCAAAAGCTAATAATCCATATATAGAAGGTTATAATAAAAATAAAGAAAATAATTACATAATGTATTTTGATGCAAATGCTTTATATTCTTTTGCAATGTTAAGACCTTTACCATACTCTGGTTTTAAATGGACTGAGCTCCCTCTTGAAAAAATAAATGAGAAACAAAGTAATTGGAAAGAATTTAAACCAAAAGATAAAGGATGGATTTTAGAAGTTGATTTAGAATATCCTAAACATTTACATAAAGATCAAAATGATTACCCATTAGCTCCTGAAAGACTTACAGTAAAAGAAGAATGGCTTTCTGATTATCAAAAAGGATTATTAGATAATAAAAGTTTATTTAAAGTAGAAAAACTTGTTCCTAATCTTATCAATAAAGAAAAATATGTTATACATTATAAAAATCTGGAACTATATGAAAAACTTGGTCTAAAACTAACAAAAATTCATAGAATCCTTGAATTCAATGAAAAACCTTGGATGGCTCCATATATACAACTTAATACTGAATTAAGAAAAAAAGCAAAAACAACTTTTGAAAAAGATTTCTTCAAGTTAATGAACAATTCTGTATTCGGAAAAACTATGGAAAATCTAAGAAAAAGAGTAGATATAAAATTAGTAAACACAGATGGGAGTAAAAATGAAAGAATAAGAAAATTAATATCTAAACCAAATTTTAATAGACGTATAAAATTCACTGATGAATTATCAGCAATACATATGAATAAAACACAATTAACATTAGATAAACCAACATATGTTGGATTTTCTATTCTAGATTTATCAAAAGAAACTATGTACAATTGGTATTACAATGTATTAAAAAAGAAATATGGTGAAAAATGTAAATTATTATATACAGATACTGATTCATTTTTAATTGAAATAGCAACAGAAGACGCTTATAAAGATATGGAAGAAATGAAAGATGAATTTGATTTTTCAAATTATTCAAATGATCATTTTTTACATGATACAACAAATAAAAAAGTTCCTGGGAAATTTAAAGATGAATGTGGTGGAAAATTAATATCTGAATATGTAGGTTTAAAAGCAAAACAATATTCTTTATTAATGTATAATGGTGATTCTATTAAAAGAGCAAAAGGAACGAAAAAGAATATAATTGAAGATGAAATAAATTTTGAAAATTATAAAGATTCATTATTCAATAATAAAACATATACACATTCAATGAACATGTTAAGATCTATAACCCATAATATATATGAATTAAAAACAGATAAAATAACATTAAATCCATTTGATGACAAAAGATACATACTAGAAGATGGAATTACGACATACGGGTATGGGTATCAGCAGGAACAATAAGAAGTTCTTCTTTAACAAAACCTCTCGTTGGTGCTGGAGATTTCAAATAATAAACTCTTATACCCTGCGTAATAATATGATATTCTATATTATGAATATCGACCGACCATATTGGGTCGGTAGCTCTTCTCTTACCACCGCCTTCTAATTCTCCAGGTTGATATAAATATCTAACGTTCGCGAGTGGACATATTTCAGTATCAACTTTTCTCGTTATAATTGGAGAAGGTTTTTTTGTCTCATTATTCAAAGCCTTAACGACGTCGGGTAATCTCTTAACCCATTCTCTATTTCTTTTCTGTGTGTCAATCTCCTTAGCATACTGATAACCAAACAATCTTTCAGCCAAAGTTCTATTAAATCTCTCTACAATTCCTTGATCTCTATGTATCTCTCTTCTACCTCTTCTTATTTTAACATTATGTTTAGCCATTAGTTGAGAAACAACACCCATAAATTCTCTTCCTGGGTCAACTTGTAATAGTTTAGGATAGTTCAAATGTCTTTTATAAATCTTTTCAAAAGCAGCGGCAACTTCTTTACTGTCTTTTGATGTCAATGGTACAGCTTCTTTATATCTCGTTCCCACATCTACTAATGTCAATGCATACTTATACGTTTTATTTCTAACTCTATCAAAAGGTAAGAACAGCAAATCAGCTTGATGTACTTCATTTTTTGCAGACACATCAAATTTAGGTCTTATTATCTTTTTAGGTGCAGGCAAATATATCTGCCACACCGCTTGTTTCTTTAGAAATTCTAATGCTTGTTTTTTATTAACTTTAGCTTCTTTAGCTAACTTACTTACAGCTGTCTTACCTTTCCAAAATCCTTTAGGGCTATAGTATATTTTTTCCATTTTCATAGAAAAATTAAATCATAAGCGTGGTATTTATTCTTCTTGTTATTCTTACACGGTTTCAATCCAAGTGGTCTAACAAAAAATGGTGGTTCTTTATCCTTTATCTTAGTAGCAAGATGTGAAGGACACCAAACTTTTCCATCGTCTTTGAGAGTTAATATTGTACTTTCACCAATACTTGTTTCAACTGATGTATAGTCAATGATTGTATAGATTTTATTTATTTTCAAATCAGACCATTTCTTTGTATTAAATTTATTTTGTTTTTTTAACATTTCTTCAAAATCTTCTTCTGTGATTTCTGTTTGCATTTGTGCTTTACTTTGCATTTGTGCCATCATCTTTTTTTCTTCGCTCATTTATTTAATATAGAAAATCAATTTGTAAAAAAATTTTTTTTTCCTCCATCAACCAGGAGCCTACTTTTTTTAATTTTGAAATTTTCTAAAATTACATTTATTTTATTTGTCTATAAATCTTTATATTTTATATAATTTTCCAAGCAACAAAACCAGTTAATGCCATGCCACCAATAACAAAAGCAATCTCTCTATTTTTCTGGTCTTCCGATGGTGTATAAAAATCACTTAATTTAGGTTCTGGAGGTAAGCTCTCTATCTCAGTCTTGCCTCCAAGGGGACTCGCTCCCGATGGTCGCTCAGTCGCATAATAATACTCTTTCATAGCTTGGTCAACATCAGCAAATGTTTGTTCGGCATGATGTTCTTTTTTCATTTCTTTATTAATATAATCTAATCTTTGAGTTCTTTCTTTTTCCCAATCCGCCTTTGCTGCTTCTAATTGTTCCACAGCTTTATCATGCCTTTCTCTTTCTTTATCCGAATCTTTTCCTAAATGTGAAAATAAATAATTACCACCAGTAAAAGCTAATGCATTTGTAACTGCTCCCCCAATCATCATTATTACTGCACTTGCCATTTTTTTAATTAAAAAAATAAAACTAGGATTCACATTTACATTCCTCTTTGACCCGAGTTTCTTGGACTCCCCTTGGAGCTGTAATCAACTTAATAAAATCCCAAATAGTTAACCCAATTAAAAAAATACCAGGGACAATAAGTAAATAATTAGGTTTATTTTCTTCAAAAACTACGTATTCAGAATAATCTTCTATAACTTCTTCAACATCATCATCTGGTTTTAAAAATAAATAATCATACTTATCACCCAACTTAATTGGTATTACTCTAGACATTTTTTAAAAAATAAAAATCTACTTCATAATATCAGCTGGAATAATACCTTGTTTAACCAACATATCTTTTGTTGCCATTGCAAGTAATATATCAATAGATAACATTCCAATATCCCCCATATTAAAATCTACTTTAGGTGGTGGTCTTTTTAATAGTTTTCTACCTATTTCCGCATATCCAATTGTTAATACAGTTTCTACTACTGCATGATATAACATGTTTGCTATTTGTTTTCCATCTGTTGCCATTTTTAAAGAAAAAATATAGATAAAAGAAAACAAGGGCATGTTGTATTGCTATGCAAGACATGAGTCCCCCACCGGACTGAAAAAAACCTCCACTCTCCCAACCCCACCCACCCATGGTGTGGTTGACCATGGTATATACATGACCACCTGAATGGTATTAATACCTACTTTCATACATTGAATCAGTAAATAAAAAGTTATTGTCCCGACAAGAAAATATGAAAAAGGGGAGTAACTCCAAAAATATTGATGCTAGAGTTATTGCCCTTGTGCATGACACTACTTCTCATCACGCTTGTTCCATATGAGAAGTTTCAAATCAATTGAACCAGTACATAAAGAGTTATTAACTGGACAAGAAAATATGAAAAGGGGAATAACTCCCACAATATAGATGCTAGAGTTATGGCCCTTGTGCATGACACTACCCCTCATCATGATTGTTCCATATGTGAAGTTTCAAATCAATTGAACCAGTAGATAAAGAGTTATTGTCCGGAAAAAAAAATATGTAAAAGGGGAATAACTCCAAAAATATTGGTGCTAGAATTATGGCCCTTGTGCATGACACTACTCCTGATCATGCTTCCTCAATGTGTGAATTTATAATGAATTTGGCCTAACTTTGTGGGAGAAATTGCCCGGACACGAAGTGTGACAGACGGACTGACAAGAAAATATGAAAAAGGGGAATAACTCCAAAAATATTGATGCTAGAGTTATGGCCCTTGTGTATGACACTACCCCTCATCATGATTGTTCCATATGTGAAGTTTCAAATCAATTGAACCAGTAGATAAAGAGTTATTGTCCGGACAAAAAAATATGTAAAAGGGGAATAACTCCAAAAATATTGGTGCTAGAGTTATGACCCTTGTGAATGACACTAGCCCTCATCATGCTTCTTCAATGTGTGAAGTTATAATGAATTTGGCATAACATTGTAGGAGATATGGCCCGGACAAAAAGCGTGACAGACGGACAGACGGACAGACGGACGGACAGACGGACGGACAGACGGACGGACAGACGGACAGACGGACGGACAGACGGACAGACGGACAGACAGACGGAATCGAGCAAACCTATAGTCCCCCAACCGGTAACCGGTGGGGGACTAATTAATTAAATTCAAATGGGTTATATTCTTCTTTCTTTATTTCATAAGATATATTTTCTTTTTCTTTTTTTTTACTTTTTACGAATAAATATAATCCTAATCCAGCAACTACGATTGATACATATAATGGTATGTATTTTTTGTTTTGTTCGAGTTTTGAATCTTTTGAACGCCAAAGCGGAACGCTCCCTTCGGTCGAATTTTGAAAAGCATCATCATCTGAATCTTTTGTTATTTGTCTTGATGTTTCTAAACTCCCTCCGTCTGCCAAAGAGGAACTCCTTCCCGAGGGCGCTCCTTCGGTCGTAAGCTTTTCGGTCGAAATTTTTAGTTCCATATTTTCTTTCTTCAAAAGTTCTGCTTCTTTTCTTTTTAATTCTGCTTTTAATTTTCTTGCTTCTGCACCTTTCTTACCCGCAGCTACTCGTTTTGGATTTTTGGGTTTCGAATTAAAACTCCCTCCAGTCGTTTTTTCTCCACTATTCATTTTTTCTTCATTATTAATATTTTCTTCACTATTCATTTTTTATATCTTTTTTTTGAGAATCATCTTCATTATTAGTAAGATTAACATGTTTTGCTGTTGTTAACATTGTGGTAAGAGGTGCTAAATACATTCCATATCTATAGTACAGTTCGCAACATGAACTAGTCAAAGCGTGATTTATAAAAGGATCTTCCTCTAAGTCTTGTATTAGTTTTGGAGGGTTAACATTAAAAAACTTAGAAACACCCATAACATATAAATTAATAAAAGAATTACCTAATGTCTTAGTCATACTCGCTCCTAATCTCGCTTCATATCTACAATATAGTTTTTTTATTTGATCGGAAGTCATTGCGTCAATATCTGAAAGTTGTAACTCTCTTCCAAGATATTGTTTACTACTACCACCGGCTACAATAGCCGATAATCTTTCACGTTTTTTTTCATCTATTTTGTCTTCAACATCTTCTCCCGTTACTTCGGTTAATAATTCTTCGGCATTCATTTTATATAATTTATTTTTTAGTTTAAAAATAATTATAGTTTTTTGAAACCTTCAGTTCCATATTTTACAATAGCATTTTAATTAGTAATGCTTAAACAATGCTTTAGTAATGCTTTAGTAATGCTTAAACAATGCTTTAGTAATGCTTAAACAATGCTTTAGTAATGCTTAAACAATGCTTTAGTAATGCTTTAGTAATGCTTAATCAACTAACCAATAGCCGGTAGGTTGATCCGTTCTCAATATCAATTTACGATGCTTCTTTTTTTTTAGTTCCTCTTTAATTCTTTGTCGTTCTTCCAAAGTAGGAATAACGTCATTTTCTCTTAGACAATTTTCAAAACTATCTCTGTCTTTTGTGTAGAACATACATAACCATTTTGTTTGTTCTCTCAAATCTTTTAAAACAGAATTGTATCTCTGTGAAATAACCCACACCGATTGTTCAGCGTGTCTCCCTGAAAAAGCTAATTCGGAAAGCATATCTCTTTTCTTCGTTAATTCTTTTGTAGCGCTACAATCGTCGATGATATATAACGTCGAATAACCGGCATATTTATTAAAAAACATTCTTAATAATTCTTGTAGTTTCTCTTCTTCATTAATTATAGGATTAACAATTATTATATTTTTGTTTTTAGGTTTCCTAACATCTCCAATCCACTCACGATTTTTATAAGCCTTGTTCCATTGAATAGTAGGACACAATATAACTATATATTTGAATATTTTATAATATTGATTTTCTAAAAGGTCAAGTACAAACTCGGTCTTTCCACAACCTGTCTGTCCACATATAATAGCACAATGAGGATATTTAGGAAGCTCACGGGAGTTCCCAGGAGCACTCGCTCCACTCGGTCGGTGCTCCATTTTTTAGACGGAATTATAATTCCTCAGTTCCTTTAATAAACAACTTCTTTAAATCTACCATCTTCAAAATTAATTTGTGCGTCTTGTATAACAAATAGATAAACATTTATTGTTTCATCTTCTCCTGCTTCTTTCGTTATTTGAATTGTAATTCCTTCAGATCCATTCTCAATTCGTCTTCCCGAACCGTGTAGTGAGTTATCATCCGCTGTGCGTAAATCAAGCCATAACGCGTAATTCTTCGTAAGATATTGTTCTAATGTCGTATAAGTGAAGACCGTATCTTTTAAAACTAAATTTGTTATTTTATTTCGTTTAGAATTCATAGCAAAAAATTTATTAATTTCATCCCATTGTTGATAAGCTTTCATTCCTTGACTGTATAATTGATTCGGAACTCCTTCGATGGTAATCTCTACTTTTGTTATTTTAGGATTGAAATAAGTTTCGGTGTTCGTTCTTTCAGGGTCTTCGAACAACATCAGAATTCCTTTCATACTTCTCGCTGGAACATTTAAATTTATATTCCATAGCGTATCAGATTTATTTTTTTTTATTTTTCTATGTCTTAGTATTCTATCATATAATATTACCATTTTACCAGAAACTTGTTGTCTTATTTGTCTAGCTAATTCGGCGTCGGAAACCATATCAAATTCTAAACAAATATTACTTATTTTATAACTCGCATCTTTATCCGTTGAGTTAATAACTTTGTTATAATCATTGAATGTAAGTTCATACTCGAGTCTATCACCGAGACCAGACTGATAAAATGGTATATGCGTTTCTAATAGTTCAAAGTCTAACGGAATACAAAATCTATTTTTATACGCGTCAGCTATAGCTTCGTCTTCTTTGTCCGCACCAGCATTTCCCGCTCCAACTCTGTGTTTTAACATATTAGTTTTACCTAGACCTTGATAAGCCATGTTTGCGCGTTCGGTAGGCGTTTTCCATAAATCAACATAACAATGATAAATATCGCTATCATCGATTGACATAACTTCATTTCCGCTTATACGAATGGTTGTTTTTTTAATTATTGATCTTCCTATGTTTTGATATATAGTTGAATTTGCATCCTTAGATTTAAGTTCAATTTCAAATGCTAATCTAACTGTTCCAGGAACAATAACATCATTATCCCCTAGGTTAGGGAATCTCACTAATAACTGTTGATTCTGATCAATAGTTGAAGGATTATTAGTTATTACGACGCTCTGTCTAATTCCTTTTACACCTCTCGGTTCCCTTATTTTTCTGTAGGGGTTTAATTTTTCTCCGTAGGCCGACATTTTTAAGGATATTTTTTTTAGATAAAT
Source organism: Azorinus chamasolen (assembly GCA_963576725.1). Lineage (NCBI taxonomy): Eukaryota > Metazoa > Mollusca > Bivalvia > Cardiida > Solecurtidae > Azorinus > Azorinus chamasolen. The sequence goes on from OY755237.1 coordinate 98,919,861, forward strand.
AATTCAATTATCATTGACGCCACTGTATTAACACATGAAGAATTATTACTTTTACAAACAAAATCAATTACATCGCCATCATCAATTTTTAGTGGTGTATCATAATTATCATGTTTTCTTGGAAGATTATTTAGGCTTATACCATAATCTTTATATTCAATTCCATTAACAGATACTATAACAGTTACATCATCAATGTTTGTTCTTTTACTCGCTAACCCCATGCCTATTATCTGACCTTTAAAATTCATAACATAACCGACCCCTACTTCTTTACCACCATTACCAAAACTAAATACTTCACCATCTTGTAATCTCCCCTTACTTTCAGCACATAAGCTTATTATATTTCTATTATCTCTATCATACAATTCATCTACTCTCGGAACTAAAACGTTCCGCAAATTATTAATTTCTTCTTTCAGCGCTAAATTATCAGCGTGTTGTTTATTATGCAACTGTGGAACTACGCCCCTAAATTTATTAATTTCTTCTTTCAGCGCTAAATTATCGGCATGTTGTCTATTAGATAACTGTGGAACTAAAACGTTCCTCACATGATTAATTTCTTTTTTAAGTTCTGAATTATTAGAACTAACACCTTTATATGTTATTTTTTTAGTTCCAAATATACTCATTTTATTAGAGAGTTTTTGAAGCGGAAGCTGAGCGGAGACCGAGAGGTTTTGACTCTCTTACGGTCGACTCTAAAACACAATTAACTGGTAGACGATTATTTATTTTTTTATTATTTTCATCTCTTATTTCTAATTTTAATTCAGTTATACAGCCATTATTTAACTGTTTGTATTCAGGATTCTCCAGTCTCATCGTTGTTATCTCACCAAATTCTTTATTCTCAACTGGAATAACTGCTAACAAGGTACTCGGCATACCATCAAGATAATTATGAGAAGTACTAACTTGTTCTAAATGAGCGTACAAAGATTTATAGGTAGCAAAATCTATATTTCTCTCACCAACATGTATTTCATTAGCGGTAAATGTCAGTTTACCAAATCCTAATATAAAGCTCAAATCTTTACTTAATTTCAATTCATTGGTAGAAACTAAAAATGCAATACCATTCGTTTCATTAACAGTTAATGTAATATTATAAGTTTTTAAAAAATTCGATAATTGTTGAAAACTATAATAACCATCTGGAATTTGAATAGGTCTCTCGCCCACCTTTTGTATACTTTCATTAACAATATTATACCAACCTACACCGTACGTAATACTTTTCAATCCAATATATTTATCTCCATTTCTATTATCAATATATTGTTGTAAGTTAATAGTTTTATCAATATTTGAAATTGTATGATGCATTTTTTTTTAGTTTGCTTTTTTTAATGTTTTAAAATGTCAATCCAAAATCCCTTCAAGTACAATAATGAAGCTCAATATATCCATGGGGGTGTGTTCAATAAAAAGATTATTACCCTCACGAAACAATCCATTGTTATTACAACAGGTGGAAAAAGTTTCAATGCAAATTTCCTAGATTTATTTAAAAAATACAAATTACCACACGTAGCATCAGATGCTATAGTACAACGGTGGAACACAGACTGGTTTTTATTCTATCAAAATCAACTTAACTTTGCAATATGGTGCGCTACTACGGGTTGTGGTGTAAGTTATGAAGATCATTTATTAAATAAAGATTCGACCAAAGGGAGTTTAAATTGGTTGATTTCTTCTCTATTCAATTTTCATGTTTATTATCAAACAAGACGGATACTCTTTGAATTAGGTATCACTCTACCACAAGACGAAAGCTGGAATGCTTTTAACAATATTTATGACCGTGAAGCGTATGAACGTATATGTAAAGAATTTAATGTAGACCCTAACACAGACTGGCGACAAAAGTTATATCCAAATGGCGATGGTCTCGGAGATGTATATACTAGCGGTCATATAGCCTGGACAAGAACAGATTTTAGGCATGATAATTCAAGTAAACATACTACTAATAATAAAGTGGCTGTTCTTGATTTAACTAAGATGACATTCGGGGCTGAAGTACCGGGGGATAGACATTGTGGTGTTACATCATGTCATTATGACCCTCCTAAGAAAGTTCACATAGATTATCTTCAACAAGATGATGGTGTTAAAGATGCTTGGGCTACTTTTATTCTTGATACATCAAAAGGTTTTACACAAGCGGGTGTTCAACGTATAAACGAGTCTATAAGAACCTATTGTTGGGCTATCCTCGGTTCTCAATCTCAAACGAGAACGAACATACTTGGAACAGGAACTGCTTTTGACGCTCAAAAACAATTTCTAGCAAATGTTGAGGATGCTATTAATAGTCCCCTCGATTTACCGAGTCAAATTACGAGATATCAATGGAAAAGTAGTAAAGTCAAGCAGGCAAAGCCACATGCAAGACGCAACCACCACCAAAACACCGATAGACAGCATGACACACACACACACAACCACACACCCAAACGCACACGCACACACACGAAATGAACACAGAAAACACCAAAAGACACACAAGAACCAGGGACAAACGTTCCACAACATGAACAAACCACAAGCACAAAGCCGCAATGCAAACAAAAGGAAGGGTGACAAAGAGAGTACCGCCTTGGCACGGTCAGCAGCAAAAACACCACTGGGGGTTTAAACCGGTTTACGGACGTCCTAACCTCACACTTCTCTCAAAGTCACCCTAGCTTTACAAATATTGTAAATAAAGGTATCCCCGCTGGACTTACCCACAACATAGACGACGGTGAACACAGGACAACATGTAAAACATAGCATAATAACTGTGACAATCCGTCAAATATGTACTCAATGACTTTGCTGAAGTCAGAGCACCTGCAGGTAAGCCGTTAAGGGCACGACAGGGAAAAAATAATACATGAGTCTGGTAAGCTCCTCCTGTATCCAAGTTTAAGAGTATACCATCATAGAGTACTACCCTCGGCCTGTCATCGCGCAAGCAAAGAGGGAAGCGTAGCTACCGACTGTAAAAGGGTCGATAACCAAACATGCAGTGTGTTGCAATATAATAGGATCATAACCTTTCTTTTTAAATTTTTTAATGCGTTTTATAAACAAATCATGAAAATGGATATGACCCCGAATTTTCCTAAGTTTGTAGAAAACACATTAAAATATGCTAAAAGTAAAGTTGATTTTGTATATGGAATAGACTTGTATATGTCTCCGAGTAATATGGAATTACGAATAGGAACAATTCAAGATTATAATAATGAAATCGTTGTTGCAACGGACCAACAAGAACTTGGTTTAAATAATGACGTTAATATTAAACCTATTCCACCGAGACAAAATGTAGATTTGAAAGGAACAACGACTAAACGGTCGAAAGCGGAACGCTCCCTGCGGTCGCAACCAGCTCAAATTAATTCATATATTAAAAACATCGGGGCTAAAGCGGAACATGTTTCTAAATCATCAACTTCTAAAAATATTGAACATGTAGATAATAAAACAGCAATAATAGTAGGAAGTATAGGGGTAGGTCTTACGTTTTTATTTTTTTATTGTTGAGATACTCTTTTGCCGCTGTAAATAATAACCCGATAACTAAAACTAATAAAACCCATAGATTATTAGCGAGCCAATTAACAACTTTACCTGTTGCGGATAATAACCATGATACGATAGCCCCTATTATACCCGGTAATGCCGCTGCTGCTTTACCAGCTAATTTAGCTAATAATTTACCAATATTATCTAATTGTTTTTTTATCCAATCTTTCACACCATCACCTTTTGGTGGAGGTTTTGGTGTTATAGATCCTCCTCCTCCACTGGGTATAACGGTTTCAACAATAAGACCAATAATCATTCCAAAAGCGGTTAAAACGCTAGCGATCGTAATTCCTTGTTCCCTGAATAAAGTTTTTATTCTTTCGGCTAATGTCGTGTCTTCTCTCAATATTTTATTGATGGTTTCTTTTATTCTATTTACTTGACTACGTATTTTTTCTTTATTAATATTAATTGCTTCTAATCTAGCACTTCTCTCACCTTCCAATTCTCTTATTCGATTACTTATCCTTTCTATTTGAAATTCATTATTATCTTCTTTAGCCTGTTCTAATTTTTCTTTTTCTCTTGCTATATGTTTATTTGTTTCATTCAGTTTTGCTAATTGATTTGCAATCTCTTCTTTTGTTGTTGTCATAGCTTTCGTAATACCATCCCATTCTCTAATAGTCATAGGCGTTTGTGTTTCTCGTTCTGAAACATATGGTCTTGTTGTTTCTATATCTCGACTTAAATTATTTAATGATGTTTCCATTTCTCCTTCTAAAACATTTAATGTTGTTTGAAATTCATCAATAATTCTTCCGGAAGTATTAGCTAAGTCTTCCATCGGTATATTTTGTACATTAGGAAGGTTATGTTCCATATTTTGTAAAGCTGCAACAGCTTTGGTAGATAGTTTTAGTGTACTGTTATAATTTGGTAAATTTAATAAATCTTTAACTCCGCCCACACCAATTTGTCCTGCCAGAGTACTCAAAGCAATAAAACCTCCTCTTTTGGATGTGATTCTAATTTCTTTATCTCCAAACTTTAAAAATAATGTTTTATTATCAGGGCCAAGTTCAAAGTTTAAGAGATCTTCACGAATCGGTTCTAATCCATATTTTTCTTTTATCATCTCGTAATATCTTTTAACTATTGATTGTTTCTGTTCCACTATTAATTGTGTTCTTGTATCTACATCATTAATATCTTCGATATGAGCGGATTGGTTTTGTATGGTTCTGTTAAATTCATCATCTGCAAACATATCATTATCATCATTATAAACATCATCTTCAAAGTCTTCGTGATAATCTGGTTCATTATAATCAAATCCACCTTCAGCCATTTTTATTCGGAATAAATTGGTGGTGGATTTTCATATCTATAATTATTAGTAACATAATTATTATTAATTGTATAAATTATGCTGTTTTTAAACTGTTTAACATATCTTCTTTTATCTTCTCGATCAATTTTTTTTTTTCATCTTCAGTTATTCCTGAACCTGATTTCCCTAGGTCTGATTTTTTTATTGATCTGATTTCTTCTTTAAGTTTAGAATATTTTTCCATTTCAGTTAAAACTAATTTAAATTCTTCAGGGCTTATTTCTCCATCTTGAAGAGATTTAGAAATAATATCTCTAATACTATTTAATTTACTTTCTGCTATCATTTTAACATTACAATGTTTTTGTGCTTTTGTCATTAATTTTCTTCTTATTATTTTAACACATACACCAATTCCTCCACATGCTACAGCCACTATTTGTAATGGTAACAGAATAGGAACTGCTACTCCAATTCCTGCTAAAATAATACTAGTTGATATTAATGTGGTATCAACCCCTTCAGTAATATTTATTCCTCGTTTATATTTTTTTCGTAATGATTTTCTTGTATCTCTTTCATTAATTAATATTCTTTCAATCTCTGATATTTTTTGTAATCTATAATTTTGTCCATCCTCTACTGGTAATTCAGGATATAACGGCGCCGTTGGTTGCTTCATTTTTAAAGGTTTTTTTTAAAAAAAAATTCTCGTGGTGGCGGAGGAAAAAAAATTTGTTGTGTCCTGAAGTAGTGACATATTGTGTTTGCTTAAGTAATGATTAAGTAATGCTTAAGTAAAGCTTTAGTAATGCTTAAGTAAAGTGGAGGTTTTAGGGAGGTTTTAAAAAATCCTGATGGGGGTAAAAATATTTTATTTTTTCACACCCTGAAAGAGTTTCACTGTACCTCTTTTTGCCTCTTTTTTTTATTATTTTTTCACACCACGAAAGAGTTTCACTGTACCTCTTTAGAATTGTACCTCTTTTTTTCACACCATGTAAGAGTTTCGCTGTACCTCTTTTTAGAATTGTACTTTTTTTCACACACTAAAAGAGTTTCGCTGTACCTCTTTAGAATTGTACCTCTTTTTTTCACACCCTGAAAGAGTTTCACTGTACCTCTTTTTGTCTTTTTTTTTTTTTTTCACACCCTGAAAGAGTTTCACTGTACCTCTTTTTGGCTATTTTTTTTCATTTTTCCACACCCTGAAAGAGTTTCACTGTACCTCTTTTTGGCTATTTTTTTTCATTTTTCCACACCCTGAAAGAGTTTCACTGTACCTCTTTTTGGCTATTTTTTTATTTTTTCAATGTACTAAAAAGAGAGGCCTGTGGGTAGATACTGGAGTTTGCTTTTTTTTGGTATTTTACAGTTTTCTGTATGTTGCTATTTTTAAGGTATTTTAAGCACTAGCTATATATATGGTAAAGCTCGGAGCGAAGCGTGTCCTGGATCGCGAGCGGAGCGAGTGGTCCAGGACCGAGCTTTGCCATATATATGGGGGAGTGGGTAAAACTGATAAAAAATATCCAACTTGTATCTGGCACTGCAGTGGGAGGGGAGATTAGGTAAAAGTGCTCAAAAATCTCAAACAAATCTCTGTCAATGGATCTTCGTTTATATCATCATCTCTGTCAATGGATCTTTGTTTATACTGTACTTGCAAACCTCTGAAGACAAATTGTCTTATAGTAAACCTAAATGTCCTTATTGTTTCTAATATTCAGTGGATCAAATCAATTTGTACATCAAATCAATCCTCAGCCAGTAAAGATTTGTACTCTAGTTGTAATTTGTAAATTTTTTAACCCTTTACTCCATAAATATGCCTTTCTACACCTTTGCACACAGAGTAGACCCAGATCAGATGGCTCATATAGGAGCTGTCTGATCAGGGTCTGCTCTGTTTGCTTATAACGCAACATAGATTTGATTCTACAGTTTCTGCCACGGCCAAAAAGACCTGTGTTCATATGCCATTATAAAAATGAATCTAATTAATATTCATGACGTCATTATTTCTTTCATAAATATTCGTGGAGTAAAGGGTATTGATTTACAAACCTGTAATTGGAAAGTCAATGTATCGTCTCGTTTTCCCATCATAGAATTCGGTCCCCTTGACAACAACCAAGTGAGCTGGAAAGTTGACACCCCAGGCTAAAGTACTTGTAGCTATCAGAATCTGAAATACAAATAAAGGGAGATAACCCTGATGATAAAGCTTAATTCTTTAATTAGTTATATTTTCCATTTACCTCCCCTTATATACTCAATGAATTTATTTTTTTACGGTGGAAAGATTCTCTTGTTTAACCCTTTCCCTGTTCTATATTTAGTTCGATTTTAAATACCAACTATGAATATTCATGGCCAAAATAGTGATAATGAAATGTGGAAGGTGGAAAATTGTAACTATTTTAGAAAGTATAGAAACAGGTCTATCAAATTCCATTAGCAAACAAAGCAGACCCTGATCAGACGGCTCCTATATAGCAGCCGTCTGATCTGGGTCTACTCTGTGTGCAGATACGTGAAAACACATTGGAGAAAAGGGTTAGTGGTTGAGTCCATTCAGTGCGGAAAGGTATAATTTGTAAAAGGGTTTTAAACGATTTTAACAGTGAAGACCCTGATAAGAGGGCTTGTTTAAGATCCTATAGAGCAATCCTCTGATCTAGATCGACAGTTTGTAAAGGCCAATACACTTGCTTCCAGCATTCAAAGAGTTAACCAATGCTGAATTTTCAAATGGACTATTCCAAAATTCAAACAAGTCAAGCTTATAAAGAATATTTGGGGATTTTTCTAAAGAAAAGTGTAACATGGCAAACAGTGCAGACCCTGATGAGAGGGCTCTTTTTTGCAGACATTAATTGCTAAGAGTGCAGAAGGTACAATATATTTGGAGTACATTACATTGGATAGCAAATGACCTGCAAAATGTTAATAACACATCAAAGAGTTCTTGGGCATTAGTGAGCACAATGCAATATATTGCAGCAGCTGCTTTAATTGTTCTGGAGTGTAAATCTAACAAGAGCTGTCCGCAGACAGCGCACTCCACTTGGGTGTAGGACAAAACCCCACTAGGTTAGTGCTGGATAGTGTAGTGGAAGTCTAAGTCAGAAAGGGGAGATAACTATAGCAAAATTAATTTTAGGGTTACCTGCCCTTGTGAAATGGGTCCCCCTTGTAATATTTAACATGTATACCAAAGTTGAACCAAATATCTTGGACAGTTTCTGAGACATGGACCTGAACATAAAACTTAACCAACAATGAAAATTCAATGTTGAACTAGATGTGTTTGTGAAACACTATGCCCCCTCGATATGATATTTGACCCTTAAGGATGACCTTGATCTTGACATGTCACCCCTAAAACTGTGCAGCTTCATGGGGTGCACATGCATACCACATATCAAGTCTGTATCTCTATTGGTTCAAAAGTTATGGCCAATGTTAAAGTTGGTGACCTTTGACCATGAAGGATGACCTTGACCTTGACATGTTACCCCTCAAACTGTGCAGCCAAATGAGAAAAACATGTATACCAACTATCAAGTCTGTATCTCTACTGGTTCAAAAGTTATAGCCAATGTTAAAGTCGGTGACCTTTGACCCTGAAAGATGACCTTGACCTTGAAATGTCACCCCTAAAATGTGCAGCTTCATGATAAACACATGCATACTAAATATCAAGACTCTATCTCTATTGGTTCAAAAGTTATGGCCAATGTTAAAGTCGGTGACCTTTGACCCTAAAAGATGACCTTTACCTTGACATGTTACCTCTCAAAATGTGCAGCTTCATGAGATACACATGCATACCAAATATCAAGACTCTATCTCTATTGGTTCAAAAGTTATGGCCAATTTGAAGTTGGTGACCTTTGACCCTGAAGGATAACCTTAACATTTCACCCATCAAACTGTGCAGCTTCATGAGATACACAAGCATGCCACATATCAAGTCTCTATCTGTACTGGTTCAAAAGTTATGGCCAATGTTGAAGTCAGTGATTTGACCCATGTTTGACCTCTGACCTTTAAGGATGACCTTGACCTTGACATGTCACCCCTCAAATGTGCGGCTTTATGAGATACATATGCATGCCAAATATCAAGTCTCTATCTGTACTTGCTCAAAAGTTATGACCAATGTTAAAGTCGGTGATTTGACCCATGTGTTTGACCTCTGACCTTTAAAGATGACCTTGACCTTGACATGTCACCCCTCAAAATGTGCGGCTTTATGAGATACATATGGATGCCAAATATCAAGTCACTAGCTGTACTGGCTCAAAAGTTATGACCAATGTTAAAGTTACAAAGAAACAGACAATTTGACCTTTGACTCTGAAGGATGACCTTGACCTTGACATTTTATCCCTCAAAATGTGCAGCTTCATGAGATACATAAGCATGCCAAATATCAAGTATCTATCTTTATTGGTCCAAAAGTTATGGCCAATGTTAAAGTCGGTGATTTGACCCATATATTTGACCTCTGACCTTGAAGGATGACCTTGACCTTGACATGTCACCCCTCAAAATGTGTGGCCTTATGAGATACATATGCATGCCAAATATCAACTCTCTATCTGTACTGGCTCAAAAGTTATGATCAATGTTAAAGTTGAGTTAAAGTTACAGACAAAAAACAGACAATTTGACCTTTGACCCTGAAGGATGACCTTGACCTTGACATGTCACCCCTCAAAATGTGTGGCTTCATGAGATACACAAGCATGCCAAATATCAAATCTCTATCTCTACTGGTCCAAAAGTTATGGCCAATGTTAAAGTCAGTAATTTGACCCATATATTTGACCTCTGACCTTGAAGAATGACCTTGACCTTGACATGTCACCCGTCAAAATATGCGGCTTTATGAGATACATATGCATACCAAATATCAAGTCTCTATCTGTACTGGCTCAAAAGTTATGCCCAATGTTAAAGTTGCTGACAAACAAACAGACAAACAGACAAACGGACAAACAGACAAACAAACAGACAGGGCAAAAACAATATGCCCCCCAGATCTGATCTGGGGGGCATAAAAAGGGGCATAACTATGGGTTACCTACCCTTGTGAAATGGGTTTCCCTTGTGATAGTAAACATACATACCAAATATCTTTGATGGTTTCTGAGAAAAGGACCTTAACAAAAAGGTTAACCAACGTCGACGAGAGGGTCATTGACAATAGCTCACTTTTTTAAAAAGTGGAGCTAAAAACTAGTCTCGCAGTAAATCATTGTCATTTTGAATTTCTGTCAAAGGATGACCAATAAACAGTATGTCTAATACCCCCCCCCCCCCCCCCAAAAAAAAATAAATTAAACAAGCGATTTTATAGAATTGATATCCCCTGCCAAAGGTATTGCCTTGTAAAATGGCAAACAATGGAGAGAGGTTGGGGAAGGGAATCTTTAGATAATCAATTTAATTTAAACAAGAGGACAATGATAGCCCTGGATCGCTCAACGCAAGTTTTACTTGTGTTTGATGCATTCCAAAACCTTAAATAGATATTTTGACCAACTTTATGAATATTGGGCCAAATTACTGCTTTTTACGGAAATCTTTAATAATAGAGTACATGTTTTGATACTGAATGATTCATGGCGATAACGAAATATTCAGGTAGAGTTTCATTGAATTTACAGACATATGGCATTGAATGGAAAAAAATGTGATTTTTGCTTATCAAAGGGCAATAACTCCTAAATGCCACAAGCGATCTGGAAAAGTAATACATGGGAATGATGTCCCACTGATAATAAATATTCATGTCGAGTTTCATTGAATTCTGTCATTCCGTTACAGAGACATGGCATCGGACGAAAAAAAAAAGTGATTTTGCGTATAAAAAGGCAATAATTCCTAAATGCCGCAAGGGATCTGGAAAAGTAATACATGGGAATGATGTCACTCTGTCTTTGGCAGGGGATAAAAAATGGCAAGGCTACCTGTATTTTGGAATTGACAAACAGTTCCTCTGTAATTTTCCTGTCCCGCTCTATAAGACCAGCATGGTGGATACCTATACCAAAGGCAAGCATCAGCTTCAAGTTTGTGTCTCGAACACCACCAATGATGTTCTCCATCTGTGAACAGACAAAAAGCAATTAACTCTTTGCACGCTAAGTAATTTTTCGTCTGCTTCAATTCTTAAGATAAACTTTCTCTCATTTTTTTTTCAAAAATATGGTCAAGATGACAAACAGTTGGGATCCTGATGAGACGCCACATTATGCGGCGCCTCATCTGGATCCAAACTGTTTGCATAGGTAATCACAGTCTTGCCGCTAGCGTGCAAAGAGTTAATACAAGAGGGTTATGATGGCCCTTATATCACTCACCTGTGAATTGTAGCAATAGATAGAGATGAACTGGTCAGAATAATCTCCAGAAAATAAAGATAAGAGGCCATAGCAGTTTTTAATGTTTCAACTGATGATTATTTGTTCCAAATGCACGGTAGTGGTAATAAATTCTCATTATGGTCACCAGACAACTATTCTTACCTAATACCACTCAAGGGACTACCAGTTTTGGAGAAGATTTTCACTATAGTCATACATGTACATTTATGAGAAAATTAGCCCTGGCAACCATGTTTTTTTTCTTCAGATAACAAGTCATGGTCTTGGCAATTTTTATACTGAGTCACCAGAGGACTATTTCTACCAAATGCCATTTAAATTGGATCGTTAATTTTGGAGATTTTCAAAGTTTTCCCTATAGTCATATAAGGAAATTTAGCTCCGCCTCTGGCAGCCATGTTTTTTCAGATATCAGCATGGTTTTGGTAATTTTGATAAAGGATCACCAGGCAACTATTCCTACCAAATGCCATTCAAATTGGACAACTGGTTTTGGAAAAGAAGGTTTTTAAAGGATTTCTATATAAGTTACATAAGGAGAAGAAGATTTTTAAAGGCTTTCTATAGCCCCTGGCAGCCATGGTTTTTGAGCTATCAACATGATTTCAGCATTTTTGACAGAGGGTCACAAAAAGACTATTCCTATCAAATATCATTCAACTTTGACCACTGGTTTGGAGAAGTTGTTTAAAGATTTTTCTTTTGATTGCCATGGCAACAAGAACTCTACATAGATCCAGATTAGTTTATTAATTTTACTAGAGCATGAAACAAAGATCATTAATGTGAAGTTTGGTTACATTCTGCTCTGGTTCCAGAGAAGATGTTGTTTATTGCAATTGTGGACGGATTGACAGACAAACGCTGGATGGTGGGCGATCATGAAAAACACAGGGGTGTGTTGTTGGCTTTTTTGCTTTGTTTCTTTATTTAAAGTGTCACTTTGAGCACATAATCCTTTCCCAAAATAATATTTATACATGAATTGATAATTTCATGAGGATTCATTAAAGTAACTTTCATGATGTAATATTTTCGAAGGATTTTTTTTACTTAGACAAGAACCATAGGATCAGATTTAAAGCAAACAGAACAGACCCTGATCATACTGTAGGAGCTGTGTGTTCTGGGTCCTCGTTGTTTGCAAAGGTGTTAATATAACAAGGTGTTACTATGAGGAACAAGAGCTGTCACAGGACAGCCCTTTCGACTATTCTCAGTATTGATAGTGGACTTTAATGGTGTCCAATAATACTAGAAGCAAGTATTCAAAGTCTTGGTAAAATATCTTTAATAGTATTCAAGATGTAGGATCTCTTTGAAATATTTAATGAAAAGAAAACCCAAAGTTAAAAAGGGCAAAGCTTTATCTCAAAGGGTTATGTAAATAAGTGGACTTAACCAAAATTCTAAGTTACAAAGGGCCATAATTCAGTCCAAATGCTTAGCTGAGTTAGGTACACTTTCCTACAAATAAAGCTTGTGATGGTGAACAAGAGTTCCAAGTTTCAAAGCTTTATGTCAAAGGGTTAATATGAATAAGTGGATTTTAACAAAAACCTTCACCAAAAGTTCTCAATGAAGACAAAATTCCAAAAATGGAATTAATATAATACATAAATACCTGAATAGCTCTGATCTAATATTTCGACCACTAAAGGCCTTTTTCATGATAATCTTTGAAAAAGGCCCTTAGTGGTCGAAATATTAGATCAGAGCTATTCAAGTATTTATGTATTGCAAAAATTCTCAGTTAAAAAGGGCCATAGTTCTACTAAAATGCTTGACAGAGATATTTACTCTTGCCTACAGATGAAGCTTGTGATGGTGAACAAGTGTTCCAAGTTTCAAAGCTTTATCTCAAAGGGTTATGTAAATAAGTGGACTTTAACAAAAAACCTTAACCAAAAGTTAACAAGATGTGTTTGTGAAACACTATGCCCCGATATGACCTTTTGACCTTAATGAATGACCTTGACCTTAATAAGTCACCTCTAAAAATGTGCGCCTCCATAAGTTGCACATGCATGCCAAGTTTCAAGCATGTATGATGAATGACAACAAAATTATTGCCAATCTAAATTTGACCCATAATTTGACCTTTCACCTTGATGTATGACCTTGACCTTAATAAATCATCCCTAAAAATGTTTGCCTCCATAAGTTGCACATGCATGCCAAGTTTGAAGTATGTATGTGCAATGGCTACAAAATTATGGCCAACGTTAAAGTTGGGGACAAACCTGAACAAACAAACAACAAACAAACCAACAGAGCAAAAATAATATGCACCCCATGGGGGCATAAAAAGGGCCATAATTCTGTCAAAATGCTTGACAGAGTTATATACTTTTGACTATAGATGAATCTTGTGATGGTGAACAAGTGTTCCAAGATCCAAATCTTTTTTCCAAAGGTTACAGGCAAAAAGTGGACAAAAACCGTAACCAAGGTGTGACGCCAACGATGGGGCAAGTAGGGAAGCTCCACTATTCTTCGAATAGTCGAGTTAAACAGGGTAATGCAAACTCATATAACAATACAGTAAAACCTGTCTTAAGCGACCTTATATTAATTGGACACAGGAATCTTGAAAAGCAGGTGATTGTTTAACACAAGGCAAAAACAATGCAGTAAGCTCCTATAGGAGTTTTTGCATTACTTTTGACCTGTATTAAGCTACCACCTGCCTTACAGAGCTATAGTTTGACCTGCTTTTGATGGTCACTTAAAACAGGTTCTACTGTATGTATAAAGTTTGACTGTGAGTTACATGATGTCATATCTGGATAAAAACACTCCAGATAGGTTATCATGAATTTGTCGCTAGCATGAAAAGGATTGTACTTCCTTTTACTACCTGCATGCAATAAAACACCAGGATCAGCCAATATTTGTTTTCATTTTGTGCAAACAGACGTCCAACAGGGCAGTATATGTAATTTGAATGTTAGATACTTCCACAGAGCAACAGATAAATGACTAAATATGCATTATACTCAGATACTCATTGCAGCCATTTTAGAAACTAAAGTGAAATATTATTATATCTATCAAATTTCATAAGAAAAGAAAACAGGCCCTGATCAGATGGCTCCTATAGGAGAGGTCTGATCTGGGTCTACTCTGTCTGCAAATGTGTTAAAAAGCATTTATATGAAGGAAAGTGTTAAACTCCATTGAATATTTGATTTCTGCTGAAAAAACTTTCATTTTACGTCTTTTTCTATTTCTTTCTAAAGAGTAAATCATCGAGTGTCAGACAGTTTGAGTGCTCATGAATCTCCAAAACATTCTTATAAGAGGCATTCACTATTTGGAAGCACATTAAACTTCACTACGCCATAATAAACCCGTTCTCTCATAGGCTATTTTTAGATCCAACCACTTTGAATAAATCTACCAAAAAGGAGCATTAACTAGAGAAAAGGAAAATTTTTAGAATTTTGTAGTTTGAAACCATTGTGATAAATAGAGCATTAATTTTGCTCCTATAGGAGCAAATGCTCTATTTATCACAATGGTTTCAATAGGTGATTTTTACAGAGGCGTAGAAAGGCGAATTTATGGAGGAAACGGTTAACCGAATAAGTTAACTTTCAAACATGACAAGATTGGCAGATGGACTTTCCGTTTGATCAACAGCACTCCAGCTAATCCATATACCCGCAGGTTTCCTCTTCCAAATTCTTAACCTGCAAAAAATTGTTAACTCCCCACAAATATTGTCTATTTAATTTTCGCAGATGATTTTACTTCCATTTCTGTTAAAATAAATAAATAAAAAAAATATGAGACTAAAAACATTTTGACCCTGATAAACTAGTCATTTGTTTTGCATCTCATATGGAACCATGCAAGCTGTCTGGAAGAGTCCTCACAAGTCTGTACATAGCTCAGTTACAAGTGAAGTTTGTACAAGGCTTAGTTACAAGTGAAGTAAGTAATCCTTGGCTTTAAATTGATCTCAGTCTAGATAACCACTTTTTAAACCTTGTACCCCTAATATTATCTATTCTCAAGTTATAGCGGTGAATGTGTGACAATTTTGCAGACAAGTTGGATTCTGATGAGACCCTGAGTACCCCAGACTTCTAATCTGGATCCAAACTGTTTCATCGTATAGTAATGGTTATGGTTTTTGAAAGAAAAAATAGAGAAAATTTTCCTCAAAAAATTTGTAACAGACAACAATTTTTGCAAACTACAATTGCCCCCCGTGTGTTACGAGCTGACTGCATTTGGAAAAAAAGGACCACAAACAGCAATTTTTCAAACTTTAATAAAATGTTGCAACAATTATATTTAAACACGACACAGATATCATATCACTATCATCACAATAGAGACCAAAAAACAGAACCTTCAATAAGAAAATGTAAGAATAATCTACATTCCAAAATGCTTTCTCGTCGATGTACTAGAACGAAACAGTTACACATATATAATGCTGGTATTAGTCTATCAAGGACAAAACATGTCACTTACATCATAAGGAAAACATTGCACTTGGACAATGAAATACATTGAAAACCACAACTTTGAAAAATAACATGTGATTAGGTTCAAAACAGTTTGTCACTCAATACTGTAATACACTCAATACTATGTATTCAGAAACCCAATCACCCCTCTCTAACAGTCTGTACAAAATTAGACTGACATAGTAGCCACAAGAACTATCACCAGAGCTACAGATAACTGTGCCTACCCAAATACTAAAATCGCCATTTCTCCACCAAACCCTATACTGTGACCACTCTTTAGATTCGTCTCTTCGAGACGATTCTAAAGAATGGGTCACAGTATAGGGTTTGGTGGAGAAATAAAAGAACTACTGTTGAAAATGTTTAAATTTACACATCTTATCTGGAGCTCTGTATCACTAAAGGTGATGAATATCCCTGCACGGCAGGCTGACACACCATAGGCTGACAACTTCAGTATGTTAGATACTGAAAAAATGTATATGATGCATTTTCTACACCTCACAGAGATCATTTGCAGAATGATTGCCTCTTGAACTTGGAGTATTTTATGTCATTTGTCAATGTAACATGTGTAGCTAGTGTTGCGAATGCCGCCTTCATTTTCAAAGTTATGTGTATTAAATTTATATTTGGTATCGATACACAATAACCATGAATAATAGATGTGCAAAACACAATTTTTGTCAATTTTCACCTGTTTAGTACCAGACATAGCAGAATTATCTCCCCTTGAACATGGAGTATGTTTTGCCATTTAGGCCTATAACATGGGTAGTACTTGTCACAAGCTCCTTCAATTTCTTCAATAGATTTCTCTGAAAGTTTATATATACATGACCCCTATGAGTTGTGTTTGTGCATTAAATAATTTTTCGTTTGACTGTGTCCGGGTTATGTGGAGTTAGCTTATCTTGAACTTAGATGTGATGGTTTGCTGTTGTAAGGGAGTAACCATGAAGTTGTGGAACAAACTACTTCTACAAGTGTCATCCGATTTCTATGAAACTTTGTACAAATGGTCCCTTTGAAATGCAGATGCCCATATCATGAATCTTTCAGTATCTAACAATTCATACAGGAGTTATCTGTTCCTGAACGTGTACCATATGTGTTGAGAAAAGTAAATTTTTAGAATTTTGTAGTTTGAAACCATTGTGATAAATAGGGCATTTGCTCCTATAGGAGCAAATGCTCTATTAATCACAATGGTTTCAAGAAGTGGTTATTACAGAGGTGTAGAAAGGCGTATTTATCAAGGCAAGGGTTAATGTTAAAGTCCAATTCGGTATGGGTGAAATCAAACATAAAGTATATGCAAAACATAATAAACATACTAAATTTGTGTAAACACCTCATTCAGTTATTATGATTATTATTCTATCACATAACCTGCATTGTTGGAGTGCCAAAATAGAGTGCTGTAAAGTGTGGAAATACACATGTTCATTTTTTTTGTCAAATTAGCCGTTTGAATCTGGCTGATTATAAATCTTAAAGAGAATACGTGGAACAAATGCATGATGCATTTAATCGTTAGCCGATTTTAGAGCTCATGACTGATTCACTCCATGTGTTTCGTCTGTTGTATTACTTTATAATTATACTCACAGCAAAAGACTCAGAAGCTACTTGTTCTACATAGACTTATTTTACATTTTCTGAAAACTGAAAAGATTAATCTATTGCTGCTAAAATATTTCTGAAATGGATTTTGATTTCTATGGAAAATATCACCAGTAAAAACATCTAGAATTTCTGATTTTAAAGCATGGACCCAATTTAACCCATTCCCTCATATTGATGACTCTGTAAAAGTCACATTGTGAAAACAATGTGATAAATAGAGTATTTGCTCCTATAGGAGCAAATGCTCTATTTATCACATTGGTTTCAAGCTAAAAACTTCTAAAATTTTCCTTTTCTTTAGTTAATGCTCCTTTTCGGTAGATTTATTCAAAGAGGTTGTATCTAAAAATAGCCTATGAGGTAAAGGGTTAAAGCAGACCAGTAGTCCTCCTGATAAAAATGGACTCTTACAGTAATCCATCATTATCATAATTTTTACAGCAAGAGTAAAATATTTGAGCTTTCCGAAAATATTATTTACTGCAGCAGAATTTCATTCGCTTCAAAATGTAAGTGCACACATACACCTAGAGCTACAGATAAAGGTGCGTACCTAAATACTAAAATCGTCACTCCATCAAACCTTACACTGTGACCACTCTTTAGAATCGTCTCTTCGAGACGATTCTAAAGAGTGGTCACAGTATAAGGTTTGATGGAGACATACAGGAGCAATTCATGAAAATGTTAAAATGTATGCATCTTCTGGACCTTTGACACACTATTTTTACCACATAGTTTGCTTATGAAATAATACAGATATGATTCTACAATTTATGCAATGGCCATTCCCTTGTTCGTAATACCACTAAAACTTCAGCTAATGAATATTTATAGTAATTATTTCTTACATAAATATTCATGAGGTTAAGGGTGCTTATCTCCGTTATCTTAGTCTCTGGTACAAGAAGGACATAGACAAATGACCCAATCAAGTAAGTTATCAAAAGGTTAATAACTTATTTAACCGTTACTCTATAAATATGCCTTTCTACACCCTTGCAAACAGAGTAGACCCAGATCAGACAGCTCCTCTAGGAGCCATCTGATCAGGGTCTGCTCTGTTTGCTTATGATATAATATAGAACTGACTTTACAGTTTCTGCAATGGCCAAAAAATCCTGTGTCATTGTGCAATCAAGTTACTTAGCGTCTCAGCTGAATCAAGGCTGTGGGCAAATAAAGGTCATATGACCTTCAGCAGGTAAACACTTTCTTTAACCATTTAACCCTTTCGCTGTTCTATATTTATCACAAATTTCAATACCTACTGAATATTCATGAACAAAATAGTTATAACGAAATATGGTAGGTGAACCATTGTAGCCATTTTAGAAAGTAATTAAGAAACAGATCTTTCAAATTCCATTAGCAAACAGAGCAGACCCTGATCAGACGGCTCCTCTAGGAGCCGTCTGATCTGGGTCTACTCTGTTTGCAGATGCGTGAAAACACGTTTATATGAGGGAAAGGGTTAACTAAATTTTAGTATTCAAGATGTCATTATTTCTTCTATGAATATTGAACAGGGATGGGGGTTTACTAAATTTAAGTAATGCAACTGGTTAATTAACTCTGCATGTTTGTGGCAGATTCTTCTGACCTATGCAAACAGTTTGGATCCAAATCAGGCCCCACAAAACATGGAGGGTTAACCTCATCTATAAACACATTTTCACGCATCAGAGAAGTCCCAGATCCTGTCAGATCTGGTTCCATGCTTATAAAGCTTTTAGTTGAGTCTGAGTTCGTTCTAAAGCTTTTGATTGGTCAGATTTGAGTTCTCAAGCTTTTGACTTGTCAGATTTGGGCCAAAGGCTCAAATCAGACCAATCAAAAACTTGAGAACGAACTCAGACTCAACTAAAAGTTTTATAAGCATGGATACTGATTCTAAAATGGCAACAATGTTCCATCTTACATATTTTATTACAACTATTTTGTTCATGAATATTCAGTAGGTATTGAAATTTGTAATAAACATAGAAGACGGAATGGGTAAATTTTATTTATGCATGAATTGATTACTTCAGGAATATTCATTAACTACATTCTTTCATGCTAAACTTTCAAGGGAATTTGGGCTCAAACAAAAACTGTAAGATCAGATCTATATAATTTCACAAGCAAGCAGAGAAGATCCTGATCAGATGACTTCTAGAGGAGCCTTCTGATCTAGGTCTACTCTGTTTGCAAGAAGTATAGAAGCATTGGTATTATAAGGGAAATGGTTAAAACATCTTGTTTTCAATGATGCAAAATGTATGTATAACCTAACTTCATTTATAAACAAGAAGTAAAGTCAGGAATAAAATATAATAAAACATATACATCTGAAACAATATAATAAAACATAAATCTACAATTAAATGCACTAAAACCTCATCACAGAATCGCCTCAAAAAATGCAAGAAACAATGATTGCACAAATAAATTGAACTAATTAAGCATTAATAACACTAATTTTCAACAATTGCTAAATTGCCCAACACAATTTTATCGTAAGATTGCACAGGATCAAGATTATTAAAATGAATTTGTCAGAAGTGTTAAGAAAATGTTCAGTAACAACTAAGAGCTGTAGATACAATTGTTATGAGATGTTAACAACTAAGAGCTGTAGATACAATTGTTATGAGACGTTAACAACAAAGAGTTGTGGATAAAATTGTTATGAGATGCTAACAACAAAGAGCTGTGGATACAATTGTTATGAGATGTTAACAACTAAGAGCTGTAGATACAATTGTTATGAGATGTTAACAACTCAGAGTTGTAGATACAATTGTTATGAGATGTTAACAACTCAGAGTTGTAGATACAATTGTTATGAGGTGTTAACAACTAAGAGCTGTAGATATGATTGTTATGAGATATTAACTACTCAGAGTTGTAGATTAGAGGCGTATGGATCTTGCAGATCTATTAAAATATCTTTCATCTCCGATAAACGTCACCTTGCTGCTATTCATTAGAAATTTCCTCAGAGAGAATAATTATAATATACATTACAGATACTATTTTACTCAACTTTCTTAACCCTTTCCCTCATATAAATGCCTTTACAGGAGCCATCTCATCTGGGTCTGCTCTGCTTGCTTTTGACATTATACAGATCTGATTCTACAGATTTTGTCAAAGCAAGAAATTAGGCAGGGAAAGGGTTAACTTCCTAAATACCGGTATGGCTCTTATCTAAAACTCTGACAACGTATAACTATTTGAACGCTACGCCACTCTCATGTATAACTATTTGAACGCTACGCCACTCTCATCTACAAATATTGTTGTCTGCTACAATTCAGAAAATCATTTTCAGAGCTACAAATACTAAAATTGTAATTTATTCTCATTTCTTCACCAAACCCTTTCGAGACGATTCTAAAGAGTGGTCACAACATAGGGTTTGGTAGAGAAATACAGAAGTAATACTGGGAAATATTTCAATTGACCTGGAGCTCTGCATTTTTCATTTCTCTTCAATAATGCAGTCTGACTGAGAAGAGGATTATGATGAGATGCCCAATATCTGAATTTCACTGCCAAGAGTCCAATAATTTAAAGTGTCAGTTTGTCAAAAACTGAAAAGACATGTTCATAATAAATTGATTAAATCTACAAGTCCTTGTAACCTGTGTTTAACCCTTTCCCTCATATAAATGTGTTTTCATGCATTTGCAAACAGAGTAGACAAAGATCAGATGACTCTTAGGAGCCGTCTGATCAGGGTCTGCTCTGTTTGCTAATGGAATTTAACAGAGCTGTTTCTTTACTTTCTAAAACGGTTACAATGTTCCACCTTCAACATTTCATTATATTTTGTATTTTTTTTGTCCATGAATATTCAGTAGGTATCGAAATTTGGAATAAACATAGAACAGGGAAAGGGTTAAGTGGCCATAAAAAAGAGGTCTAATTATGGGTCTGTAAGGCAGGTGATGGCTTAATGCAGGTCAACAGTAATGCAGTTAGTTCCTATAGGAGCTTTCGGCATTACTTTTGCCCTGCATTAAGCAACCACCTGCTTTTTAACACTCCTATGTTCAATAAATGAATAGCAGCTTAAGACAGATTCTACTGTATATGAGACTTCCTGCTAGTCATCATTTCATCTGGACCTTCAATTGTTTGACTATAGAGAAATGAATAAGAAACATTCTAACGCAATCTGTCAATTTCCTGAAATCTGATTGGCTCATGTGACCAAATTTGCGGCATATAAAAAGTGTTTTATATGTCGCAAATTCAACCAATCGAAAACGGCCGAATAACAGCATTAACCTGTAAATATATTAATGCGCTTTGTTTATCAAACACTTAGATCTACTGATAAATTCGTATGCATACACTGACATATATTCAAGTTCAGTCCGGTATTTTGAAAGTTATTAATTTCCATTCTTTGTCACGACTTGACCGGTCTTTTATATGTCATGTGGAGAATTATTGATATACTCAAAGCGTTGTGATTCAGATTCAACCTTATTTATCATACGATTCAAACATAACGTCATAACGTGACGTCATTATTACAGACGACGTTTTTGCGTACGGCGCCAAAGACTAAGATAACGTTACTTTTCTTGACATGTGTATTGAAAGTGTATTGACATGTAAAATAGCTGTCGCGTAATGATTCATGACAAATGTAATAGTGAACTTACAACTGGGCCGGTGTTTGACTGTAAACCAGGGTGAAAAAATCCAGTTATTTTAAGAAATCTGAGAGAAACTTGGCACTATTTCTCGCCTCATCACTCATTCAATCACCTGCCCGCATAGGATATAACAACAATTTGGCATTTTTCGTGTTAAGATTGCGTTAGAATAGGGTTAATCCTACTGTAATTTGAAATTTGCGACGGTATATGAGGTTTTTAACGGTCTTAAATTATTTTAATGACTCCGCCTTCGGCGTCGCCATTAAAATAATTTGCGACCGTTAAAAACCTCATATACCGTCGCAAATTTCAAATTACAGTAGGGTTAACCCTATAATGACCTTTGTCAAATGTTGCAGACAACAATTACTGTAAAGCAGATCAAAACTTTCAAATAGTTTTCACCTAACACACATTGTGTTAGACATTATTTCTATGAATGTGTCTGCTTTTAACTTGGCATTTGGTTTTCTTATTCTTCCTGCATAGCCATAATGTCAGAGCCAATTAAAAGATCCCTTACAAATTTACCGATACCAGGGTTGGGTTCAAAGCCCTTTGAAACATGTTCTCTACCCTGAAACCTGTCCCTTACCCACCTCATTTGATGAGTCATTTGGTCTGAAACTTTGTTCAATTTATCTACTTCAACCTAACACAATTTTTCGTTTAAAGCAGTTGCCATGGAAACACATTAAACACACATTATTACAGTGGCTACAGACAGTATACACAAATACAGCTAGTAGACATTTAGATTAACAAAAACTTGCGGTTGTCTCATTGATTTTGAACAGATATACATAAATATCAACGTTTAGACATGGAGTTTCATGGAGGCAGACTTTTTCTATTGATTTTGAGCAAAATAGAGACAAGGGTTACTGTGGAAGCCATATTTTACAGGCACCTCACGGAAGCAATCAATAAAGGCTGAAAATTTAACCCCCTGTGGATCCTATCTTCATTACTTTCAACTCAGACACACCTTATTAAGATTTTCCTCTGAGTTGCCAACTCTTTTAACCCTTTCCCTGTTCTATATTGATTACAAATTTCAATACCTACTGAATATTAATGAACAAAATAGTTATAACGAAATATGGAAGCTGCGACATTGTAGCCATTTAAGAAAGTATAGAAATAGATCTATCAAATTCCATTAGCAAACAGAGCAGATCCTGATCAGACTGCTCCTATAGGAGCCATCTGATCTGGGTCTACTCTGTTTGCAGATGCGTGAAAATGTGTTTTATAATAAGAGGGAAAGGGTTAACTCTTTACTACATAGATATGTGCCTGTGCAAAAAGAGTAGAACCAGATTAAATGGATCCTGTAAGACTATCTGATCAGGCTCTGTTTGCTTATCAAACAATTTAGATATGATTGTAAAGTTTCTGCCATAATCCAAACTTCCTGAGTCATTATAAAAATTCATCTTATTAATTGATCCTTTCCCTCATACATGTATATAACTGCCTTTTCACACATTTGAAAACAGAGTAGACCCAGATTAGATGACTCCTATATGAGCCATCTGATCAGGGTCTGCTCTGTTTACTTTAGACATGATATAAATCCGATTCTAACATTTTCTCAAAAAACATTTTCTCAAAGCAAAAAGATGCCTTGAAAAGTTTACATTATTTCTCATTACAAATGCAGTTAGATCTATTTACAATATTAGGCTACAGGAAGAAAATATTATTAGAAGTATAGACAGGATGTGTCAATTAAATCTTTTTTTATTAAGAATAACTTCAAAACCCAATGGTGTGACCCTTAGATAGGATGTGTAAATTCAGACTAGCTTCAAACCACAATTAGATGTGCAAATTAAGCCTTTTATTAAGAATAACTTCAAAACCCCAAAGTGTGACCCTTAGATAAGATGTGTAAATTAAACATTTTATTAACCCTTAAATTACTGCGTAAATATGCCTTTCTACGCCTTTGCAAACAGAGTAGACCCAGATCAGACGGCTCCTACAGGAGCCGTCTGATCAGGGTCTGCTCTGTTTGCTAATGGAATTTGATATATCTCTTTCATTTCTTTCTAAAATGGTTACAATGTTCCACATTCCATATTTCATTATAACTATTTTCTCAATGAATATTCAGTAAGCATTGAAATTTGGAATAAACATAGACCAGGGAAAGGGTTAAATAACTAGGAGACATGTAACTCGCTAATGAACTCGTTTGTGTCGCTGATGAGCACTGGATTTACGTTCAACACAGAGAGAACAATTAGAATATAGATAAAACCGCTTGAGCAAAGTATATATTTTTAAATTTGTTTATGGTTGGTCAAGAACAGTAATATTTTGGCAAAAATTGCATTAAACATTAACATCAACTAGATTATTCACAACTTAAAATATCAACTAGACAATTCACAATTTAGATATCAACCAGACCAATGACAGCTTAAAAATGAACTAGACCTTTTACAACTTAAACATCAACTAGGCCATTCATACTGTGAACACCAACTAGACAATTTACAACTTTTACATAAAATAGACCAATAAAACTCAAACATCAGTTCAACCATTCAAAAATTTACATCTACAAGACCATTCACAACTTTAAACACCAATTAGATAATTCAGAACTTCAGAACACCTAGACCAATCACATTTCAAACATCAACTAGGCCATTCAAACATCAGG
Source organism: Azorinus chamasolen (assembly GCA_963576725.1). Classification (NCBI taxonomy): domain Eukaryota; kingdom Metazoa; phylum Mollusca; class Bivalvia; order Cardiida; family Solecurtidae; genus Azorinus; species Azorinus chamasolen. The sequence continues at coordinate 98,944,583 of OY755237.1, forward strand.
TAGACCATCCAAAACATTTACACCAACTAGACAAATCACAATTTACTAATCTCCCAGATTATTCACAACTTAAAACAACAACAAGACTCGTTACAACTGAAACATCAACTAGACCATTCATAACTTAAAAGTCAACAAGACCATTCACAACTGAAACATCAACTAGACCATTCATAACATTTACACTATCTAGACCATGCACAACTGAAACATCAACTAGACCATTCATAACTGAAACATCAACTAGACCATTCATAACATTTACACTATCTAGACCATTCACAACTTAAAAATCAACAAGACCATTCACAACTGAAACATCAACTAGACCATTCATAACTGAAACATCAACTAGACCTTTCATAACATTTACACTATCTAGACCATGCACAACTGAAACATCAACTAGACCATTCACAACTGAAACATCAACTAGACCATTCACAACTGAAACATCAACTAGACCATTCACAACTGATACATCAACTAGACCATTCATAACATTTACACTATCTAGACCATGCACAACTGAAACATCAACTAGACCATTCACAACTTAAAAATCAACAAGACCATTCACAACTGAAACATCAACTAGACCTTTCATAACATTTACACTATCTAGACCATGCACAACTGAAACATCAACTAGACCATGCACAACTGAAACATCAACTAGACCATTCATAATTCATGATGCAGAAGATTTGCCTACTCTCTATTAAAATTGTTATTTCTCCACCAAACCCTATACTGTAACCACTCTTTAGAATCATATCTTCGAGACGATTCTAAATAGTGGAGACAGTATAGGGTTTGGTCGAGAAATAAAGGAGTTATTCTTGAACATAGAGCTTTTATCAACTTGACAGGCTTCGACAGTACAGTAAACCCCTCTACACCTGACATTCAAATTAGTATTAGTATCCTTCTTGGAGACAGGTGGCAGCTTAATGCATGGTGAAAGTCGTGAAGAAAGCTCCTCTAAGAGCTTTCTGCATGACTTTCATCCTGCATTAAGCAGCCATTTGCCTGAAAGTATCTAATTCTTTTAAGCTAGAATTCTGGTTTAGAGGGGCTGTACTGTATAACTAATTTTTATAATGACACAGTGAAACTAGTCCTGGGATGAACAGAAAATCAACCATGTTTCTCAAGATAAAGAATGGTGAAACATACAAACTGCCATATCCTGCAATCATTGTTTGAAGTATATTTTGAGCAATATAAATGCATTGCCTAATACATTATGAACTTCCTAGTTGATAAATGTAAAACCATTCTTTGGATATAATGGATGTGTAAAACCAATCTTTGGAAATAATGGATGCTCTCCAATGAAAGTACTCAACTCTTTGCACGCTGGCAGCAAATTTGTGATTACCTATGCAAACAGTTTGATCTTAATCTCAGCCTAATGAGATGCCTGCAGTCCAAACTCATTGTAGCCCTGCTTGTACTTTTCAAAAGAGATGGAAGAAAAAAACAACTTTGAAAACTGTAGCCACAAGAAGATACAGAACAGAAATGATGTTTAACGACAGGAAGAAAGCATAGGTTATCATTTTTTCTCTTGTTAACTATGACAGAACTGGCATTTGAAACCAAACAGTTTGGATCTGATCAGACATTGAGCAACAAATGCATTTCACCGAGTCACCCCTATTGGTGTATCATGAATAATAAGTCACTAATGAAACAAAACAACACCAAACCCCACCACCAATAGATAAATAAGTACATAAATATATCATGAACAATAAGTAACCATGGTGTCTCCCCTCTATTGGTGTATCATGAACATGGTGTCTCCCCTCTATTGGTGTATCATGAACACTGAGTCTCCCCTCTATTGGTGTATCATGAACAATGAGTCTCCCCTCTACTGGTGTATCATGAACATTGAGTCTCCCCTCTATTGGTGTATCATGAACATGGAGTTTCCCCTCTATTGGTGTATCATGGACATGGAGTCTCCCCTCTATTGGTGTATCATGGACAATAAGTAACCATTGAGTCTCCCCTCTATTGGTGTATCATGAACATGGAGTCTCCCCTCTATTGGTGTATCATGGACAATAAGTAACCATTGAGTCTCCCCTCTACTGGTGTATCATGAACATGGAGTCTCCCCTCTATTGGTGTATCATGAACATGGAGTCTCCCCTCTATTGGTGTATCATGAACATGGAGTCTCCCCTCTATTGGTGTATCATGAACATGGAGTCTCCCCTCTATTGGTGTATCATGGACAATAAGTAACCATTGAGTCTCCCCTCTATTGGTGCATCATGAACATGGAGTCTCCCCTCTATTGGTGTATCATGAACATTGAGCCTCCCCTCTATTGGTGTATCATGAACATTGAGTCTCCCCTCTATTGGTGTATCATGGACAATAAGTAACCATTGAGTCTCCACTCTATTGTTGCATCATGAATATTGAGTCTCCCCTCTACTGGTGTATCATGAACATTGAGTCTCCCGTCTATTGGTGTATCATGTACAATAAGTAACCACTAAGTCTCCCCTCTATTGGCCCATCATGAACATTGAGTCTCCCCTCTATTGGTGTATCATTAACAATACGTTCCCCCCTATTGGTGTATAATGAACAATGAGTCTCCCCTCTATTGGTGTATCATGAACATGAGTCCCCCCTCTATTGGTGTATCATGAACATTGAGTCCCCCCTCTATTGGTGTATCATGAACATTGAGTCTCCCCTCTATTGGTGTATCATGAACAATAAGTAACCATCGAGTCTCCCCTCTATTGGTGCATCATGAACAATAAGTAACCACTGAGTCTCCCCCTCTATTGGTGCATCATGAACAATAAGTAACCACTGAGTCTCCCCCTCTATTGGTGTATCATGAACAATGATTAATTTCTTTTAGTTCTTGGTATTGGCAGAACAAATAAGGAGAAAGGCAATTAGTTATTTCATAATGCAAGCAGTTAATAATGTGCGCATTCTAGATATCTGTAGTGATACGTTTTAGTGCAATTCTGTAATGTAAGTTTTGAAAGGACTGAACTTTTTGTTTGAGTAACCCCAAAGTTGAGTTATCTGAGATTGCGATACCGCAGTTCAACTGTATAGCAGTATGATGTTGTGAAAGATACAGATAGATTAAACAGTAAATGCTTCATATACATTATATTAATGGTTTAACCCTTTAGAAATAGATTAAACAGTAAATGCTTCATGTACATTATATCAATGGTTTAACCCTTTAGAGATAGAGATCACTTTTCACACCTTTGCAAATAGAGTAGACCCAGATCAGACAGGCCTGCTACGTTTGCTTATGGAAGTATAGAGATCTGACTCTTCAGTTCCTGTCAAAAGCCAAATAATCCTGTTCTCATATACCATTATAACAAGAGGGCCATGATGGCCCTGTATCGCTCACCTGGTTAAATGTCATGTGACTTATCAATTTTGACCCCAGGGGCTCAATTTTAACAGTCTTGGTAAAGCTCCACCAGATGATGCTCCACCCCCATGGAATGGGCTATTTTTGACCCCAGGGGGAAAATTTGAACAATTTATGTAGAGGTCTACTAGATCATTCTACATACCAAATTTGGTAGCCCTAAGCCTTACAGTTTTTGACAAGAAGATTTTTAAAATTTTCAGTAAAACTTGGGACCACCTAGGGAAGAGCCAATTTTGATCCTAGGGGCTTAATTTGAACGATCTTGGTAAAGGTCTACCAGATAATACCATGTACCAAATAGCACAACTCTAAGCCTTTCAGTTTTGGACATGAAGATTTTTAAAGTTTTTACTATATAATCCAATGTAAAACTTGTGACTCCCAGGGTGAGAACAATTTTAACCCTAGGGGCATAATTTGAACATCTTGGTAAAGGTCCACCAGATGATGCTATGTAGCAAATATCACAGCTCTAAGCTTTTCCTTTTTGTACAAGAAGATTTTTAACGTTTTTACTATATACAGTCCACTCTCGTTATTGAACTCGCTTGACACGAATTTCTCGTTAACACGAAGTTTTTGTAAAGTCCCAACTTTTCTTCCTATATATTCTATATAAATTTAAGTTTTTAAGACGAGTTCGAACTGATCACGTTTTCGTTAAGTCGAAGTCATTTTCCGTCCCCAAAGTGTTTGTTTGCATGTAATTATCGGTGTTTGTATCGAAGTCACACCTCTCAGTCTGATTGAGTTCGAGGTGTGAATAATCAATTGGACCTATTGATCCGACCCTGGCAAAGTACGCCAGGTGATCGCGACACACGTAATTACAGTGTTTTGTGGGTAAACAATCACTGATGTCAGATAATTATTCAAACTGTGGAAAAATGCCACATTGAGTGAACGTTATTTAGTAAAATGACATATTACCGTTCATTCGTCCTAAGTGTCAATCATGACTACTGTAGTAAGAACGATAACTCTCAAGCGTCCTCGCTTCCGGACGATTTTGTAGAGATTGGATAAAAAATAAGGCATGTTCGTTTTTTTTATTACCAATACATGCAGTTCAACATTGAATTTAATTTGTCACTTGAATAATAGCGAAACAGCTCATGGCGAAACATGTAAAACGGTGACTACATTTTTAAACGCCTGGTTTCCCGAATAAGGCTGTTCTCTTACATGTACCGGAAGTACGTGAATCGGCAACCAGCTAATTCACATGTGATTGCGTATTTCCGGTGCCCGTTGAGGAAAAGGGATTTCCCATAGAAATGGTGTAAACAAACGATGCGCTTTAAAAATCGCCAAACAAACGGCGATTAAATCAATGATAAAATGCAAAAAGGGTCTGAAAATTGGACAGGGCCTTGTAAATTTGGGCATGGTGTCATTAATGGAGGGTAGGAAAGACAGAAGTTTGTTCTCGCAGTAATGGATCAACACGCACATGTACAATTTTATATACACAGAGTGCGATTCTTTTACACAATGTGAAGAATAAACTGTACACGCACATTAGTATGCTTGTAATATGGCAGCTTGTTTAAGGTGAACGTAATGAAAGAAACTGGATTTTTTTGAAAAATGGCATGTGATTTTTGAGTCGAACTCTCGATGAGTCGAAGTTTTTAACGGGTCCCTACGAACTCGACATAACGAGAGTCGACTGTAATCCAATGTAAAATATGTGACCCCCAAGGTGTGGTCGTGTTTGACTCCAGGGGCATCATTTGAACAATCTTAATAAAGGTTCACCAGATGATGCTATATAAAACTTGTGATCCCCGGGGTTGGGCCAAATTTGACCCCAGGGGCAAAATTTGAACAATCTTTGTAGAGGTCCACTAGATGATTCTGCATACCAAATTTGGTAGCCCTAGGCCTTACAGGTTTTGACAAGAAGATTTTTCAGTTTTCAGTAAAATTTGTGACCCCCAGGGTGAGGACAATTTTGACCCCAGGGGCATCATTTGAACAATCTTAGTAAAGGTTCCCCAGATGATGCTTCATACCAAATATCACAGCTCTAAGCCTTTCAGGTTTGAGATCAGAAGATTTTTTAAAGTGTTTACTATATAATCCTATGTAAAACATGTGACCTCCAGGGTGTGGCCGTGTTTGACCTCAGGGGCATAATTTGAACAATCTTAGTAAAGGTTCACCAGATGATGCTACATACCAAATATTACAGCTCTAAGCTTTTAGATTTCAGACAAGAAGATCTTTAAAGTTTTTACTATATAATCCTAAGTAAAACTTGTCACCCTCGGGGTTGGGCCAATTTTGACCCCAGGGGCAAAATTTGATCAACCTATGTAGAGGTCCACTAGATGATTCTACATACCAAATTTGGTAGCCCTAGGTCTTATATTTTTTTGACAAGAAGATTTTTAAAGTTTTTACTTCTTTTTGGACATTGGTTGCCATAGCAACCAGAGTTCTGCATGAAATCAAATTCTTTGAATAAATTTGGAAGAGGTTGACCCAAGGAACATTTCTGCCAAGTTTGGTAAAAATCTAGCATGTAGTTTAGGAGGAGATGTCATTTTAAGAGAAAGTTGACGACGGACGTCGCACGACGGACACAGGGCGATCACAATAGCTCACCTAGGCAATTCATGCCAGGTGAGCTAAAAATTAAGCTAATTAATATTCATGAAGTAATAATTTCTTTCATGAATATTCCTCTGTTAAAGGGTTAAGCAATTAATTTACCCTCTAATAAAGAATTTTCGTTTCTCATAATTATATATATCAACACACATATCAATCAATACAAGAAGCAAAATTAGCAGTTGCCAGCAAAATGGACAAACAGACAGACTGACAGACAGACAGGCAGACAGACAGACATAATGGTATGTAATGGTGTCCAAATGCATCAAAAGAAACACAAAATAAATATTCATTTGAGATCACGCCTTATTCTCAGATAATTATCTGATTTCAATGTAATAATTCATGTACAATTAACCCATTCCCTCATATTGACGCCTTTGGACGCCTCTGCAAAATTCAGCTCTTGAAACCATTTTGATAAATAAAGCATTTGCTCCATAGGAGCAAATGCTCTATTTATCACAATGATTTCAAAGCTACACAATTTATAATTGTTCCTTTTCTCTATAAATGCTCCTTTTAGGATCTAAAAATAGCCTAAGCCGGAATGGGTTAAGAAGAAAAACACACAAATGACTAGTTAATGGTTCCCGTCACTCCTTATAACAAAAACAAGTAAATAATATATGTTGATTTGGTAAAAAACCCTCTAAATTAGTGAAGAGTTGAAAGACTACATAGCTAACTAATTCTGATAACCCTTCAGGCTTTGCACACCCAAATAATTTTGTCTACCCAACAATCACCTAGTATTTTAATGTTGTTTATTCGATTTAATTTTTTCTAGCAACATTGCAATACATGCATACAATACATAACAAGAGTGTCCGTCAGTCTCAACTCTGGGCAAATGCAAATCTCCTTAGTGGGTTCAGCAGAGTCTTTGTCATAAATCATACAAACTTAACTGACTTACCTTAAAAAGTTGATTAAATGCAAAAATTATGTATATGGTGATAAAAAATGTGTATCTTCAAAAAAAAAGTTGATATCTACTGTGAATTATTAAAGTCTACATCAAAAACACTTTTCAGAAACAATATAGGGTAAACTGATCGTGAGTCGGACACCTATTCCACTTTTCCTCATGTCAAACGTCTGTGCGTTCAGCTAGACACTTCCGGTGTTCACTGGTACCTGGCCTGATCTCTTTTAAGCTCTTTTAGCGCTTTATATGCATCAAACACACATGTAACAGGGCCAAAAAGTATGGAAAGATAGGTAACCCTAATACAATCGTGACTCGGACACTTTCGATATTGAGTCGGACCATTTCAATTTCTTGAAATATTCATTGTGATACGTTCAGCAAGCTCTGAATTGTGAGATTTCATAGTATTATGTGTCATAAAAAAAGATAGACCCTAAATATACATCTAGAATCTACTATAAATATCATAGAATGACATATGATTTCCCTGCTGTTCAGTCATAGGAGATGACCCACCAGGTACAGAGTCTATATAAATGTTACAGTGCCCGACTCAAAATCAGTTTGACATATTATATATTATTAGAGAGCGTGGCACTTCTTGTTTACTAAAAACCTGAATAACAGATGTCTTTAAATGTATATTTATTTTTCTTCAACAAAAACATGATTTCCACCATTTGTAACACTCGTATAATGTCGCCATTACTCAAGAAACTAAAACCGAATGCGGTTTTCTCGGACTTTGACATTTAAAAGTTGGTGCTTTGGGGTGGTTTCTTAGTGTTGTTGTTGTGAAGAATGCATGCAAGTAATTGAGTTCAAGGTAGGTAACTCTGATGAAAATAAGCATTAGGGTACCTGGCAAAGTAAATATTATGCTAGTTACACTGCTTTCAATCAGTGTATAAAGGGGTTGAAAAACGTCCAACTCTCAATCGTGTCCGACTCACGATCAGTTTACCCTAAACTATACAAACTGAAAAAATAAATAATTATGCTCTGTTTTCAACACACATTTAAGTATTCAACACAGTAGACCAATTAAATCAACGTGCGTACCCAAATGCTAAAATCCTCATTTCTCCACTAAACCGTATACATCGAGACGATTCTAAAGAGTGGTCACAGTATAGGGTTTGGTGGAGAAATAAAGAAGCTATTATTGAAAATGTTTAAATTTACACATCTTATCTGGAGTTCTGTATAGATCTAGCTCTAGTTTCTGCCTTGGCTAAAGACTCCCTTGTTTATATGTCATTACATTGTATGAAAAATCAGCTAATCAGTATTCATAAAATATTCATTTCTTGCATGAATATAAATATTGGCTCCAAATTAGTTGTCGAGTGTCAAACAGAGCAGAACCAGATCAGACAGCTCCTATAGGAACTGTCTAATCAGTGTCTGATCTGTTTGCTTATGATATAATATAGATCTGATTCTACAGTTTCTGCCATGGCTAAAACATGCTGTGTCCATGATTGTGTTATCATAACAAACTAATATTCATGATGTCATTATTTTTGTTACATGAATATTCATGGAGGAATGGATTAAAGGTAACTACAAGTGCACTCTTAGCATGAAAACACAATAAAGCCATTTTGTGGAATCATTGAATATGAAAAATTAAAACAACTAATAAAAAGACTCGGTCAGAGAGGGCCCCGGAATCCAAGGGCAGATAACTCTAGACATAGTGATCTGATTCAACCCAAAACCTATAGACATCTTACTCTGATGATACTAAGCATATGCCCTTAATATGAAACCAATGTGTGAAGTACTGTTTGAGTTATCACGTCACATCAAAAGTGTTGAAGGACGGACGGACATCCTATAGGGCTCCTGTATTTTGAAAGCAGGGCCCTAAATATGAGCAGATTCTATGCCGTAGCTCATGAATGCAGCTGAACATCAGTCAATAATACGTCTTTCATTATTTTAGCAACACTGGCAGACAAGACGGCTTCATGTTTCTGCAAAGACATATCTTGTACGTATTGTCCACATTTCATGCCATAGTTGGGCACACATGAACGATAATGGTGTAGGAATGCTGTCGACATGTTCACTTTCACAACCTTGTACCACTCTTGTGCTTGCTTACTGATATGATGAATTCCAACTTCAAATACTCGCTCTGGTTTTACCAGTACTTTTGTACGAACTTTACTAAACAATGTGCTTCTACCTGTCCGTGCAGCTGTAATAAGTTTGGACTTGTCACTGTTTTTCGAAAATTTCTGGTCATAAAATGCACTTACAAAGCTCAAACCACACACAGATTTTGTGAATAATTGTTCAACGGTGTCAGCTATGGTAACCTGACCATTATGTGGCACAATGAATTCATCAATGTCAATAACTGCCAAATATTTGGTGATTGTCATAGCTCTGTATAAACAGTCGTTGTGGGCATTTAGCTGGCCATTGTACCAAATCTTACCATTCTGTATCACAGGTGGTAAACTCCAATTTACTAAAGTAACAATATTGATTCCTCTATAATAGTCTAAAATATTTATCAAATCTAGATTTTCAATCTTCTCTAAGTAAAAAATAAAATGTTGAAATCCTAGGATTCTATTCATTTCTATGAATTCTACAAACTTGATTGTATCAATCTTGCCAAATAAGGGTGGGACACATATGGAATAGTTATAGGGAACAGTCACTTGTGTGGATGCTGAAGTAGTGGGGTACAACACTGTTCCTGTTCCATTGAGAATACTTGGTCCAGTCTGTGGTAGTTTATGTTTTAGTTTTGTAACAGCCAAAGTGACTGTGCGGGTTTTTGGTGGCTTGAACTGATGATGAACTGCGACAACCTCGAGGGACACGTTCACACTGCAAACACTGCTAGCACCACTAGGAATGTCACATGACAGAATGTAGCCACCAAACATTTTGCCATGGTTCTCACACAGCTCGTACACCGATGCCTTCACTCGAAATGACTTTCCACTGCCAACGAATGTGCAGAAAAAGCTAATCACACGGTTCTTCTTGTCTATATAGAATGTTGCCATAATTCGGATGATTCTTTTCGTGTACCTTTCATCGAGGTATGCAGAATAAACGAATGTACTAGGATCAAGAGCCTGGAACGTTCTGTTTGGAATGTTTGGTGGAACAAAACAGTTTTCTGCAGACAATGACGTGCCAGTGGAATACCTGTGTAAGTTAGACATGTGGGACAATTTGGAATGGTTTTCTGATACCCTCCACTCTTCATTCCTGCTTTCCAGCATGTGACGCTTGATATCTGCTCTTTTTTCAATAACACCTTTCATAACACTTGAAAAACCTTTTTTTTTGTTTATGAGGATTTTCGTTGCCATGGTGTCTGACAGATTTTGGCTCATCTCAATCTGAAGGCGTCCATAAAAGACATACAGCATCGTGAAATAGACAAGACAGAGCAGGAGCAGGTAAACCCGCAGGGTCATGCGGCGGCGCCACATATCGGCAAATGTCACAACAGGTTCTCATTTGTGACCTTGTATCTGAAATAGACAACAATACCATTTTAATGTTATATACCTACAGAGCTACAGATAAAGCTACAGACAAAGCTACAGAGCTAAAGATAATGAGCTACAGAGCTGCAGATGATGGTGAATACCCAAATACTAAAGTCCTCATTTCTCCACCAACCCCTATACTGTGACCACTCTTTGAGACAATTCTAAAGAGTAGTCACAATATAGGGATTGGTGGAGAAATAAAGGAGCTATTCTTGAAAATTTTAAAATTTACGCATCTTATCTGGACCTCTGTACCTAAATATGAAAAATGCAACTCAAACCAAGTAGTAGAAATCCTATACAGTGCTTCAGCAGGACAGGGAATAAATGTACCAACCTTCACCGTGTGACAAACTTGTCATCTCACAAAACTTAACACAGAACTTAACATAGAATAAATGAATCATCTTCTAGCATGTGACAAACTTGTCATCTCACAAAACTAACACAGAATAAATGTATCATCTTCTAGCATCTTTTTTTCCCGTTTATTTTTTTTTCTTTCTTATATGATTTTTTCACATGAAACAGAAATCCATACCAAAGTGTATAGTAGTATTGAGTTGATACTTATCTCAAGAATATGTAAATATTGTATCTGTACTTATCTCAAACATACTGCACTTGATGATGTGGCAAAAATAAAATGATAAAATAAACACTTCTTGCATGTTACAAATTTGTCATCTCACAAAGATAACACCAATTTCAATTCCCAAGGCAAAGAGGTGATAGCTTAACCCTTTGCCTGTTCAATATTTATGTAAGAAATTATGACACCATGAATATCTATCAGCTGTAGTTCTATAATGTTGATTTTTCATGGAATTTCTTTGCTTAGACAAAAACTGTACAATCATGTCAAAAACAAACAAGAGTACATCCTGATCAGACAGCTACTATAGGAGCTGTCTGATCAGGGTCTACTCCGTTTGCAAAGATGTGAAAATGCATTTGCATGAGGGAATGGGAACTCTTTGCATACTATGTAATTTTTCCCATGCAACAATTGTTGTCTGCTTCAATTCTTAAAATAACTTTTCTCTAATTTCTTTGCAAAAATATGATCAAGATGACAAACAGTTTGGATCCTAATGAGGCGCCGCATTATTCGGCGTCTCATCTGGATCCAAACTGTTTGCATAGATAATCACAGTGTCGCCACTAGCATAACAATTACAACAAGCAACAACTGCTTCTACAGATGTCTATGGTAATCAATGACTTTGGTTGTATTAGTGAGACTTTACTATAGGATTTTATAAAGCAGCAGAAAGTATCAACTGTTTGGATCCTGATGGCAGAGAAACAGATAAAGATGAGAACCCAAATAGTAAAATCAGCATTTCTCCCCCAAACCCTATACTGTGACCACTCTTTAGAATCGTCTCAAAGAGATGGAGAAATAAGGGATCGAGCTATTCTTGAAAATGTTTAAATTTACGCGTCTTATCTGGACCTCTGCTGATGGGACACTCAGTGTGTCATCTCAGTCTTAACTGTCTACAAGCAGTATCACATTTCTGCCCATAGAATGCAAAATATTAACCCTTTCCCCTCATACAAATGCATTTTCATGCACTTGCACCTATAGGAGGCGTCTGATCAGGGTCTACACTGTTTGCTTAAGACATGACATAGATCTGATTCTACAGTTTTTGAAACAGCAAACATTTTCCTTGAACAATTTACATTGTAAACAAGAACGTTCGGAGGAACACATGTGTCACCTGCTCGCAACTGACACAAAAACTGTTATATGCTGGAGTGCGAAAATCATAACAAAGGGTATTAACTCAAAAACTAGTGCATGCAGATTGATGGACCTTAGTTACATCAATGGTCCTCAATGAGACGAAGACACATGTGAAATTTGAAAGCTCTATAATAATTAGTTTAGAAATGACAGCCAAAAAAAAAAAGTGTGACGAAAATCAGAACAAAGGGGAATAACTCAAAAGGTATTGCATGCAGAGTGATGAACCTTAGTTACATCAATGGTTCTTAATGAGAGTAAGACACATGTGTAATTTGAAAGCTCTATAATGATTAGAAATGACAGTCAAAAACAGAAAGTGTGACAGACAGAAAGACAGACAGACGACAGAAAAGTGATCCCTAAGTGACACACTGCCTCTCGGCAGGTGACACAAAAATCAGCTAATTCATGGTTTCCTTATTTCTTACATGAATTTTAAACAGTGAAAGGGTTAAATCCATAGTACTTGAGCAGCACAATCTGTCAAAATCAGCTTTCCTATCAATAGTGTAATCAAACAAATATCATTACAACTAAAGTACTTCTTCCGCAAAGATAATTAGCTTCATGCATACAGCACACCAAACACCTAAATTTTGTAGTTTACCCTTAGTTGATCTCCTTTTTCCAACAACTAGCGAGTTGCTGGTTTATTGGCTAGTGACTGGCACTTCAACTCAACACAAGGTAGGTCATATAACACCCTATATATTCATGGAATGAGCTTTTATTTTTTTTAACAAGCAAATTTACAGAATTGATATTAATTCCCTTCTAAAGGTACTACCTAGTAAAATAGCAAACAATGGGGGGATCTTTAGATCAATTTAAAACAAGTGGGCAATGATTGCCCTGGATCGCTCAACCAATTTTTACTTGCTTTTGATGTATACCAAAACCTTAAATAGATATTTTGACCAACTTTATGAATATTGGACCAAATTACTGTTTTCTACAGCAATCTTTAATAACTGTGTACATGATTTGATACTGAATGAACCACAGCAAGGGGAAATAAGCCTTTCTAAATATTCAAGTTGAGTTTCATTTAATTCTGTCAATCTGTTACAGAGATCTGGAATTGAACGAAAAAAAATGTGATATATTGTGTTTCAAAGGGCAATAACTCCTAAATGCTGCAAGTGATATGGAAAAATAATACATGGGAAGGATGTCCCAATGTTAACAAATATTCATGTCTAGTTTCATTGAATTCTGTCAATCTGTTATAGATATATGGCATCAGATGCCAGGAAAAAAATATCTGATTTTTGTGTATAAAAGGGCAATAACTACTAAATGCCACAAGTGATCCGGAAAAGTTATAATTGGAACAATGCCCCAGTGATAACAATTATTCATGTCAAGTTTCATTGAATTCTGTCAATCCATTACAGAGATGTGACATCAGACTGAAAAAATGTTTGATTTTTGCGTATAAAAGGGCAATAACTCCTGAATGCCACAAGCAATCAGCAAAATACATAGGACGGATGCCCTAGTGATAACTAATATTCAAGTCGAGTTTCATTGAATTTTGTCAATCCATTAGAGATATTACATCAAATGGAAATCAAAGGCCTGAACAGCCATAATTGCTTTCGAGTTTGATAAGGATGTTAAGTGTAAGGGAAGAAGTTGCTGTACATGTTAATCACCATTTTTGACGTCTTGGAATTGTTTAATGTAATACTAAAAATATGACAGACTGTAGCAACAGTCAAACCATAAGCAAAGTGGTTATTAGTAACACTCAGACAGTCCTTGACCTCAACAAGTCAGAAATGCAATGCTGAGTGACAGTGTCCATCTTTCAATTCATATCAAAGCAATATCAAATGCTGTTGTGTATTTCAAAGCACTACCCTCCTTATTAATTACGAATCCTAGAAATTTAACTACTGTTTAGACAATGTAGTATGAAATTTTAGTTAAATTTTGTTCGGGTTTATATACATGTATGCAAACACACACACATTAATCCAAAATCTTGGTTGATTCATAATGATATCAAATGTACAGTTAATTCCTAATAATCCATAATTATGATGTTTTATCCTATCAAAACTCCACCATGAATTCCACTGATCATAAACTTATATGAATCCCAACTTTTATATTCCAATTTATTCTTGAAATTTGGACTGACAGCATTTTGTTATTAACACTCAAGATTGCAGATAAATCATTTTCAAATGAATTCTATAATTGTTCTATCATTACTGGGTCTATTCAAAATAGCCAAACGGAGACTAACCCCTGTAAATATACATGATCAGAGTAGACACTGTTTTACACCTTTTTAAAATATAACTTCATTTCCATCAGATCAGGATATTGATGGCCAAGAATGATATCATCTCTGGCTATTTCATATCAAATTTGTTGTCAAATGTTCTTTGCTATGACATCTCCCAGGGCTTTTTCTTTGATTTTAGGGAAAGGGCATGGCCTTACCGGAGGGGAAAAATAAGCGTGAAATGAATGCTTATGGGGAAAAGGTCAGAAAATATCAACATAACATTTAACATGTTCATATTTTCTCTATCAAGTGACAGTACAATTCAATTAAAAGCATTTCATGCAGTTCTGATAATTTAATGGTGTTTTTCTTGTGTGTTTTGTCTGCAACTGCATAACTCTTGGCTATTACTAAAATTGTAAACACGTCATCAATGAGTTTTCATAAAAACCCATTATAAATCAGAAATCACAGTAAATCTCAACTATTCCATTAACCAAGACAAATATGATCGGACTTTTGGTAGATAAAGATATCATCGGCATTTTTTGTAAATGAAGAAGCCTACATGTATGTCTCACATTTTTGCGATGACAATGGCATGAATGGAAAGTTCCATCTCGGTTTGTGGAGAAACTAATTAAATCAATTGTAGAGAGTAATACGCATACTAGCCTGTTAACACTGCAAGAGAAGTTGGCATTTCTATCGTGTTTCATCAGTAAAATTACGCTAATAGAAAGAAATTGTTGTGGTACTGCTGGTATGAAAGCGAAAGTACAGACACTGCGATTCATAAACGCTATACGGATTACTCGGATCTCTAGGTTAGACGGATGTATAGAAATGCGGTTAGCGTTTTATCACGTACACGGTGTCGATATAAAAAAATCCCTCTCCCTCCCTATCGGCGGAGAGGTAATTTATCAATGAAAAACACAACAGGTTTTGTAGTTGGGAAGTCTTTGCTATCGGCGGAGAAGAAATTTATAATTTACAGACAAGCTATTTCTGCTGTAGAAACGCCAATGTGTTGCGAAAACAATGTTTAACTAAACACCAGGAATGAGGTTCATATACGCGTATATGATAAATGCTGATTTTCAAGCTTGCGCAACTCATATCCGCGGATATGAACTTCATATCTGGTCGGATCCGGTGTTTAGTCATACCGATATTCTTTCGCGTTTTTTGGGAGTATATTCAATAATTCAAGCTTTTAAAAGGTTGATCTTGTGTAGACTAGAAGTTATCTGACAAAGCGAAGTGTTATTAAATGCATGAAAAGTAAATAAATTAATGAACAATTTACAACAAAACTAGTTTAGAATTGAAGAGAACTATTTTCTCTTGCGCATGTTCACAAGAAATAGTGAACTCTTTGCCGTAAAAACGACCGATCGCTATATTGCATTCTTCGAAAGCAATAAAAATGTGATTTTTGCGTATAAAAGGGCAATAACTCCTGAATGCCGCAAGCGATCTGGAAAAGTAATACATTGGAATGATACCCCAGTGATAACAAATATTCATGTAGAGTTTCATTGAATTCTGAAAATCCGTTACAGAGATATCGGACGGAAACCAGGCGGAAGGAGTTAAGGCGGAAGGACATGGAAGGATGGACGTACAAACTCAAAACCATATCTTTCTGCCTTCAGCAGAGGATAACAAAGAAACTTTTAGCCGAGACAAAAACTTCAGAATCAGATCTATTTTATTCCACAACTAAACAGAGTGGACCCTAATCAGAGCCTTATACAAGAGCTATCTGGTCTGGGTCTATTCTGTTTGCAAAGGTGCCAAAAGTTGTCTTAACAAGGGAAGGGGTTAACAATTTATTGTTAATTTTACCTCTGCTCTATTTGCTAATACTTTACAGATCAGCTTCTCTATTGCTGTGGCAATAAATTTCTTTATCATATCGTTTATTACAATGTACTAAGTAGGTCATATCCTTTACTACAATATAGTATATTATATCCTTTACTACAATATAGTCAATATGTTATATATCCTTTACTATAATGCACAAAGTAGGTCATATCCTTTACTACAATGTACTAAGTAGGTCACATCCTTTACTACAATATAGTATGTTATATCCTTTACTACAATATAGTAAATAGGTTATGTATCCTTTACTACAATGTACTAAGTCATATCATTTATTACAATGTACTAAGTAGGTCATATCATTTATTACAATGTACTAAGTAGGTCATATCCTTTACTACAATTTAGGTCAGATCCTTTAGTACAATGTATTTAGTAGGTCAGATAGCACCCATAAAGGATGATCCTTTAATGGTGTATGCTGCCTTTTTACACCTTCAGAACGAGTAGACCAAGATCAGTATTTATCCTGTTACTCCATATATATATATATACACCTTTCTACACCTTTGCAAAAAGAATAGACCCAGATGGCATTCTGAACAGGATCTGATTTGTTTGCTTATGAAACATACATATGACTCTACACTTTCTGCCTTGGCCAAAAAATCCTGATTTCATGTCATTATAATAATTATATAATAATAATTCTGCTAATTAATACTCATGATGTCATTTCTTTCATGAATGTTCATGGAGTAAAAGGTTACCTATAGAGTCAACACTGTACGAAATGTTTACACTTGCTAAAGAATTTTGAGTGACAAACAGTGCAGACCCTGATCAGAGGGCTGCTCTAGGAGTATTGTTATCTGGGTCTACATTATTGCAGATGCCAGTGCATGCATGTCCCACATTCAAAGGGTTAAGGCATTGTCAGTTAGTATTCTTATTTTCTTCTAAGGAGCTCCATGAATATGGCCCAGTAATGATTCTCTAACCGGAAGCCAAAAATATCCTATTTATTTATTTTTACAACAAAGACAGAATTAATTAAATTCATTATGGGGTGTGGGATGACAATCAGATGACATAAGACATAAAGCAGAGATGACATCAAGCAGATGATACAAAAAAACATTATCAGTGTGTTAAACAAGTTATGTCTTTCTTCCTTTCAAAGGCTTTGTACTAGCCAAGTATTTGAGAATAGATATATATTTCTTTTTTCTCGCAAAAGTTTGACAAGGTAGACCGGAGTTTCTACATGTATAACTTACACAAATTTTAATCCTTTCCTCCATAAATACGCCTTTCTACGCCTCTGTAATAACCACTTCTTGAAACCATTGTGATAAATAGAGCATTTGCTCCTGTAGGAGCATTGAATGCTCTATTTATCACAATGATTTCAAACTACAAAGTTCTAAAATTTTACTTTTCTCTAGTAAATGCTCCTTTTGGGTTGATTCATTCAAAGAGGTTGGGTCTAAAAATAGCCTATGGAGGAATGGGTTAAGAGCCCTGCAGAATTATTTGTTCATTTATTGACATCTTAGTTAATCAAAGCGTTGCAGACACTGCAGTATTCTTTGCATGGCATCAATGTCTTGAAAATCATATTTCTGATATCGAATAAGTTTGCTATGGCATGAAATTGCGTATCTATTAACACTCTTTCCAGTGGATAATTAAGTTGCAGCTGACACGTAAGCCAATTCCCGCTATGCTTATTATCAAATGACCACTCGCAGTTTATGGGGTCTGATTACCCAATCGTTTGCGTAAGATCATCCGACGCGCGCTTCTTTATTTGCGCGCTACTTTATTCATTGAGTAGCTGCCTCTGGGATAATACTTTCATTCATATGATGATCACATGTTTTTGTCATGTGACTAATATTTGTACATTCGTGTGGCCATCTTACACATTGCTATATTTTGTGGATTTTGTTGCACATACTAAGCCAAAAGCCTATGTTATTAAGCATTTTCATGTCAGAAATAGTATACTATGATCGGTTCTGGATGCCATGTTATCAAACACCTTTTGTATCCATTGCACTAGATTGCTAAGCGGAATGGCAGTTGTCAGGTAGGCGAGTGAACCATGGGTTTGACTGTGGATTGCCGCCTTTGTATTATGTTTCAAATTGTTTTTTATATTGGCAAGAAATTACATTCAACTAAAAACTGGAGTAAACAGAGTACTTTTAACCCTTACTATGCTGAAACTGCTAAACCTTTAGCTCACAACCTTATCACCACTTACACTTTATCTCACAACCTTATCACCACTTACACTTTATCTCACAACCTTATCACCACTTACACTTTATCTCACAACCTCATCGCCACTTACACTTTATCTCACAACCTTATCACCACTTACACTTTATCTCACAACCTTATCACCACTTACACTTTATCTCACAACCTCATCACCACTTACACTTTATCTCACAACCTTATCACCACTTACACTTTATCTCACAACCTCATCGCCACTTAACCTTTATCTCACAATGACTCAACCTTATCACCACTTACACTTTATCTCACAACCTCATCGCCACTTACACTTTATCTCACAACCTTATCACCACTTACACTTTATCTCACAACCTTATCACCACTTACACTTTATCTCACAACCTCATCACCACTTACACTTTATCTCACAACCTTATCACCACTTACACTTTATCTCACAACCTCATCGCCACTTAACCTTTATCTCACAATGACTCAACCTTATCACCACTTACACTTTATCTCACAATCTCATCACCACTTACACTTTATTTCACAACCTCATCGCCACTTAACCTTTATCTCACAATGACTCAACCTTATCACCACTTATCCTTTATCTCACAACCTTATCACCACTTACACTTTATCTCACAACCTTATCACCACTTACTTTATTTCACAACCTTATCACCACTTATCCTTTATCTCACAGCCTAATCACCACTTTTCTTTATCTCACAATCTCATCACCACTTACACTTTATTTCACAACCTCATCGCCACTTAACCTTTATCTCACAATGACTCAACCTTATCACCACTTATCCTTTATCTCACCACTTATCCTTGATCTCACAAACCCTTATCACCACTTATCCTTTATCCCAAAATAACAACATTATCACCACTTATCATTTATCTCACACCATTATTACCATTTATCCTTCATCTTGCAACTTATTACCACATATCTTTTATCTTGCAACCTTATCATCAGTCTGTTTTACAAAGGCGTAGAAAAGCGTATTTACAGAGCAAAGGGTTAAATCATAACACAATCAATTAAAATATTTCTATAGCTTTGATGAATTGAAGATAATTTCTACAAACAATATGGATTAGAAAATATGTGACATCTACTAGACACCTACATGACAAATACAGTATACTTGAAACCTACAGTATATTATGTCTATGTGACATGAATGTACAGTATTTGACACCTATATGACCTGTTCAGTGTTGACACCTATACTACATGTACAATGATGACACCTATGTGACATGTACATTATATTATATGACATATTTAGTAATTGATATCTATACGACATGTACAGCATTTGATACCAATAATGATCTGTATAGCACTTGACACGATATGACTTGTACAGTAATGACACCTACATAACATACATTATTTAAGATACAGGGACAATATGACATGTTTCGTAATTGATATCTATATGACATGTAAAGTATTTGACACCTATACGATATTTGCAATATTTGAAAAGAAATGAAAAGGAATACATGCTGTATTGATAAATTGATAAAAATAGTATTCTTCGTATATTTAAAGGGATATTCAATATTATTCAATAGTTCTCTCAAATTCTACTCTATATACTGTAACTGGTGTATACCAATGATTAACCATTAACTCCATAAATACACCTTTCCACGCCTTTGTACGGCTCTGTTTGCTTATGATTAAAAAAGATATAATTCTACAGTTTTTGCCATGGCAAAACATTAAATTTTCTGTATCCATGTGGTTTTTTAACAATTAATCTAATTAATATTCATGATATCATTATTTATCAATAAACCACCGATCTTCTAAGAACTAGAGATTGAGACAAAAATTGAAGTCCCTGATCAGACGCCTCATTTTCAAGGTGGTGTCTGATCTAGGACTGCACTATTTGTCGTGGTGCATATTTGCGGCTTTGCGACATTGGCGGTGAAAGAGTTAAATAAAGTACCTTATCAACAGAATTCCATTCGTTCACTTTCCGTATATACTTTCCGTATAACACTTGAGAAATGCAAATTTAAAGTGGTTAACTATTAGACAAGGTCTTGTGCCTGTGGGGGCCTAAATGCCTTAGTATACATCGATAGTTTAGGGTGGCAGAGGCTCTGGAAGTTGACAGATAATCTCACCTCCTTAACTAGGATCAATATCTTGTTAGCATGTGCCTTAGTCCTCCCCATGTAACTTGTAGTAGAATGAACAAACTGTCCTCAATGCAAACATTCTTCTAATTCACATTTCAAAACAGATTTTCTACCACTCCTTAACCCGTTTACTATATAAATACGCCTAAATACACCTTTGCAAACAGAGTAGACCCAGATCAGATGGCTCCTATAGGAGCCGTCTGATCAGGGTCGGCTCTGTTTGCTTTCTGAAATAACACAGATCTAATTCTACAGATATATTTTATGTGTTCACATGCATCTAGTTAATATTCATGATATCATTATTTCTTGCATGAATATTCATGGAGGAAAGGGTTAAAGAGTTTCCAACTGTCTGACCCTGATGTGTCTCTTCAGGATTTTATGTGTTTTCAACCCATTCCTTCATAGGCTATTTTTAGATCCAACTACTTGGAATAAATCTACCAAAATGGAGCAATAAATTGAGAAAAGGAATTTTTTTTAGAATTTTTTAGTTTGAAACCATTGTGATAAATAGAGCATTTGCTCCTTTAGGAGCAAAATTTAATGCTCTATTTATTTTTACAGAGGCGTAGAAAAGCGTATTTATGGAGGAAAGGGTTAAAGGAAGTAACGGATTTCCTGTAACATGATAAATGTTAAATTTCCCCGCAAAACCAAAGCTGGCTGTGGTACATTGTTTATACAACCAGCATGGTTTAACCCTTTTCCAAATGATCATATATCCATGAATAAATCACTTCATGAATATGCACCTATGCTTAATTCTATAAGGTAAAAAATAAAAGGATTTTTTTTTTTTTACAAGTCAAAAAACTGTAGGATCAGATCTATATAATTCCATAAACAAACAGAGCCGACCCTGAATCAAATGGCTCTTACAAATGTTTCCAAAATTCATATCAAGGAAAAGGTTAAACTAAAAACTCAAATGTAAATGATAACTAGAAAATTGTGTCCATAGGACATGGATACCCCCTAGCAATATGTCTCAAATTCAAGCACTTTTCACTATACGTGTATGTTATAATTATATTATTATATAGTGAAAAAAATTCAAAGTCCCATAACTCTGATAAAAATAATTTGAGCAAAAGATCCCTTCTTTAAGTACATTTTCATATCAACTTTGTTCAAATGTGAAAGTTTCAAGTATATCTTCCCTTTGGTGTATGAGAAGTTGGACATACACAATTCTTTCACTATGAAATTATGAAAATTTCAAAGTCCCATAATTCCTGTAAATATGGCCGATATACCCCATTCAGGTTTTGTTTGCGGGGTATAATAATACAGTTTTGATTCTACAGTTTCTGCCTGTGTTCATACATGTATATCGTAAAGTCATGCTAGTGTAAACACATGATAAATAGGTAATTAACATAGGCACCTGTAAAAGCAGGTGGTTGCTTAATGTCATGTATTAACCCTTTCCTCCATAGGCTATTTTTAGATCCAACCTCTTTTTAGTTATAACCTCTTTGAATAAATCTACCAAAAAGGAGCATTAACTAGAGAAAAAGAATTTTTTAGAATTGTGTAGTTCTGAAACGATTGTGATAAATAGAGCATTTGCTCCTTAGGAGCAAATGCTCTATCTATCACAATGGTTTCAAAAAGTGACTTTTACAGAGGCGTAGAAAGGCGTATTTATGGAGGAAAGGTTTAAGCTAACACCTATTCTAAAAATCCAGAATTATACTTCTTATGAGTGGTTGTATTAGTGAGACTAACTGTACCATTATAAGAATTGATCGGATTCAAATTCATTGAGTCATTATTTATTAAATGATTATTCAGGAAGTAAAGGGTTAAGGTGAATTTATCTTCAATAATTTTGTCCAAGGTTTGTGAGTGGCCAAGAAGATTATCATAAATGTTTGTGTATCCTCTGCAAACTTACAATGACTCTCAAGAAGGTTGTTTTGACGCAACAAAATTTTCTTGCATAAATAGCATGTCGAAATTAAAAAGATTTTTGATAAATATAGCTATAATATGCCAGATAAAAGACTTGTTTAAGTTTTGTCCCGGAAAGTATAAACATAAATTTCATCCAAAGATATACAAACAACCTACTGCATGATTGTCTTGTCTGTACGAGTCACACGAGCAAATTTAGGGAATTTAGAAGCCAAACTATTGAAACTTCACACTATTGGCATATACGTTAGAGCTCCATATAAGATGCGTACATTAATTTTTTTCAAGAATAACTTTTTTATTTCTCCATCAAACGCTATGTTGTGACCACTCTTTAGAATCGTCTCGATGCTGACACAAAAACTGTTAATATGCTGGAGTGCGAAAATCAGAACAAAGGGGAATAATTCAAAAAGTATTGCATGCAGAGTGATGAACCTTAGTTACATCAATGGTTCTCAATGAGAGGAAGAAACATGGAATTTGAAAGCTCTATAATGATTAGTTTAGAAATGACAGCCAAAAAATAAAAAGTGTGACGGACAGACAGACAGAGGGACAGAGGGACAGAGAGATGACGGAAAAGTGATCCCTAAGTGACACACTGCTTCTAGGCAGGTGACACAAAAAGTGACTTTTACAGAGGTGTAGAAAGGTATATTTATGGAAGAAAGGGTTAACAATCATGTAATTGTGCATGACCATGTAGCTTTATTACACTCTACAGAATATTCACGAGAAACCCCCTCTCAGTCCATGACAGACACAATATCTGATCATATGAAAACGGATTTCCCAGACTCCAATCGGGACAGCTTCAATATCTCGCCCAACAAACGTGCTTAGATGTGTCAAGATGACATGCCATTTTTAATGAAATCATGCAAGGATGAAGTACACTTATATCTAGCAGAAAAGATAGTAGGTGCCCAAACCCATTTGACTGGTGGTGAAAAAACAACTTGGCATATCCACTGCTTAGTGGAATTGGTAAGAAACATCTGTGTGTCCCAATCACGTCTGTGCCATTAGTGGCCAGACGAACCATTTACCCTGCTGCTTTAGATCTGGAGTCTGGAGACAACTTTATTTTACTGAATAAACCATTGAAAGAAAATGCTGAAAATGCTGAACAAAATTTCTCAAGCAAATGTCTCTCTTGAAGTCCAGGTCTCTTCTAATACCATCCTGCCAATGCCTACTTTGAGCAGTATGTAAATGGCACTCTTTTACACTTAAATGAGCATGTTGCATATTTGACAAAAATATGAAAAGAGAATACTAACAAGATGTGTTTGTGAAACACTATGCACCAAACATGACCTCTAACCTTGATATATGACCTTGACCTTAATAAGTTTTAGTCACCCCTAAAAATGTTTGCCTCCATAAGTTGCAAATTCATGCCAAGTTTGAAGTATGTATGTGCAATGGCTACAAAATTATCGCCAACGTTAAAGTTGGGGACAAACCAAGCAACAAACCAACAGACAGGCAGGCAGAGCAAAAACAATATGCCCCCTCCCCTCTCACCTCCATAGGGCATAAGAAAAACTGAGCATGTTTTAACTGTATTTCGGTAGGGAAGGTCACTGCATAGAAAGTTGGTTACCTGTTCACTCAGAAAATCATCGGCTACTCAATCACTAGTACAGAGCAACAATAATGGTTGAAAATACACCGTGAGACACATGCATTCTGTAATATTTCTGGAGTATAGTTTCCACATTTTTAGGGGAATTTTTGCCCAAAATGGGAGAAAAGGGTATATTCTGGGATGTGGGTAATGGGGCGCCCTCTGTTAAAAAGTGTGACCCACCCAGACAATTATGGATAATAGAGAATAGCACCTTCTGGTAAGCGTCATCCACATTAACATTGATGGGTAATATAGGATGGCGCCCTCTGGTAAGCATCACCCACCCTAACATTGATGGGTAGTAGAGGATGGTGCCCTCTGTTAAGTGTCACCCACCCTGACAATGATGGGTAATAGAGAATGGCACCCTCCGGTAGACGTCACCCACCCTAACACTGATGAGTAGCACAGGATGGCACCCTCTGGTAAGTGTGACACCCACCCTGACAATGATGGGTGGCAGAGGATGATGCCCTCTGGTAAGTGTGACACCCACCCTGACAATGATGGGTGGCAGAGGATGATGCCCTATGGTAAGTGTCACCAACCCTGACAATGACGGGTAGTAGAGGATGGTGCCCTCTGGTAAGTGTCACCCACCCTAACAATGATGGGTAGTAGAGGATGGTGCCCTCTGGTAAGTGTCACCCACCCTAACAATGATGGGTAGTAGAGGATGGTGCCCTCTGGCAAGTGTCACCCACCCTGACAATGATGGTCTTTTGGGAATAGTAAATGTATGCAAGTTCTATACTGAAGATCAAAATGACTAATCCGACTGAAACAGGACTTTGTAGAAGTCATTATAATTCAACCATAAAGGTTTTGAAACAGTTGAATAACAAATTTCTCTATTGATTTTCTCCATGAATAAAATATGTTGGGAAACCATTTGAGACCAAAGCAATTAAAAGTCTGAAATTCAATTCTGTATTTTCTGTCATTTATGGATTAAATGCTCTAATCATAGACTGAAATAACTAATTACAGTCTAATTGGCAATTCCAATAATTTGTTTCGTGCTTTCAGTCATTTCACTTATAGAATTTTGCTATCACACAATTACCATATTGATTGCTTATTGTGAAACATTTGTATTATGTTCCTCGACTTTTATTAGCAAAAAGAATATCATATCTATCCTGAATATTAGGACACCTTATCTCATATTAGGACACAATATCTCATGCATCATATTAGGACACCATCTTATATATCATATTAGGACACCTTATATCTCACATATCATATAATTAGACCATCTTATCTTATATTAGGACACCTTATCTCATATGTATAGGATTAGGACACCTTATATCACATCAGGACACGTTATCTCGTAATATCGTATTAGGACACTTTATATCATATAATCCTATTGGGACACCTTATCTCATATATTGTATCTAAATATTAGGACATAAAAGGCCATGTATTGCTTACCTAATAAGCATGTATTGCTTACCTAATAGGCATGTATTACTTACCTAATAGGCATGTATTGCTTATATTTACCTAATAAGCATGTATTGCTAACCTAATAGGCATGTATTACTTACCTAATAAGCATGTATTGCTTATATTTACCTAATAAGCATGTATTGCTAACCTAATAGGCATGTATTACTTACCTAATAGGTATGTATTGCTTATATTTACCTAATAAGCATGTATTGCTTATATTTACCTAATAAGCATGTATTGCTAACCTAATAGGCATGTATTACTTACCTAATAGGCATGTATTGCTTATATTTACCTAATAAGCATGTATTGCTAACCTAATAGGCATGTGTTACTTACCTAATAAGCATGTATTGCTTATATTTACCTAATAAGCATGTATTGCTAACCTAATAGGCATGTATTACTTACCTAATAGGTATGTATTGCTTATATTTACCTAATAAGCATGTATTGCTTATATTTACCTAATAAGCATGTATTGCTAACCTAATAGGCATGTATTACTTACCTAATAGGTATGTATTGCTTATATTTACCTAATAAGCATATATTGCTTACCTAATAGGCATGTATTGCTTACCTAATAGGCATGTATTGCTTACCTAATAAGCATGTATTGCTAACCTAATAGGCATGTATTGCTTACCTAAAAGCATGTATTGCTAACCTAATATGCATGTATTGCTTATATTTACCTAATAAGCATGTATTGCTTACCTAATAGGCATGTATTGCTTACCTAATAAGTATGTATTGCTTACCTAATAGGCATGTATTGCTTACCTAATAAGCATGTATTGCTAACCTAATAGGCATGTATTGCTTACCTAATAAGCATGTATTGCTTACCTAATAAGCATGTATTGCTAACCTAATAGGCATGTATTGCTTACCTAATAAGCATGTATTGCTTACCTAATAAGCATGTATTGCTAACCTAATAGGCATGTATTGCTTACCTAATAGGCATGTATTGCTTATATTTACCTAATAAGCATGTATTGCTCACCTAATATGCATGTATTACTTACCTAATAGGTATGTATTGCTTATATTTACCTAATAAGTATGTATTGCTTATATTTACCTAATAAGCATGTATTGCTAACCTAATAGGCATGTATTATTTACCTAATAGGCATGTATTGCTTATATTTACCTAATAAGCATGTATTGCTTACCTAATAGGCATGTATTACTTACCTAATAGGCATGTATTGCTTATATTTACCTAATAAGCATGTATTGCTTACCTAATAGGCATGTATTGCTTACCTAATATGCATGTATTGCTTACCTAATAAGCATGTATCACATATCTAAAAGGCATGTGTAACTTACATAATTATCTCTTTGCATGCCAGTAGAGATGACCTGGGCAAATCTCAATAAAAACTGTTCTGTACACCAAATGTGGTTAAATTTGGAGAAAAATTATCTTTGACAAGCACAAGCAACAATTACTGCTAAACTTATCCAAATATTTGGACAGACAAACTTAGGCAAGTAATGCCCATCAGATTAAACAGCTTCCAAGGGAACACTTTAATTAGAGCTTACACGATTTGCTATATTAGACTGTGTAATTTAAAGTTCACGTATTCAGCATTGCAAACTGGTAGGGAGGGGGAGATTTGGTGTCTGAATATTTAAGGTATATACAGTAAGTGTGAAAATATTTCACATGCCCCAATTGATGTGTGTTGGCCAATTTCTTCCGAAAGAAAAAAAATCATTTAATCTGGTCGAAGTTATTGCTGAAGTACATCACAGCTAATATCTTATGTCAAATAAATTCACATGAAAGACTGTGCCATATTCATCAGTCTAAAGCCATGTAAAACAAGAGAGCCATGATGGCATTGTATTGCTCATCTGTTAAAAGGCTAAGTAATTCATTATGTACATCTGTCAAAATTGTGCAGATCACTGTATTTCACTGTACAGTTTGTAAAAGAATATTTTCACTATTTTAGCTCCTGTGACCTGCTTTCCCAGCAGATTAAAACAATCTATATAAATTACAAAGACAGCCTACGGATAATTACTGTGAAGTTTCATCAACTTTCAAATGTTTTTTTAAAAGTTTAGCTCCTGTGAACTACTAATGCAACAGACCAGAACCATTTATAAAAACATTAACCCTTTCCTCCATAAATACGCCTTTCTACGCCTCTGTAATAGTCACTTCTTGAAACTATTGTGATAAATAGACAAAAACTACACAATTTTAACATTTTCCTTTTCTCTTGTAAAATTTAATGCTCTATTATGGTAGATTCATTCAAAGAGGTCGCATCTTCCATCATGTGGTTTAGGACCAGATGCTGTTAACCCTTTCCCTGTTCTATTTCTATTCCAAATTTCAATGCATTTTTATAGCTCGATTATAGCAAGATTTAGGTATTGTACTCAAGCATTGAAAAATGATGCGCCCAACAGCTGTAAGGGTCTTAAAGATACTGTTTGATGTGTGGGTTTTGCCAAAAATCACAGGGTGATTGTATGGTGGATGTGGTAACACACATGAAGTCCATTAGTTTGTAAATAGTCTCTTACAATAGATGACTTATGTGCTATGGTGTTGTTGTGGAGAATCAAGTCAGGCAACCTGGGTGGTGGAATGCTCAACAACTTCAGGTAAAATCTTTTCAGCATATACTTTTCTCTAAATGGAGGTGTGCTCTAGGGCAGTAAACTAGCATACCATTCCACAGGTATAACAAGAAATATGTGTTCTGCACATCATCTCAAGTTAGCTTAAATTTTACTCAAGTTTTATGAAAATCCTTCAAAGAATTTAAAAGATATGGAGCTGACACGAAAATGTAATGGAAATCCAAGGTTAAAACACTTGACCTTCGAATGTGACCTTGACCTTGAGCTGACATGACTGCCACATGTGTTCTGCACATCATCTCAAATTGGTTAACATTTGAGGCTTCCATTCCAATTTGCAGTGCTTTGCGGTAGTAAACACAGCCGTGAGGAGGGCCAGAAACATGTTGTAGGGGTGGTAGAGCACACCCGAAACAGTGTTGTGAGGAGGGCCAGAAACATGTTGTAGGGGTGGTAGAGCACACCCGAAACAGTGTTAAGTGCATGCATGCCCAAAAAACAGGTCAGCTCCGAGCTTTGCGAGGAGTGTAGAGCGGCTTTCAACAGGAATTGGGAGAAACCTAATGATGCTCACCATTAGAGATGCTGAGCTCCCGAAGATCCTTTAGAGCCGGGTTGTATTTCTTGGTCAGCACCCAGACTGACTGCTCCGCGTGAAGTCCGAGAAGGCTAGCTCTGAGAGCATATCTTGGTAGTAATACATTCAATGGTTTAGGGAGAGATGTTTAAAGAGAGCATTCTTTTAAATCTATTTTATCTCCTGTGACCTGGGTCCATGCTTATAAAACTTTTAGTTGAGTCTGAGTTTGTTCTGAAGTTTTTGACTTGTGAGTTTTTTTGCTCAAATCTGAGCAATCAAAAGCTTGAGAACTCAAATCTGACCTATCAAAAGATTGAGAACGAACTCAGAATGACTGAATACAATTCCTGATAAAGGATCACCTGCAGATAATTTCTGTGTCATGTTGTGGAAATCCAATCAGGGATTTTAGAGATGTTGCTTAAATGGATAGGAAGATTACAGCAGACCAGGCCCCCCGTTTCTCGAACATTCTTAAGTAATTGCAAAGAATAAGACTGAACAGTGGGATTAAGTCTGTTAAAATGATTTGCTAAGCACTTGTAAGTTTTTGCAATTCATGAACATTCTTACTATTGGTTTAGCTAAGAACGTATAACGTTCATATCTTTCCCGTTCTTTTCTGTTGCTATCGTGCTACTCTTCAATTGGAGGCACATTTGCACTATTTTTGCATGTGCTGTCAGAAACATCTGCTGAATAACTGAGACCGCTAGAAAGCGCACCCTTTACTAGGGGTGAATTGCAGCGCACCCTTACTAGGAGTGAATTGCAGCGCACCCTTTACTAGGGGTGAATTGCAGCGCACCCTTTACTAGGGGAGAATTGGAGAAAATGTTGGCCATGGAAGAGATCCTCAGTAGAAATTGGTTGAAATTGTCGCAGACGTCCTTGGAAATCAGCCATATTTAAGACTATTATGATTATTTAACCTTTCCCTGTTCTATGTTTATTCCAAATTTCAATACCTACTGAATACTCATGGGAAAATAGTTACAACGAAATATGGAAGGCAGAGCAGTGTAGCCATTTTAGAAAGTAAAGAAACATATCTATCAAATTCTATTAGCAAACAGAGCAGACCCTGATCAGACGGCTCCTCTAGGAGCCGTCTGATCTGGGTCTACTCTATTTGCAAATGCGTGAAAACACGTCTGTATGAGGGAAAGGGTTAACTTGTGCCCCACATGCAATTGGTACAAAAAAACCCAAAACTTTTGTAGTCTATAAACTTCTCATTTCCATACCTGTCATGGGTCAGAACGCATTAAGAGTGTGACAATAATAGTCTTGGGGCCACTAAGGTCCCCGAAGGGTCCAAGGCAAAGCTCTGGTTGGGGGTTTGGCTCTGGTTTTTTGAAGGTAATTCAAGGTTTCAATGATAATATTTCAAATAATTTTTTTCAAGAATTTAGGAAATGCATGTGTGATAGTGAACTAAGCATGTGAGCATGATTCCAGATTAGTCAACTTCTCTTGGGGCTGTCTGATCAGGGGCTGTTCAGTTTGCCTATGAAGATACAGTAAAACCTCTCAATAACGACCACTAAATTATATCAAGTATTTTGTGTTAAAGGCAGGTGGATGCTTAACTCATTCTCTCCTAGGCTATTTTTAGACCCAACCGCTTTGAATGTATCTACCAAAAAGGAGCATTAACTAAAGTAATGGAAAATATTAGAATTTTGTAGTTTGAAACCATTGTGATAAATAGAGCATTTGCTACTATAGGAGCAAAATTCTCTATTTGTCACAATGATTTCATAAAGTGACTTTTATAGATGCGCAAATATGCGTGACTAGGGGATAATGTGTTAAAGCAAGGTGAAAGTAAAACAGAACGCTCCTTTAGGAGCATTCTGTTTTACTTTCACCTTGCTTTAAGCAACTACCTTTAAGCAAATACCATCTAATTAACACATTTTAGTGGTCGTTATAGAGAGGTTTTACTGTAGATATGATTATACAGTTTCAGTCATGGTAAGAAATTCCCATGCAGCATGATGCTCATAATGTCATTATGAGAAATCAGCTAATTAATATTCATTACTTCTTTTTATAAACACTTGTCAGATAAAAGATTTAACCTTTCCCTGTTCTATGTTTATTCCAAATTTCAATACCTACTGAATAAGTTCATGGACAAAATAGTGGTAATGAAATATGGAAGGTGGAACACTGTAGCCATTTTAGAAAGTAAAGAAACAGGTCTATCAAATTCCATTAGCAAACAGAGCAGACCCAGATCAGACCGCTCCTATAGGAGCTGTATGATCTGGGTCTGCTCTGTTTGCAAATGCGTGAAAATGCCTTTATGTGAGGGAAAGGTTTCAGCCAAGGTAATACTGTTCTTAAATTAACAGACTTAAGAACGATATTTAGATATACAGTAAAACTTCGATTATTCGAACACTGAAATACGTATTATTATCGATCTTTAAGACAGGTGGCAGCTGAATGCATGGTGGAAGTCAAGCAGAAAGCTCCTCCAGGAGCTTTCTGCATGACTTTCACCATGCATTAAGCAGCCACCTGCCTAAAAGGGTCTAAATTCTTCTATACAGAAAATTCGAATAATCGAGATTTTGCTGTATTGCTAAGCCTACTAATTTCCGTGAAATGTACTGATATCTAAGACTGATAATTTAAGCCTCTTACTAAGACTGTTAAGGATTTAAGACATTTAATGTACTTAAGAATGTTTGTGAGACGGGGGCCAGGGTTTCGGTAAGCATTTAATTGAGGAGGATACGGGTCAATAATTCAAATATATGGGTTTGTATACTTATAACTTCTCAGATAAGAGTTTATATCTTCTAAGATACTAAGAGTTTACATCTCTTTTAAGATAAGGGTTTATAACTTCTAAAGTAAGAGTTTATAACTTCTAAGATAAGAGTTTATATCTTCTAAGATAAGAGTTTATATCTTCTAAGATAAGAGTTTATCTTTTAAGATAAGGGTTTATAACTTCTAAGATAAGAGTTTATAATGGTTTATAACTTCTAATACAAGGGTTTGAAATTTATAAATTCTTAGACACGTGTTGTCTCACAAAACCATCACAGCAAAGATACACACACACATAATACAATTCAGCAGAAAATAATCAAGTTCATAAAGGACGATGTTCTGGGGACAAACATGTTATGCAGGAGATATGATTCAGTCGTTGCCTTGTATCAGTCCATGCCAGTCAATACTGATCAGCAAACATTCTATATGCAAATGCTCTTCCTCTTAACCTTTTCAACATTAACCTGTTAGACACACAACATTGTTTCAACGTTTATTCAACATTGAAACAATGTATGTCTGCTAGCATGTAACTTTTGTCTGCAAAACATGGAGCCTTCATAACACTTTACTCAATAAATACCCCTTTACAAACAGAGTAGACCCAGATTAGACGGCTCTTACATGCAGGAGCTGTCTGATCAGGGTCTTCTCTGTTTGCTTATGATATAATATAGGATATGATTCAACAGTTTCTGCCATGGCCAAAAGTTCCTGTGTCCATGTGCTATTATAAGAAAATAATGTAATTAATATTCATGACATTATTATATGAATATTCATGGAGGAAAGTCTCTAAAACTCGTTTTGAAGATTGGGGCCATGGAGCTGCAAAGCTGCGGTGTAGCGGGTACAGGAGGGGTGTCCCTTCCCATACTGATTTTTTTTTAAAATTTGTGCTTGCTTATATGCAATTTAGATGCATTCTAAAACAATTTAGGGACTGTTATAGCTCTTAATATTTTAATCAACAAAACATCATTATGTTTGTCAATTTACGGCGTCAGGCGTACTCAGCAAATTCAAATGTGAAAAAAGTGCAAATGACTTTTTTTATTGTTAATAACGTAATTGCATAAGTGTAAGTCTGAGTGACTAGTAGTGTGGACCTCGGATCAGGTCAAATATTTTATGGCATTGATCTGGATTCAAACTGTATGCACACAGTGCAGGTAAACATTTGAAACTGTACATGTATCGGTAGAAACTGTAGAGTCAGATCTATTATAATCTCATAAGCAAACAGAGCAGACCCTGATCAGATGACTCCTACATCAGCTGTCTGATCTGGGTCTACTCTTTGTACTTAGGGCCGAAAAAGAATTTATACAAGGGAAAGAGTTCAACAGAAACTCTAGATAGACGTTAATTTTGTCCAACAAAATAATGTGGCTTTCAAAATGGTCACATATATGCAGTAGTTCCTACAAACAATAATCATTATTGCCGGTCTACGTACATTTGCATACAGAGGCGTGAATTTAAACACTGGAAAAGTCCCTTTGTGTTGTAAAGACTTGAACTCTGATAAATCATGCGGGATGTTTGCTTTTCTGTATGCTTTTGATCAAACCCATGAAAATGCTTTTTTAATCAAATATATTTTGAAAGCAATCACAGCAAAAATTTCACATTGGGCCGACAATCTTTCCTAATTAAGTCCATCCACCATTTAACCCTTTCCCTTATATAAACGTGTTTTCACGCATTTGCAAACAGAGTAGACCCAGATCAGACGGCTCCTAGAGGAGCCGTCTGATCAGGGTCTGCTCTGTTTGCTAATGAAATTTGATAGATATATTTTTAGTTTCTAAAATGGCTGCAATGTTCAATCTTCCATATTTCATTATATCTATTTTGTCCATGAATATTCAGTGGTTATTGAAATTTGGACTAAATATAGAACAGGAATAGGGTTAATATATAGTTGGGAGAAGTCATCAATGGTAATACACATTATTGAGGTTTAGCTCTAAAGAGATGATATCATCCTTAGAAAGGAAAATGTTCACATCTGACAGAGAAAATTATATACTTTAAGAATTAAAACACAGTGTTGAGTCATATATGATTGTGTCTTCACAATTAATTATCTCCTTCATAGAAACACATTTTTACTCCTTTGCAAACAGAGTAGACTCAGATCAGATGGTTCGTATAGGAGCTGTCTGATCGTTGTCTGCTCTGTTTGCTTTTGGCATGATATAGATCTGATTCTACAGTTTTTGTCAAAGCAAAAACTTCCTTGGAAAGTTTACATTATAAAACTTCAGCTAATAAATAATTCATGGTGTCATAATTTCTTACATGAATATTGAACAGGGAAAGGGTTAAAGAATTGCAGCAGACAGCGATTACTTAGAGTTAACAAGCTAGATAAATTAGTGACTTATGGCATCATTGCCATGAGATTGTATCATGCAAGATCAATAAAACATTATAGGAATTTTGGTCTGGCTATACTGTGTGCTGCTTTGAAAATAGTCTGTGTGTTGTTATGAAGATATTCTGTGTGTTGCTTTGGAAATGTTTTTACTAAAACTCCAATTGATATATCAGCCTACACCTCCTGATTAGCTTTATATCGAACTACAGCTGAACTTCAATATCTCGAACTTCAAGGGACCATACAAATTAGTTCGAGATGACAGAAGTTCAAGTTTTCGATTTCTAATCTGGACAATTTCCCAAGTTCCAAGCTTAATGCAGGTCTAAAATAACTTTACTTTAAGCATTACTTTAGACCTGCATTAAGCTGTCATGTGTGTTTCTAAATATGCATAGTCATACATTGTTAGAGCAATTTTGTATTGTAAGTTTTGGAAGGACTGAACTTTTAGTTCGAGTTATCCCGATGTTCGAGTTATCCAAGTTCGAGATATCAAAGTTTAACTGTACTCCCATTGACTCGTATCAGCTTACACATCCTGGATAGCTTTTTGTAGAGCTAATTAAGTTTGCAAAGAAGTTCAAAGACTCAAAAATAAAATTCCGGTAACACAAAATAAACTTATTAGGTTTGCATTGGATACGGAACCATTGAGGTCTCACATTGGAAATGATATTTTCTCTAAGCTTAACCTTTTCCCTGTTCTATGTTTATTCCTAATTTCAATATCTACTGAATATTCATGGCCAAAAAAATATAATGAAATATGGAAGGTTGAATATTGTAGCCATCTGAGAAACTAAAGACCAAGATCTTTCAAATTCTATTAGCAAACAGGGCAGACCCTGATCAGATGGCTCCTCTAGGAGCCGTCTGATCTGGGTCTCCTCTGTTTGCAAATGTGTAAAAATACATTTATATGGGGAAAAGGGTTAACTCGGGTTACCAGTCCATGGTAGGATAGATTAGATAACACACATGTCTTCAACATTCATAATAATACAGCTCCTGGCTGTATGAACGATAAATTGTCTCCTGTCAGTGAAGCACACAATTAACAAGACTAGATTTAAAGAGTCAGTCATTGCTTCCAGTGAATCATGTATAAGTACTCATTCCAACGTTGAATCAATTACATGTACTGATACTAGACAATATTCCCTTCCTAAAGTTAACAGTTTTGGACAAAAGACATTTGCATATCCTGGTTGTATATTATGGATTTCTTTGCCACGGTCTATGAGATTCTAAAACTATGTCTGATTTTAGATCAAATGTGAAAGCATTCCTGCTTTATAATCCAGGGAATGAATATTATTATATATAATGTCCTAATAATTAATCTGTGATAGTTAACACTGTATTTCAATTATTCAACTATTCAATGGTCTTTCAGTCTTACTGTTTGTTGATAACTTTAACCCTTTCCTCCATTAATACACCTTTCTACGCAAATGCTCTATTTATCACATTGGTTTCAAAACTACAAACTTAAAAAAGTTTCCATTTCTCTAGTTAATGCTTCGTTTCGGTAGATTTATTCAAAGAGATTGGATCTAAAAAATAGCCTATGAGGGAATGGGTTAACTGTGATATTTTTTCGTTAAAATTTGTACTAATTTTATGTCTTCCCATCACCTAATGACCAGTTAATTAGCGCATATCAAAACGCAATCAAGTATATAACATTAAACTCTCCTTTGACTATGGCACAATTCCTAGCAAAGGAGGTTTATCTTTTAGAACCAAATTCATATAATTCAGTAGATTGGGGGCCAGGGAGAAGCCCGGAACAGTGTCAGGACACTTGGTATCTTCTGTGTATCCCCCAATCTTTTGGCAGTAATATTTTATTAGGTAGCAGTAATATTTTATTAGGTAGCTAAAACATGGCTCTCATGTCACCAGCAGAGGTGACGGCAGGAATTTTTGAGTCACCAGCGAAGGTGACGGCAGGAATATGGAGTCACCAGCGGAGGTGACGGCAGGAATATGGAGTCACCAGCGGAGGTGACGGCAGGAATATGGAGTCACCAGCGGAGGTGACGGCAGGAATATGGAGTCACCAGCGGAGGTGACGGCAGGAATCTGGAGTCACCAATTGAGGGGACGTCACCAAAGGAGGTGAAGTCACCAAAAGAGGTGACGGCAGGATATGGGAGTAAATAAGGCTGAATTCATGCATAGTAGGTCAAGGGTGTGCGGGCTTGTCTATCCAGTTATTTTCATATCCGTAATATGGCAAATCCTATGCGGATATTTTGCATTGCGATCATGATATCCAATTGTTACTTAATCCATAATTGTTATGTGGTTGTGAATTGTG
Organism: Azorinus chamasolen; assembly: GCA_963576725.1. Classification (NCBI taxonomy): domain Eukaryota; kingdom Metazoa; phylum Mollusca; class Bivalvia; order Cardiida; family Solecurtidae; genus Azorinus; species Azorinus chamasolen. The sequence continues at coordinate 98,981,139 of OY755237.1, forward strand.
TATGTAGGAATTGTTTTAGTTACAAGTTTGGTATGAATACGGCTATTTGCTATATGAATAAATCTAGTCATTTTCATTGCAGTTGGGTGTTGGAGTTTTTTATCTTGTGTCATAAAATAAGAATGATTATGATAATATATCATAATCAGCTTTATTTTTGCACAAGCTAGTAGTTAAGTAAATTTAGGGGACGAAAGTGACAAAGGTGAATAAGTCTGGGGACGAATCAATTACAAAAAGTGAAACCAGATGTAAACCTGTCTGGCGAACATTTTCGCGATCACTTTCACTTTTTCACGACTAAGCTGCAAGCAGTATTTTCAAAACCAACCAACACACCCATAAGCAATTTTGTTTTTCTTTATATGTGTATATTGACCTGCTCTTGCTGCGAAAAGATTTTTGTTATTTTACAGTACAAGGTCAAGGATGATGGTCAGACTGACGGGATGATGCCCTTACTTAACCCACCATTAACTTCAGTATCAATGGTAGAACTTCTGGCAGAAGTACCTCTCTAGCGTGCTGGATTTGTCATCTTACATTGCTCTGATCGAACTAACGATATGGCAGTAGCTCATGTTTGGACACTAAAGGCCTTTATTGTGAACCATGAACATTAGACTGCGTGTGTAAGCTGTGAAAGTGTTGTTTTTATAGTAATTGGTAAAGACTAATTCCATTGAGGCATTAACAAGGACCACAAACATTGCAGGTTCTGCTACTTGGGCACTGAACTCTATTTTTAAATAAGTCGCAATGCGGAAAATTCTGGATGGCAGGCTCGCGCACCTAATGACCAGTTAATTAGCGCATATCAAAACGCAATCAAGTATATATAACATTAAACTCTCCTTTGACTATGGCACAATTCCTAGCAAAGGAGGTTTATCTTTTAGAACCAAATTCATATAATTCAGTAGATTGGGGGCCAGGGAGAAGCCCGGAACAGTGTCAGGACACTTGGTATCTTCTGTGTATCCCCCAATCTTTTGGCAGTAATATTTTATTAGGTAGCAGTAATATTTTATTAGGTAGCTAAAACATGGCTCTCATGTCACCAGCAGAGGTGACGGCAGGAATTTTTTAGTCACCAGCGGAGGTGACGGCAGGAATATGGAGTCACCAGCGGAGGTGACGGCAGGAATATGGAGTCACCAGCGGAGGTGACGGCAGGAATATGGAGTCACCAGCGGAGGTGACGGCAGGAATATGGAGTCACCAGCGGAGGTGACGGCAGGAATCTGGAGTCACCAATTGAGGGGACGTCACCAAAGGAGGTGACGTCACCAAAAGAGGTGACGGCAGGATATGGGAGTAAATAAGGCTGAATTCATGCATAGTAGGTCAAGGGTGTGCGGGCTTGTCTATCCAGTTATTTTCATATCCGTAATATGGCAAATCCTATGCGGATAATTTGCATTGCGATCATGATATCCAATTGTTACTTAATCCATAATTGTTATGTGGTTGTGAATTGTGTATGTAGGAATTGTTTTAGTTACAAGTTTGGTATGAATACGGCTATTTGCTATATGAATAAATCTAGTCATTTTCATTGCAGTTGGGTGTTGGAGTTTTTTATCTTGTGTCATAAAATAAAGAGCGTTATATCATTAGGACCACAATGGAAATAAGGATTATGTAAATCCTTTTTGTGTCATCCTTGTATTTAACGAAATTGGCCTGTTCATAATTCTTTACCAGTTATATATACATGTATTTATACTTTAATATCAGGTTTATTACCGTGACATTATGTGCATTATATTTGTGACTTTATATTTCATTTGATGAATGTTAGATGCATGTGTTAAATGCCATGTACATTTTAATACGAATAAAATCCACCCATCCATCCATCCACATCCATCCATCCATCTATGAATATTGTAAATGACAAATGAAGTCAGACATGTATGGCCATGACAGAAGCTATAGAATTAGAACTGTATTACGCAGTAACCTGATTGGATGGCTGCTACATGTATACAGGAGCTATCTGATCTTGGTCTAAATTGTTTGGAATTGTGTAAATACAAATCTCTATCAAATACAGCAACAAATATTGTAAATGTCCAGGAGCAGGTAAATCCTGTGAGAATTGTAAGATACTGGGAAGAATTATGTTATGCACATATCTATGAAAACAGTTGACACAGTTTGTACCACACGTCCCCAGTTACAACAGTAAATGACATTATTTCTAAGTTTCACGTCCCCAGTTACAACAGTAAATGACATTATTTCTAGGTTTACCACACGTCCCCAGTTACAACAGTAAATGACATTATTTCTAAGTTTCAGGGCAGGTCACTGCATATAACCTGGAGACAGGCAAAGGAAGATTATTTAATGCACAAATTCACATCATACAGTCCATGTATATAACCGTTCACTAAAATCTGTTGAAGAAAAGTGAAGGAAGAGTTTGTGACACAAACTACCTATGTTAATTACAGGACCAAAATGACAAAAATACTCAAAGTTCAAGGGGAGATAATTCTGCATTGCCTGGAAATAAACACATGTAAATTGTGTTTCACACATCTACTATTTGTTGTACTTTGCTGGGTGTATAATTAACTGTATTTTGTTTGATATGCCTTAGTGAACAAGGGCACTCAGAAATGATAAGCCCATTTACATATCAGGAAATCAAGCACACTCAGAAGAAAGCTTTGCATAAACTAGAAAATTGTGTCTGTATGACACAGCGATGCCCCTGTGGTGGTACTTGCCTAGCTGCACATAAAATTCCTAAGTCATTTGACCTTGACCTTGGTCTTGCGGGCAGCATGGAGTTGGTGCGCAATGAAAGTATGGATGGTGTTTAATGTGTATATGCAATTCCATGCCAATAGCTACAGTGATTGATCTAGAAATTTGAACCATGAGTCCCAGGACTCACTAATCTGAAAACAATGAGTCCCACAGGAAAACTATGAGTCCCAAACTAAATTGATGAGTCCCAAAGCATAAAATTAAAAGAAAACTGATGTTAAATCGTAATTCTGTAGTTACATTCTAGTTTTGGAACATTTATTGCATTATAGTTATTTATTAAGTATAACAAGGTTTCCTGGCTAGTCTCATCAATGAGCAGTTAACTTTTCCCTGTTCTGTTTATACCAAGTACCAGTACTGTACCTAGTGAATATTCATGGAAAAAAGTAGTTATAATCCAATATGGAAGGTGGAATATTGTAGACATTTCAGAAACTTTAAAGAAACTGATCTATCAAATTCCATTAGCAAACAGCAGACCCTTTTCTGACAACTTCTAAAGGAGCCGTCTGATCTGGGTCTACTCTGTTTGCAGATGTGTGAAAACACATTTACATGAAGGAAAAGGTTAAGACAGCATTAATGTCGAATATTGTCAAAACCGAAAGTAGATCGATACCACCATTCAGAGTACACATGTGTGGACCACTTACCTGGCACGAGGCAACAAAATGATGTTATCGGTAGTGTTTCGATAGTGTGTACATTTACCATGCAATGTTTGGCCTGATATTTGTCGCATATGTAGCAAAACATGAAATCAAGTCGACCATCCGTTGCCTAACAGAAGTCAACTAGGAGTAAGTCGCCAACCACTTTGGTCAGAACTCTTTCTCTCTTTAAGCTGACAGTCGTTATTTTCCTCCATTACATCGGATTTGGGATCCTTATTTTGATCCACGAACGTTAAAATCATGTCACTGGGACACAACTGACCTAACATCGTTTGATTTGAGTCGATCTTAGCGACTATATTTTCGGCAAACTCCTCACAGTGATCTCCCTTGTCACTACGTACGGTCTCTTCAGCGTAGCGATTAGGGGAGATAACTGCGTTGGAGGTTGTATTTTCGGTAGCAGCATCTTGGATTATCCGGGGTCTTTCGGCGCTGCCATTTTAAAAGGAACGTTTTCATTGGCTCATTACCAACATCCTGCTGCATACTAGCCAATCAAAATCATTTTTGTAAAATACATACAACAGTCGGATGTTGATATCGCTACGGTGTTCTAGTAGTTTCACTACGTGAAATTAACTTCAACGGCTACACGCAACCATATTTTAATGCGTCCTTTAGGACGCATATACTTCAGAATGATGCGTTTTTTGCTATTTTAATGCGTCTCTGACGCAGGACGCAGACCTAGATTAATCACTGTAGCTATAGTGGTTAGTAAGATATAAGACAATGAAAAAACTGTGACAACCAAATGCACGCAAATGTGACAACCAACTGCACGTAAAATTTCCAAGTCATTTGACCTTGACCTTGGGCTTGCGGGCAGCATGGTCTGGGTGCACAATGAAATTATGGATGATGGTTAATGTGTATATGCAATTCCATGCCAATAGCTATTGTGGTTACTGAGATATAAGACCATGAAAAACTGACAACCAACTGACCAACTGCACGTAAAAGCATGATGGACAGATGGACGGACAGGTGCAAAACATAATGCCCCCTGACTGTTGTCAACGGGGGCATAAAAAGTATTGCTGCTATGAAATGAGAAAATATTCAACTGAATAATATCTACTGTATTTTGTTCTTGTGTCCTGTTCTACAAAATGTTTTATTATTCAATAACAGCTTAACACATTATCCCCTAGTGACGCATTTTTGGGCTTCTATAAAATTCACATTGAGAAACCATTGTGATAAATAGAGCATTTGCTCCTATAGGAGCAAATGCTCTATTTATCACAATGGTTTCAAACTTGGTTTCAAACTACAAAATTCTAAAGTTTTCCTTTTCTCTAGTTAATGCTCCTTTTCGGTAGATTAATACAAAAAGGTTGGGTCTAAAAATAGGCTAGGAGATAATGAGTTAACACATCTAGAGTACCTTCAGTAAGTATTCAATCAAATACAATAATGTTAGCATAAATACTGTTAGCATAAATACTGTTAGCATAATACCATTAGCATAAATTCAGTAACAGAAACAATTATTTGCTAAAAAGCATGTTATGACATATTCTACAAACAAGGCAAAAACAAATTAATCATTTATACTAATGTAGGGACTAGATGTGAGGTCAGAATATAAACTATTGGAATTTGCAGCAAGTGAAAATAAGGAATGCATGTTGATATTGATTTTAAAATATTAAAATCAATGTTCTCTATATATGCTTGTTACTTCTTATTTATTTTAGCTTTATCATAAAACAGATTAACCTTTTACTAAATATATATGCATTTTCTGGACTTGGCAAACAGAGAAGGCCCAGATCAGATGGCTCCTGTTGGAGCTGTCTAATCAGGGAGTGTAGGACAATTTCCCCTTAGGATGATTGCCCCTTAGGACAATTGCCCCTGATATATAATATATAGCAGTATATTGTATTAAAGTAATATAATAACAAGGTCAAGTTTGTGAAACATGTATACCCTGACCCCCTGGCCTTTGACCTAGTGACCAGTCTAAAGGAACAAGAGAGGTTTGTAAAAAACTAATGCCCCTTCCAAGAGAAAGCATGCAGAAATGACCAGCTTAAACTTTGACAATTACATTGGGAATGAAGTTAATCCTTAGCCCGCCAATAAATGTGTCATCTGCTGAATTTCTCGTCTGCTTCAATTTTCAAATTATTTCAAAGTCAATCAAAAATTTTGAAAATGTGTTCTGAAGGTCAAACAGCTTAGATCCGGATAAGACATCGAGATACTTGGGATCTCATCCGGATCCAAGCTGTTTGCATATGGCACTATATGAGTGGCAGGCCAAGGGATAATGGTGACCTTGACCTTTGACCTACTGACCTTAAAGCAATCAGGGTCATCTAGTGCTCATGTTCAGCCACCAAAGCAAGCTTCAAGATTCATTGTCAAACTGTTTATATATTTTTTTTTTATTGGAAAACCATTTTACAAGGCAAGCTCATGGAGACCTTGACCTTTGACCTAGTGACCTCAAAAACAATAGAGGTCATCTAGTGGTCATGACTTATCACCAAAGCAAGTTACGCCTCTGTAATATTCAATTTTTGAAGCCATTGTAATAAATATATAAGAACAAATGCTCTGTTTATCACAATGGTTTCAAAACTACACAATTCTAAAATTTCCCTTTTCTCTAGTAAATGCTCCTTTTCGGTAGATTTATTCAAAGAGGCTGGATCTAAAATAGCCTATAAGGGAATGGGTTACACAAGGATAATATTTTAAATCTGGTCAGAAGGTAACAGAACTAGACTACTGCTGAGGAAGGGCCCTGCCCGCCTAGGAGGTATCGCATACGCCTGCATATTGTAAGCCTGATTTTCCTAATGCAGAATTGCAGCAGCATAATTAACTAGAACTATCACTAAAGGTGATGAATACCCCCACACGGCAGCCTTGATTGCAAATCCAAGTTTTGAACATGTAACAGGACCAAATAACAAAAATACCCAAAGTTCAAATAGAGAAAATTCTGTAATTTATGCCAAGTATCAAGTGAATCAGGTTGAAATTGAAGGAGGAGTTCAAAGTACAAGATTTTGCCTGCCAATTTCAAGGCCAAAGGTCAAGGTCAAGGTCAAGGTCACAGAGACCTGAAATTTGTGTCTTGCACATCTACTACTTCTGAGTAACATTTATGCCAAGTATCAAGTAAATCAGGTTGAAAGTGATGGAGGAGTTCGCCGTACAAGATTTTGCCTGCCAATTTCAAGACCAATTTCAAGGCCAAAGGTCAAGGTCACAGAAATTTTAAATTTGTGTCTTGCACATCTACTACTCCTGAGTAACATTTATGCCAAGTATCAAGTGAATCAGGTTGAAAGTGAAGGAGGAGTTCAAAGTACAAGATTTTGCCTGCCAATTTCAAGACCAATTTCAAGACCAACGGTCAAGGTCAAGGTCACAGAGACCTGAAATTGGTGTCTTGCACATATACTACTCCTGAGTAACATTTATGCCAAGTATCAAGTGAATCAGGTTGAAAGTGAAGGAGGAGTTCAAAGTACAAGATTTTGTCTGCCAATTTCAAGACCAATTTCAAGGCCAAAGGTCAAGGTCAAGATCACAGAGACCTGAAATTTGTGTCTTGCACATCTACTACTCCTGAGTAACATTTATGCCAAGTATCAAGTGAATCAGGTTGAAAGTGAAGGAGGAGTTCAAAGTACAAGATTTTGCCTGCCAATTTCAAGACCAATTTCAAGACCAAACATCAAGGTCAAGGTCACAGAGACTTGAAATTTGTGTCTTACACATCTACTACTCCTGAGTAACATTTATGCCAAGTATCAAGTGAATCAGGTTGAAATTGAAGGAGGAGTTCAAAGTACAAGATTTTGCCTGCCAATTTTAAGACCAATTTCAAGACCAAAGGTCAAGGTCAAGGTCACAGAGACCTGAATTTTGTGGCTTGCACATCTACTACTCCTGAGTAACATTTATGCCAAGTATCAAGTGAATCAGGTTGAAAGTGAAGGAGGAGTTCAAAGTACAAGATTTTGCCTGCCAATTTCAAGACCAATTTCAAGGCCAAAGGTCAAGGTCAAGGTCACAGAGACCTGAAATTTGTGTCTTGCACATATACTACTCCTGAGTAACATTTATGCCAAGTATCAAGTGAATCAGGTTGAAACTGAAGGAGGAGTTCGCCGTACAAGGTTTTGCAGACAGACCGACCGCCGGACCGACCGACCGACCGCCCGACCGACCGACCGACCGACCGACAGGCTGATTCCAGTATACCCCCCTCAAACTCTGTTTGTGGGGGTATAAATATGCATGTAGTTTGCTTAACTGGGTACTCTTTGCTAGGTACTTGAATAATAAGCATATAGTGAGCGAGTTTGATAGAAATCGGACCAATCTTTAAGAAGATATATCACAGAAATAATCAGCCATCCAAAGAAAGATACATACCAAGTATGGAAGCCATAGGTCTATTGGTTCCAATGTAATAGGCAAAAGTTTTTGCAAAAGTAGGTTAACGGTGAAGGTCAGGTCATACAATGTTTGCCCATCTTGTCCAATATTATAGGCATTTAAAGATTTTTGAAAAACTAGTTCAAAGGTCAAATTCATGGTCAGAGGGCAAAAAACATAGGTATGATTGGAAAGTCTTAAGACAGGAAAGATAAATACCAAGTATGGAAGCCCTAGGCCAATTGGTTCAAATGTTATATGCATTTAAAGACTTGCAAAAGTAGGTCAAAGGTTCAGGTCAAGGTCAGAAGGGCAAACAATGTTGGCATGTTTATATACATAGTATGGAAGCCCTAGGCATATTGGTTCCAATAATATAGACATTTTAAGATTTTTGCAAAAGTAGGTCAAAGGTCAAGGTCAGATGGGCAAACAATGATATTGTTGGAAAAGTCTTGACACAAGTATGGAAGCCCTAGGTCCATTTGTTCAAATGTTACAGGCATTTAAAGATTTTTGCAAAAGTAGGTCAAAGGTCAAGGTCAGAAGGGCAAAAATGTTGGCATGGTCATACCAAGTATGGAAGCCCTAGGCCTATTTAATCAAATAATATAGGCATATCAAGTACACTGAGCAAGTTTAGTAAAAATTGGACCATTCCTTGAGGTGATATTGGATGGAAAACCTAAGTGAAAATGCCCGTAATTTTCCGAAAAATAAGCGGAAATTGCCAAACACAAAACCCATGTGAGGTATTTGGATATCAAGTACACTGAGCAAGTTTGGTGAAAATTAGACCATTCCTTAAGGAGATATTTTTGCGGAAACCAAAAACCGACAGATGGACAGACAGACAGACAGACAGACGGACAAGCTGATTACTATAGGGCACCCACATTTTCATGGGGGGGCCCTAATTATAGCAGTTCAGCCAAAATCAGCTAAATGTACCTGGTTTCTGTATACATACTGTACCTCATCATTACTCTAACAAGCAAGGATGAGGTTATAGATCCCAAACAAACATCGTTACACATATCAAATCTGCTATTGATGTCTTAAAGTTTCAATGTTATCAGGGCAGAATTCAATAAGCATATGAAATTTATAGAACAAAAACAAGTTTGTTAACCCATTCCCTCATATTGATGCCTTTTGATGCCTCACTGCTTGAAACCATTGTGATGATTAGAGCATTTGCTCCATAGGAGCAGATACTCTATTTACCACAATGGTTTAACAAGAGTACCGCATACGGTACCTGATACGCCCACTTGCAAACTTTCTCTGATTCAATATGCTTTTGACACTTTCTAATTTGTGCTTCAGATCTTGATCGTCATATTAAGGTGATATTATATAAACAAGAGGGCCATTGGCCCTATATCGCTCACCTGAGTTACCTTAATACATGTATATTGACATGTTAATTTTTCAGTGGACAACATTTCTAGCAGATGAAATAAGCTTAGTGCACTGCTTTCACCCTTTAACTTCTGAATAAACTTGAACTGAATTCAGAACTAATACCAAGTGACTGGTTGACCAAGATCTAAACTGTTTACAACTTGTGCCATTTTTGCCTTAGCTCAAAATGCCTAAAACTGGTCTTTGAGAAATTCAAATGACTTCAATAAAGCTATGCAATTATACCTTGACCCAGGTATATAGGCAAATAGAGTGCTAGGCAGTACATAATGCCAGTTTTTGTGTGAAATGACCGATAAGAATATCTTTAAAAATCGTTTAACCCTTTCCCTCATATAAAGCTGTTTTTATGCATTAGCAAACAGAGTAGACTCAGATCAGACGACTCCTACAGAAGCTGTCTGATCTGGGTCTTCTCTGTTTCTTTTGACACAATATAGATCGGATTCTACAGTTTTTGTCAAAGCAAAAACTTCTCTTCAGAGAAATAATGTGTTTTACACATTAAAAATAAGAGTAGACTAGATCAGACGGCTGCTATAGAAGCTGTCTGATCAGGGTCTGCTCTTTTTACATTTGACAAGATATAGATTTGATTTTACAGTTTTTTTCAAAGCTAAAACTTCTATTTATGGCAATAACAATTTTTTTAAGCATTAGTAAACAAGAGTAGTCCCAGATCAATTTTTGTCAAAGCAAACAGGTTAAGGGTTAATAGGTGTTTAGAAATAATTCTAGCTCTAGGTGTGAATATCTGATGATAATTCAATTAAACGGGTCATTAGTATTTTTAACAATTGAAATGGAGAAGAGTTACGTCTACTGTTATAATGAAGTTATATTTACTCAGTTATTTCATTAATATCATACAAGATTCAGACATTTTAGAACTTTTTAATGTGTTGTCATCAAATTTTATCAAAAAAAGTTATATTTAAGATGCTTTTTGGGGTAGCAGACTTAATCCACAGTAGTAAGTTTAACACCTATCATTGTTTAGGGGGGGGGGGATTATCATGTTTTCTTAAGAATTACTATGACTTATATCAGTTGGGCCATTGCATAATCATGTTTTCACAGTTTTCTTAAACATTACCATGACTTACATCAGTTGGGTTTGGACCCAGATCAAAAGTCTAGATGGTGATCATTTTCCTTGATTGGCTGAATTGTTACTTTCCTATATCTCTCACATCTAATTTGAGAGACATTGGAAGACACCATGTAACATCACTCACACTACACACTGGGGTTAATGGGTCAAAATGCCTTTAATGTTTCGTCTGTAACAAAAAGTTATTGTCATCTGCTTCAATTCTTAAAATAAACTTACTTTCATTTTTTTGCAAAAATATGGTTAAGATGACAAACAGTTTGGATCCTGATGAGACGCCGCAGTATGCGGCCTCTCATCTGGATCCAAACTGTTTGCATAGGTAATCACAGTTTCACCACTAGCATGCAAAGAGTTAAGAGTCATGCATTGACCTGGAGAGATTTTACTGCCCAGCAGCTGTAACCTTTGAACTGCTGCTGGTCTGCAGATCTGGAGTTGTTTATTTAACCCTTAATTTCTCTCATATAAACTTGTTTTCATGCATCTGCAAACAGAGTAGACCCAGATAAGGTGGCTCCTATAGGATCAAGGTCTGTTATTTGCTAATGGAATTTGATAGATGTTTCTATGCCTTCTAAAACAGCTACACTGATTCACCTTCAACATTTTATTATAAATAGTTATAAATAGAATGATACTAGCACTCCAATGCAGTTATCTCCCTTTGTCCCTTATGGCTATGCTGATGGGACAAGGGAAATAACTGTGAGGAAATTACCTTTTAAGTGTTACAGATTCTGATGTTAAGTAGCATAAAACCCCAGGGTGAGACCATTTATGGCCCAGGGGTCATTATTTGAACACACCTGGTAGTGGTATATTAGGTGATGCTTCATACCAAATATCTTAGCTCTAGATTATGTGGTTTCAGACAAAAAGATTTTTAAAGGTTTCCCTATATAAGTCTATGTAAAAACTACAAGCCCCAGGGCAGGGCCATTTTTGGCCCGGGGGTCATCATTTTAACAAACTTGGTAAAGGACCATTAGATGATGCTACATACCAAATATCAAAGCTCTAGAAATTGTGGTTTCAGAGAAGAAGATTTTTAAAGATTTAAAAAAAAAACCTGTAAAAGTAGTGGGGCGGGGCCATTTTTTGCCCGGGGGTCATGATTTTAACAAAACTGATAGAGGACATCCTAAGGTACATTTCTGTGAAATTTGGTTGAAATCCTCCCAGTGGTTTAGGAGAAGAAGTCATTTGAAATAAAAGTGAACGGACAGACGGACGGACAGACGGACAGACGGACAGACGGACGACGGACGTCAGGCGGTCACAATAGCTCACCTTGAGCCTTTGGCTCAGGTGAGCTAAAAAAATTGAAGGGAACATCTTCTTAAATAAAAAAGTTATGGCCATCCTCATATTTGCATATTTTTGTAAAGTGCATGGGCCATAACTCTGTAACGACATATTGAATGGACCTCAAAATCAAATCAGTTTCAGATTTTGTTGCATAAAACATTTGTGCATAAAACAAGTTTCATTAATATCCTTTTAATAGTTTCCCCAGAAAACAACAAACTAAAAGTTAACCGACAAACAAAGCAAAAAAGACAAAGTTCAAGGGCCATAACTTTAAAATAAAATGATGTATCAAAAAACCTGAAAAAGTTACGGCCATCCTCATATTTGCATTACTTTAAGTGCAAGGGCCATAACTCCGAAACAACAAATCAAATGAACCTCAGAATAGACTCAGCTTCAGATCTTGATGCATGAAACATTTGTGTGAAGTTTCATTAATATCTGTAAAATAGTTTTCTCAGAAAACAGCTGACAAACTATTTGCATATATTTGCCTATTTATTAAAGTACAAGGGCCATAACTCCAAAAGGACAAATAAAATGAACCTCAGAATCGACTCAGCTTCAGATCTTGATGCAATAAACACTTGTGTGAAGTTTCATTAATATCTGTGAAATAGTTTTCCCAGAAAACTGCGGACAAACGATTTGCATATTTTTGCCTTATTATTTTAAGTGCAAGGGCCATAACTCTGAAACGACAAATTAAATGAACCTCAGAATCGACTCAGTTTCAGATCTTGATGCAATAAACACTTGAGCGAAGTTTCATTAATATTTGAAATATTGACATCATGAATATTAGTTAGCTGAATTTTTATAATGACATTATGAGCATCATGCTGCATTGAAACTGTTTAATCATATCTACAGTAAAACCTCTCTATAACGACCACTAAATTGAGTTAATTAGCTGGTATTTTGGGCAGGTAGTTGCTTAAAGTAAGGTGAAAGTAAAACAGAATGCTCCTAAAGGAGCGTTCTGTTTTACTTTCACCTTGCTTTAACACATTATCCCCTAGTCACGCATATTTGCGCATCTATAAAAGTCACTTTATGAAATCATTGTGACAAATAGAGCATTTTGCTCCTAATTAATTAGGAGCAAATGCTCTATTTATCACAATGGTTTCAAACTACAAAATTCTAATATTTTCCATTACTTTAGTTAATGCTCCTTTTTGGTAGATACATTCAAAGCGGTTGGGTCTAAAAATAGCCTAGGAGAGAATGAGTTAAGCATCCACCTGCCTTTAACACAAAATACTTGATATAATTTAGTGGTCATTATAGAGAGGTTTTACAGCCCCTGATCAGACAGCCCCAACAGAAGTTGACTAATCTGGGTCTACTCTGTTTGCAAAGGCATCTGGGTAAAGGGAATGAAATGCATACCAGTCAAGACACACTCATTGCATGTGTATCACACACACTTTACGTCTGAATCATGCTCACATGCTTAGTTCACTATCACACATGCATTTCCTAAATTCTTGAAAAAAAATATGATCATTGAAACCTTGAATTACCTTCAAAAACCGTTAAATCAGCTCATAGTTACTGCAATGTGCCAATTACTAACAATTATTTAGGCTGAATTACCATAGGTCAACTGTGATCCAATAAGCTGTAAGGAAAAGGCTTTGTCACATCTTTAAAATGGCAATATTTCAGGAGCTTCAGTAAGGCCCCTGGACCCCCAACCAGAGCTTTGCCTTGAACCCTTCGGGGACCTTAGTGGCCCCAAGACTATTAATGTCACACTCTTAATGCGTTCTGACCCGTGACAGGTATGGAAATGAGAAGTTTATAGACTACAAAAGTTTTGGGTTTTTTTGTACCAATTGCATGTGGGGCACAAGCTAACCCTTTCCCTCATACAGACGTGTTTTCACGCATTTGCAAACAGAGTAGACCCAGATCAGACGGCTCCTAGAGGAGCCGTCTGATCAGGGTCTGCTCTGTTTGCTAATAGAATTTGATAGATATGTTTCTTTACTTTCTAAAATGGCTACACTGCTCTGCCTTCCATATTTCGTTGTAACTATTTTTCCCATGAGCATTCAGTAGGTATTGAAATTTGGAATAAACATAGAACAGGGAAACGGTTAAGCAGGCATAGAAAACATAGAGAAGACCTACAACAGAGAACTATTAAAGGAGTCCTATAAGAGTAGACCTACAACAGAGAACTGTTAAAGGAGTCCTATAAGAGTAGACCTACAACAGAGAACTGTTAAAGGAGTCCTATGAGAAGGGTATATATTAAGAAGACCTACAACAGAGAACTGTTAAAGGAGTCCTATGATAAGGGTATACATTCATTGCAATTCTAAAATCTCAATTCACCTTTTCATACCAAATGCACTCTGTCATTTTGAAACGTCAGTATTCAAAGAGTCAGTCAGCCCGTTTATTGACCGAGATGCATGTGCAAACAGAGCGTAGCCAGGTTAGCTCCTGTAGGAGCTCTCGGACCAGGGTCTGCTCTGTATGGTTGTGCAATGGCCAATACAGTTGAACTTCGATACCGCGAACTCGGATAACTTGAACTTCGGGATAACTCGAACAATAAGTTCAGTCCTTCCAAAACTTACAATACATAATTGCTCTAAAATATATTGCTACAGATATCTGGAAACACATGTCACAGCTTTATACAGGTCTAAAGTAATGCTGAAAGCTCCTACAGGAGCTTTCAGGATTACTTTAGACCTGTATTAAGCTTTGGCATTGTGAAATTTTTCAGATTAGAAATCGGATGACTCGAACTTCTGTTAACTCGAACTAAGTTGTATGGTCCCTTCAAGTTCGAGTTACCGAAGTTCAACTGTATATGATAATAAGCCATGACCAACAAATTTAAGGTTACACAACAGAAGTACACACTAAAAGTGCAAGCCCTTAAAATCGCCAGTTCTCCCTAATAGTTTCGGCCAACAATGGATTCAAACAATAAACATGATTTGTTATTCTATTTGACTTTGGTCAATAATTGCCTTTATATCACTTTAGATAAGCGTCATAAGGCACCCATTCATGCCCAGAGTTTGACGTCAGCCTCCCAGTTTCATAGTGACAAAAAGTCTTTAATCATTTCAATTATTTACTGCAAACACAAATGAGATAAAAATCAATATTCTTTAACACTACATGACTGGAGAAAAAAATTGTTCTCTACTAATAAGTGTTACTTTATTTGCACAAACACAAACACACTTTTGGCTGATAATATTTGATAATGATATTGAAAGTGATACAATCAATATGTGGCTAGAGGGATCAGCTGTGAATGGTAACACTTTGCCCTTTATATAGTCAGCAGAGCTTCAGATAAGATACGTAAATTAAATCATTTTCAAGAATAACTCCTTTATTTCTCCACCAAACCCTATACTGTGACCACTCTTTAGAATCGTATTGAAAAGACGATTCTAAAGAGTGGTCAAAGTATAGGGTTCGTTGGAGAAATGACGACTTTAGTATTTGGGTACGCACCTTTATCTGTAGCTCAGAGTCAGTGTTCTTTATCTCGATCAGGGGCTGTGAGCCAGGGAAATGTATGACATTTATCATTCAACCATCTCTTTTGTACAGTCAGCCAGGCTCCCAATTGACACAGGGCAAACTTAAGCAGCTATATGTATGGCCAACATTATAGAATGAGAAATTCATCCCCTGGGCTTCCATGGAAAAAAACACTTTTTGGCAGAAGTCTGTTACCAGAGATACTATTGCAGACACAATTCTGCACAATTCCATTAACCCTTTCTGCCATGAATATTCATGTAAGAAATAATGATGTCATGAATATTAATTGGGTTAATTTGTTATAATAGCCGATGGACACAGGAAGTTTTAGCCATGGCAGAAACTGAAGAATCATATCTATATTACAAAATGTATATCATAAGCAAACAGAGCAGACCCTGACCCGTCTGATCTGGGTCTACTCTGTTTGCAAAGGTGTAGAAAAGCGTATTTATTGAGAAAAGGGTTTATAAACCATGGTATAGATATATACCACATACTCTAGTCTTCCTTTCTGACAGACAAACTGGTGCAAATACTTTAGATCCAAATCCCCTGGAGGAGTAGTCTGTACCAGATTCCCTGGAGGAGTAGTCTGATCAGGGTTTTCACCATTTGCTAACCCATTAGGTTAAAGTTATCAAACACTGTGCCAAATTGATATTTACAATCGTTAACCTGTGCCCAAGGTTATAAAACTTCTGAGTCTGAGTCTGAGATCATTCTCAAGTATCTGATAGGTGAGATTCTAAGCTTGCTCAGAATCTCACCAATCAGATGCTTGAGAGTGATCTCAGACTCAAGCAAAACATTTTATAACCTGGGGATCAGTGGACAGGGAATACTGTATGATCTGTCATTGAGTCACTAACAAACTTTTGCCAGCCATGACAAGATTTGTCTAAAGTGTAGATCAAGATCAGCTGATAGGTTCGAAAAGTGAGATGCCTTTAATATTATATTACTCTGAGCTCCAGATAAGATGCTTAAATTAAAAACATTTTCAAGAATAATTCCTTTATTTTTCCACCAAACCCTATGTTGTGACCACTGTTTAGAATTGTCTCATTTGGATGAGATTTCAGACAGCTTGGATCTGGATAAGATGTCAGACAGCCTGAATCTGACTAAGTGTCAGACAGCTTGTATCTGACTGAGTGTCAGACAGCTTGTATCTGACTGAGTGTCAGACAGCTTGGATCTGGATGAAATGTCAGACAGCCTGAATCTGACTAAGTGTCAGACAGCTTGTATCTGACTGAGTGTCAGACAGCTTGCATCTGACTGAGTGCCAGACAGCTTGGATCTGGATAAGATGTCAGACAGCCTGGATCTGGATGAGATGTCAGACAGCCTGGATCTGGATGAGATGCTGAGTTACTTGGCCTGTTATCCAGATCCAAGCTGTTTGTAAATGACAGACAGATGGCACATAGCATGACAATGGGTAGCATACTTTTGGTCACTCAAATAGTTGGGATCCAGATGATATACAAAAGTAATCAAATTAACCCCAGACGCCATTTGATACCTTTATAAAAGTCACTTTTTGAAACCATTGTGATAAATAGAGCATTTGCTCTATAGGAGCAAATGCTCTATTTATCACAATGATTTTAGACCTATGCAATCATTTTGTTTCCTTTTCTCGAGTAATTGCTCCTTTTCTGTACTTTTACTCCAAGAGGTTGGGTCTAAAAATAGCCTATGAAGGAATGGGTTAAATCTTCATTAATTCTTTCCTTTACAGATGAGAAGAGAATTAACTCTAGCATCTATCAAGAGGAAAGTTTTAAAAGAAACTGAATAGATATGTATTTTGAAAATCAAAAATAACAACAATGTTTCGGAAAAGAAAGTTACCAAACTTCAATGTATGAACCGGTTTTTTTTTAACATCTTTGCAAACAGAGTAAACCCAATTCTGATAGCTCCTGTAGTAGCCGTCTGATCAGGGTCCGATTCCACAGTTACTTCCATGGCTAAAATTCCCCTTGTTAATACACCATTACAAAAGTTCAGGCAAGTTAATATTGATGATGTCATTATTTTTTACATGAATATTCATGGAGTAAAGGGTTAACATTAAGTTGTATGCCCACAGAACATTCTGTTCCAAGATTTTGTGATCATTTGAGCCTGGATTCACAAGACATCACTGAGCACAAAATATAAACCTACTGTGAAAATACTGTTTAATCTTTTTTTATATTTTTTTAATTCATGCAAACTTAACTCTTTGCATGCTAGCAGTGAAACTGTGATTACCTATGCAAACAGTTTGGATCCATATGAGACGCCGCATAATGCGGCGTCTCATCAGGATCCAAACTGTTTGTCACTTTGACCATATTTTTGCAAAGGAATGAGAGAAATTTTATTTTTAGAATTGAAGCAGACGACAATTGTTGCAGACGAAAAATTACTTAGCATGCAAAGAGTTAAACAGGCAGCTTGGATCCTGATGCTATTCTGTATTACTTGGCGTCTCTTCTGGATTCAAGGTGTTTTCAAATGCCATTCAGGTAGCTTTATGCCTAGTTTACATTTACCACAGAGGCCGTACAATTTCTTTGTCTGCCATTTTCCTAAGATATTTTTTTGCAGAAGTCTACGGACTGCGATGTTCTGTTCACATTGCATACGATCATTGTACACTAATGTGTAAACTGATCTGGGCTTATCCGTACGATGACTGAGCGCCAACCATACGGAGATCTTTCAATCTCCGTGCAGTCACTGCGCGGTCTTCTATAGCTAGTCAAACTATTAATGCGGGAATGTCAAATAAATATGTACCCACCTGAAATCTAAAAATCGCTACGCAGCCATCATGCGGTCACTGTGAGTGGTGCCGCAGGATGACCGTGTGATAACCGTACGATTGGCATAAGATTTTGCGGCTACATGTCCACTGAATATCTTGCACGACCTCCAAACCATGCCAGGCGGAGATCGTACGGTGCCCATAACCACATGTTTGCTGGCTGCTGGCTGCGGGCTTGCAATTTTTTAAAATTTGTATAACTAAATCCAATTTCCTTTATACACAATTCCTTACTAAAGTTATTGTCAGGAAAACCAAATTCTACTTTAAGCAACTCTGACTTTGACCTTTCCCAAAAAGCAATTCTAGTCTCCAGTTTCATGTACGCTATCCATATTCCAATTTTCCAGACATAAATCTTCTTTACAAAAAATTGTAATCTGGCAAACAAATTTTCTATTTTAGTAATAGTGACCTGGACCTAACTTCTCATAAAGCTATCCCAACCAATCCGTGTCTTAACCCTTTCCCTCGTATAAACGTGTTTTCATGCATTAGCAAACAGAGCCGACCCTGATCAGACGGCTCCTACAGCAGCCGTCTGATCAGGGTCGACTCTGCTTGCTAATGGAATTTGAAAGATCTCTTTCTTTACTGTCTAAAATGGCTACAATGTTCAATCTTCCATATTTCATTATAACTATGTTGTCCATGAATATTCAGTAGGTACTGAAATTCGGAATAAACATAGAACAGGAAAAGGGTTAACGTTCAGCTACCCATATAACAAAATGAGTAGACATACAGCCAGACGTAATTAGTAGACATACAGCCTTTCTTAGAAAAACAAGACAACACAAGGCCACTAACAAAATACATTTGCATCTTGAATCTCAGCCTTTGGATTAATTACAGCTATTTAACACTCCATAATTACACCTTTCTATGCCTTTGCAGATGGAGTATACCCATATCAAACAGCCAGGAGGAGCCATCTGATCAGAGTCTGTTTGCTTATGGAATAATATAGTATCTACAGTTTCTGCCACGACTAAAACTTCATGATAGTCAATAAAAGTCAATTTACAGTAACAGGGACCTAGCATATCACCTGAAACAGAATCCCAGATTTTGTATTGAGTATCGTTAGGAATGTACATGGTATTTGAGCGCAATACGGCATTCCATACTGAAGTTATTGGCAATAAACTGTTTGTCTATTTTTAGCAGCACTGAGCTTTGACCCTGAGCAGATCCACCTGACACACTGTCCCAAAGTTTTTCTTGATTTAAACTATATACATACCAAGTTTCATTGGAATATCTCATTCTTTACTAGTTATTGTCCAGAAACCAGTTTTTTATTTTTAATAACAGTGACCTTGACCGACTGACCCAAAATTAATGCCAACATTTGTCTACATGCAGGCTATATACATACAAAGTTTCATTGGAATATCTCAGTCCTTACTTATCATCCGGAAATGAAAGTAATAGTGACCATGACCTTGATTGGACAACCCAAAATGCAAGTCTAACTGGAATATCTTATTTCTTACTAAAGTTATTGTCCGGAACCCAATGTTTAATTTTTAACAAAAGTGACCTTGACCTTGATTGAACTAGACCCTAAAATTTTTGCAACCCCAATATCTAGTGTCTCCATTTAAGCTATATACACACTAAGTTTCATTGTAATATCTCATTCCTCACTATAGTTATTATCCGGCAGCAAAACTTTAATGCCGCCTGCCTACTTGTCACCCACTTATAATATGTCAATCTAACAACAAGAGCTTTTCTTTAAAAATTCTGGTGAAAATCAATAGGCTCTAAATACTTAAACATTTGAACAGGAATATTTTTCTGGAGACAGTCAATGCAGAGACAAGATTTACAAACAGTGTAGACCCAGATTAAAGGAGTTCTTTGATCAGGACCTGCACTTTTTGTCATTCAGAAACCTGCAACACACTTTATCCTTTCATTATGAAAGAAGCCTAACTTAAAAAGATGATGGGCAAATTCACTTTGAAATTAAGCATTCACAGAGTTAAGAACAGCTTTGTGTATATCAAGAGACATGCTGGTGTCAGAGAAGCAATGAACTGCTGATAATAGAAGAAAATGGAAATAAGAAATTCTGAAAGACAATGTTTGTTCAACTTACATTTGTTATTTATACATATCTCTTGAGTCTAGGGCTATAAAATTCTCCTGACTTTATATTCTAATAGATTTTTGTTATTCATCCAGGTTTTTTCCCTTTTAAAAGCATGACGTGACACTCTTATATAGACCGAGCTCCTGATAAGAAATATACATATATTGCATACAGCAAATGTTCTCCACGTTTTTCTATCAAATCTTATCAGATTGATCCTCTTTAACCCTTTCCTCCATGAATATTCATGTAAGAAATGATGATGTCATGAATATTAAGTAGATCAATTTGATATAATAGCACATGGACACAGAAAGGTTAAACTATGATGGCAGAAACAGTAAAATTATATCTATATCATAATTATCATATGCAAACAGAGCAGACCCTGATCAGGAGCTGTCTGATCTGAGTCTACTCTGTTTGCAAAGGCGCATATTCTAATGAGTAGCAACAAACAAGATTGGCCGAGAAATTTAAGTAAACAGGATTAAACATTTCTTTTCAAAGAGACCCTTTTTGGCACCTTTGCAAACAGGGAAGAGCCCCATCAGACTGCTCCAGCAGGAGTTGTCTAATCAGGGTATGCTCTGTTTGCTTATAAAAAACACAGATCTATTGTCACAGTGCTATGGTACAATTCCCTTGTTCACGAAGTCATTATAACAACAGCACAGCATGCGGGAGCCAATATACTTATATATCATACTTACATAAGACTTGTCTTTTCAATTGTAGCTCTAATTTAACCCTTTACTCCATGAATATTAACCCTTCGCTTGCTATTTACGTCAATATACCTACCTGTAAATAGTGAAGACCCAGATGAGACGGCTCCTGCAGGAGCTGTCTCATCAGGGTCTGCACTATTTACAAGTTGATTGTGCAACCAATTAATGCACTCGACAGCAGTGATTGCACAGAGAAATAATTGTAGACAGTGAAGATATATGTAATTATACCACAGGGCATGGATAAAGAAGAAGAAATGTATTTTAAAATTCAGCAAGAGAAGGGTTAATGTAAGAAATGATGACAAAACTAGCTCATAGACTCATGATTGTTTTTACCAGAAACTGTAGAATCATATCTTTATTATAATATAAATAAACTGAGCAGACCCCGATCAGAAGTCTCCAATAGGAACCGTCTGATCTGGGTCTACTCTGTTTGCATAGGTATAGAAAGGCGTATTTATGGAGTAAAGGGTTAAGAATGAATTCACAGGAGAAAATCTATGATTAAACAAAATACTAATCAAGCAAGATATTTGTTAATGACAGAAAGTGCCAAAGCAAAGACAACAAGAGGGTCATGATGGCCCTATATCGCTCACCTGGGAATTGTAGCACAAGGCAGAGATGAACTAGTCATAACCATCTCAGCAACAACCATCTTGAACAAAGTAGTTTAAATTTTTCAAATGAAGATTATTCAATGTGTTCAAGTATGTATGGTAGTCACACTTGGTATATTTTCCTGGTTTTAACAATTTTGGTAGTGGGTTACCTGAAGATTATAACCTCCCACATGCCATTCACTTTGGACCACTGGTTTTGGAGAAGACGATTTTTAATGTTTTCAGTATAGTTTTGTAATGAAATTTAGCTCCGTCCTTGGGGCCATCTTTTTTCAGATATCAAAATGGTTTTAAAAATGTTGATAAAGGGTCACCATGTGACTAATTTTAAAGGTTTTCTAGACTTATATAAGGAAATCCAGCCCCACCGCTGGTGGCCATGTTTTTAGAGATTATTAACATGACTTTAGCAATTTTGATAAAGGGTTACCAGGCAACTGTTCCCACCAAATGCCATTTAAATTGGACCACCAATTTTGGAGAAAGATTTTCTAAAGAGAAATCTAGCCGCGGCCATGTTTTTTGAGATATCGAAATGATTTTATCGATTTTGGTAGAGGGTCACAAGAAGACTGTTTCTTTCAAATGTCATTCGATTTTAACCACTGGTTTTGGAGAAGAAGATGTTTAAAGGATTTTTCGTTTGGTTTACAGGCGAACAAAGTTCTACATGGATCCAGATTCCTTTAATAATTTTTAAAGAGCATGATACAAAGATCATTTATGTAACGTTCATTTAAAGCAATTGTTGATGGATGGATGGATGCTGGATGGTGGTTGTTCACAAAAGATCACCTGAGCATACTCAGATGAGCTAACTAGAGCACCACATGCGGACGCCAATATTCATCTGTTCAATTGTAGCTGTTGTAAGGACAACAACGGGGACGCTAAATTGCAATAGCTCCTATTGTTTTCTTTGAAAAACTGACCAGCTAAAAAACACACTTATGCCTTAATTAGTTTGCACTGAATCATATTTGTCACCAAGTCTTTGTCACTAATGTCACTATAATAACTAAATGACCCTTTCCCTCATACAAGCACTCTTTCATTTCATTTCACACTTTCTTTTGCAAATAGAGTAGACCCAGATCAGACAGCTTGTATGGGTCCTATATAATCTGCTCTCTTTGCTTATGAAATTATTATAAATAGGACTCTTCAGTTTCTACCAATACCAAACAATCCTGTGTACATAATTATGTCATTATGAAAAATAAGCTAATACATATTCATGATGTCATTATTTCTTATATGAATATGCAACAGGGAAAAGGTTGAAGAAATATCAGTTTCTTTAACCCTTTCCCTGTTCTTTGTTTATTTCAAATTTCAATACCTACTGAATATTCATAAGAAAAAAAAAGTTATAATAAAATATGGAAAGTGGTATCTCGTTGCCATTTTAGAAAGTAAAGAAACAGATTTATCCAATGCCATTAGCAAACAGAGCAGACCCTGATCAGACGGCTCCTCTAGGAGCCGTCTGATCTGGGTCTACTCTGTTTGCAAATGCGTGAAAACACGTTTATATGGGGGAAAGGAACTTAACATCATAAGAAGTTAATTTATAAAATGATACTATGTAAAACCAATGCAAACATGTTACCTTGTATTTGATCACAAGCTGTCCTTGCCAGTCAGATGTAGAAGTCTGACCTTAAACCAGACAGACAGACACCCATGCACATGCATGCACATGCATGCACGTTTAGCACAAATTGCATGTCAAGTCATACCAGCGTTTCTAGGTGCAACTGATATGCTTTTGTATCATCTCAAATTATCTCAAAGCTGGCTTCTTTTATATTGCAATTATAATTGTTACATGTAAGAGTGCCAAGATAAACAGATTTAAGTTTGGTTTTTTTTCCTCAAGTGATAAGACATGCCTCTATTTAGAAAGGTTTTAATTTTAAGAGTGGTTCGCTGGGACTGAGTACAAACACCACTGACTTAACCCATTACCTCATAGGCTATTTTTAGATCCAACCTCTTTGAATAAATCTACCGAAAAGGAGCATTAACTAGAGAAAATGAAAAGTTTGGTATTTTGTAGTTTGAAACCATTGTGATAAATAGAGCATTTGCTCCTATAGGAGCAAATGCTCTATTTATCACAATGGTTTCAACAGGTGACTTTTGCAGAGGTGTCAAAAGGCGTAAATATGAGGGAATGGGTTAACCCTTTCCCTGTTCTATGTTTATTCCAAATTTCAATAACTACTGAATATTCATTAATAAAATAGTTATAAAGAAATATGTTAGGTAGAACAATGTAGACATTTTAGAAAGCAAAGAAACAGGTCTATCAAATTCTATCAGCAAACAGAGCAGACGCTGATCAGACGGCTCCACTAGGAGCCATCTGACCTGGGTCTACTCTGTTTGCAAATGCGTGAAAACATGTTTATATGACGGAAAGGGTTAACCCTTTCCCTGGTTAATATTTATGTATGAATTGATCACTTCATGAAAATTAATTTTTTGCTTTGATAAAAACTGCAAAATATTATCTATATCATGTTACATGTATAAGCAAAGAGAGCAGACCCTGCTCAGACAGCTCCTACAGCTGTTACGTTTGCAAATCCATGACAAACCATTTATATGAAGGAAAGGGTTAACTCATTGTTTTGTAATTTACTTATCCTATTGTACTGGGTGAAGAATGTATTTTCAAGAAGTCATTCTTATTTGAAACAAGAGCACCGCAAGCGGGTGTAACGCTCATCTGTTGTCATTGTCAAGATGAACAATTTCGGATGATGACGACGACAACAAAGACGACAACAATGACGACGCGGACGCTGAGGTTACGACAATAGCTCGTGATTTCTTCGAAACAGACGAGCTAAAAACTGTTAACCCGTTACTACATGAATATTTATGTATATTAATTAGATTATGTTTTATATTGGCATATGGACATGGGAATGTTTGGCCATTGCAGAAACGGTAGAACCATATCTATTTTGTTTCATATGCAAACAGAACGGACCCTGATCAGACAGTTCCGATACAGAAGCTGTCTGATTTAGGTCTACTCTGTTTGCTTTAATATTATATTACATTATCATAGATATGATTCTACAGTTTCTTCAATGGCCAAAATTTCCTGTGTTTTTGTAATATAACAATCTAATCTAATGAATATTCACGATGTCATTATTTAATAAATGAATATTCATGGAGGAAAGGGTTAATGATATTCTGTATTGTTGTTAGAAACAGATTCCTTGAAAAAACATCATGGTCCACACAGAAAGAGTGCTAACTGTCACATCAACACCAGGTCAGTCGAAACAGCCTGTTGAACTACCAGACATGTACAGTATAAAGGGAACAAACGAAAAGTTAAATCTAAATAAGGGTGTATCTCATATATTGCAAGATTTCAGAACATTTTCTATTCTATATATTATTTGTGAAAGAAATACTTTGTGTGCACTGTGTTTAAGTTTTAATGTCTTCATTAATGACATTTCTCAGGAGCAATTATTAATGAACCTACCGGTACAGCATACATGTATAAAGAGAAAAATTAACAGACAAGTAACATCAGCTGATGGACAATTATTCTAAACTAGTGGGTTTTTTATTATTTATATTTGTGTCTGAATGGCACAACTGTGACCCTTTGCATGCAAGGCGACTAATAGGAATTCTCAAGCAGGTGTTATGTTTCTGGATCCATTACAGCATAATTTTGATCTTGATGTAAATGAGATGTGGTTCCAGTAACTTTGCTCCTATAATGGTGCAATATAACACATTCAGTCTTGAGATACTATAAAACCCACTCAATTTAGTTTTGTAAAACATATAAAAGCTTCAGACTGCATACCTCAGTAGATACAAAATGAATGATGATTGTTCATGTAAACTTGTACCATCATAAATACTTATTAGCTGTAGTAGAATTCAAACACATTAGTGTCTGGCAATGGCAGAAACTGTAGAATCAGATTCCAAAAGCAAACAAAGCAGAGCCTGATCAGACACCCAAATGAGCCATCTGATACTAGTAGCCTGGTCAGACACCTAAATGAGCCATCTGATACTAGTAGCCTGATCAGACACCCAAATGAGCCATCTGATACTATTAGCCTGGTCAGACACCTACATGAGCCATCTGATAGTAGTAGCCTGGTCAGACACCTAAATCAGCCATCTGATACTATTAGCCAGGTCAGACACCTAAATGAGCCATCTGATACTAGTAGCCTGATCAGACACCTAAAATGAGCCATCTGATACTAATAGCCTGATCAGACACCTAAATGAGCCATCTGATACTAGTAGCCTGGCCAGACACCTAAATGAGCTATCTGATACTAGTAGCTTGGTCAGACACCTAAATGAGCCATCTGATACTAGTAGCCTGGTCAGACACCTAAATGAGCCATCTGATACTAGAAGCCTGGTCAGACACCTAAATGAGCCATCTGATACTAGTAGCATGATCAGACACCTAAAAAAAAAATGAGCCATCTGATACTAGTAGCCCTGATCAGACACCTAAATGAGCCATCTGATACTAGTAGCCTGATCAGACACCTAAATGAGCCATCTGAAACTAGAAGCCTGATCAGACACCTAAATGAGCCATCTGATACTAGTAGCCTGGCCAGACACCTAAATTAGCCATCTGATATTTGTAGCCTGATCAGACACCTAAATGAGCTATCTGATACTAGTAGCTTGGTCAGACACCTAAATGAGCCATCTGTTACTAGTAGCCTGGTCAGACCCCTAAATGAGCCATCTGAAACTAGAAGCCTGATCAAACACCTAAATGAGCCATCTAAAACTAGAAGCCTGATCAGACACCTAAATGAACCATCTGATACTAGTAGCCTGGTCAGACACCTAAATGAGCCATCTGATACTAGTAGCCTGATCAGACACCCAAAAAAATGAGCCATCTGATACCAGTAACCTGATCAGACACCTAAATGAGCCATCTGATACTAGTCTGCTCTATTTGCTAAGGAATCTCTATCAGGGAAAAGGTAAACCCTTTCCTCCATGTAAACACCTTTTCATGCCTTTGCTAACAGAGTAGACCCAGATCAAACAGCTCTGGTAGGAGCCACCTGATCAGGGTCTGCTCTGTTTGCTTATGAAATTATAATACATCTATTTGTTTAGTTTCTACCAATACCAGAAATTCACGTATGGTATATGTAGTATATAAATACATATGCCATTATGAAAAACAATTAATAAATATCCATGATATCATTATTTCCTACATGAATATTCAACAGGAAAGGGTTAAGTAAACTTATCTATTACATGATTCACATGACTGTGTATAAAAATTTCTGATATTTACATAATCTATGAAGAATGAATTAGCTCTGATCATAGCAAACAATGTAAAATTGTGATATGATGCAATTAGCATGCACATCAACAGCTGCTGTTCTCTTATCAATAATACAAAATGTATTAACCATGCAAACAGTAAACGCCTATCAGAAGACTCTTCTTGGAGCTGCTGGTCTAAATCTGCTCTGTTTGCTTATTAAATTATATAGATCTGGGTCCATGCTTATAAAGCTTTTAGTTGAGTCTGAGTTTCGTTCTCAAGCTTTTGATTGGTCAGATTTGAGTTCTCAAGCTTTTGATTGGTCAGATTTGAGCCAGAGGCTCAAATCTGACCAATCAAAAGCTTGAGAACGTACTCAGACTCAACTAAAAGTTTTATAAGCATGGACCCAGATGAGATCTTAGAGATTTGTCTAAGCCAATAATTCCCTTTTAACCTTTAACCAATTCCCACTTAAGCTATTTTAGACCTAACCTCTTTGATTAAATCTACCACTACCAAAAAGGAGCATTAACAAGAGAAAAGGAAATTTTCAAAATTGTGTAATCATTGAAATCATTGTGATAAATAGAGCATTTGCTCCATAGGAGCAAATGCTCTATTTATCACAATGGTTTCATAAAGTGACTTTTACAGAAGCGTCAAAAGGCGTCAATATGCGGGAATGGGTTAACTCCATAAATACGCCTTTCTACGCCTTTGCAAACAGGAGCCGTCTGATAAGGGTCTGCTTCATTTGCTTATATGATAATTATAGATATGATTCTGCAGTTTCTGCTGTGGCCAAAAGTTACTTCATTCATGTGCTATATAAAAAAATTAATCTAATTAATATTTATGATATCATTATTTCTTACATGAATATTCCTGGAGGAATGGGTTGATTTAATACTAATAAAATTAAGTTAATGAACATTGTTATTGTGTGTCATGAGTATAACTTGAGTTTACATGGTTTTTATGATGTTTCTAGTAAAGTGATGGCAACGGTTGCAGAAAAAGTGTGTTAAGTTGGGGGAGGGGGCGGGGGGGGGGGGGGGGAAGGGGGAAGGAAGTATTCATTGTGTATTTAGGTCTGCAATCAATTCATATGAAAACAACAAGTCATTGTGTGTGAATAATATCAGGTAGTTTCGTTGAGTGATTTGTTCAGTTCAAGTCTGATGGATCTTATGAGACTGTTCATTTGAATAAAATGATTAAGAAACCAAATTCAGCTGCCATGTCTATTTTTAGCTCACCTGAGTATGCTCAAGTGAGCTTTTGCGATCTTTCATCACCTAACGGCCGTCTGTATGTCCTTCCACTTTAAATGACTTTTCCTAAAACAAGAGGGCCAGAATGGCCCTGATATCACTCACCAGACTATCAGAGGAGAAGTTTTTCAAAGTTTTCACTATACATGTATATTTCTATAGAAAACTAGCCATCCCTGGGGTGGGGCCAATTTTGATCCCAGGGGCATAATTCATTAACTTTTGAAGTAAAGGGTTGATGCATATTTAAGGTGATTATGTCTACTATATAACTCTACTCAATGCCTTTGCAAATAGAATAGACCATCATGAACTATCTGATCCGAGTCTGCTGTTTGTTTATGGAATAATATAGATCAGATTCTGTTGATATATTGTCCACATGCCGTTATAAAACAACAGATAATTAGTATTCATAAAATCATTATTATATCTTACATGAATATTCATTGTCCCTTTACCTGATTGAAATGCCTTTTCAACCCTGATCTGGGTCTTAGTAACTCTGCACAACCGTTTTTAACCCGTTATTCCATAATTACGCATTTGCAAACAGTACACCCATATGACTCCTGTAGTTAGGATCCGTCAAATCAGGCCTGCTGTTTGTTTATGAAATTACAATAGACTCTACAGTTTCTACCAATGTCAAAACACCCAGTGTACATTTGCCATTGTAAAAAATCGGCAAATAAATATTCATTATGTCATTGTTTACATAAATATTCATGGAGTATTAAGGCTTGTTAGGCGATTAGGACCGGAGCTAAGGGATGCGTTTTGGGTATGTAGTGCTACGTACATGCACATTATCAGGTAATATTGGCTTCACTGGCATAAAAGTTTGTGTGTTTACCTTTTCCCTTTTGAAAACAGTGCAAGAATTAATGCCAACATGAATATTCATTAACTAAATGTTAATTATAATGACCAATTGTTCTTGCCATTTCAGAAACTGTTCATATAGACCGGAGATATACATACATATATTATGTATATGTCTCTGCATAGACCTATAGTACTAAGCCTCTGATCTACTCTGTTTGCAAGGCATGAACAAATGTTTAAACTCGGTAAAGGGTTCAGTGTCGGAACAAAATTACCCAGCAGTTCTGAGCTACTCTAACGGTAGCTAGTTTACATGTGTATAACTGGTAAAAAAAATCTGTGTTGCTTGCTTGAAAACGCTGGGTCTGCAATCATACTTTAGACTTATACCGTAAAATTAAAAATTATCAAATTAATATGAACTGACCAACGTTTTAATCGACGTTCTCAATTCTTACAAACGTTTTCTCTATTTAAGCAAATGGATTCCTGAATTGCACTACAAAACATTCTCTGATCTCAAAATGTCAGATATTGTAAACATGGGAACCTTACGTCACAGTGCGTCAAGTTATAAATAAGAAAACACATGTGACAATGCGACCTAAAAATAGATACATTTCGGGAAACACCTGCTGTATCTCGGCAGATCTACGGACCATTTCGACAGGGGTTAGAGTGAAATTAAATCATATGCGAACTCAGCGACGTCCAATTATGGTCTCAAAAAGTGTTTTGTACCAGAATCATGACTTATGGAAAGATATCCAACTTATGTGTCAAATGTGAACAGGTTACTTTAACAATTTTGATAAAGGGTCACCAGGCGACTATTCTTCCAAATACCATTTAAATTTGACCACCAGTTTTGGAGAAGATTTTTAAAGGTTTATATAAGGAAATATAGTCATGCTCCTGGCAGCCATGATTTTTTAGATATCTACATGATTTTAACAATTTTGATAAAAGGACACCAAGAAACTATTCCTACCAAATAGGTATAGAATAGAGAATGGTGTAGAATAGAATTAGGAATCGGATGGAAAAAGAATAGAATATAAACTGAATTACACAGATTTATGTAACATGCCAGTTAGGCAAAAAAGTTCCAATGCCCTAGCAAGATGGTTTGTCCCGCATAAAAGTGCCTTTTTCATTCTCCCATTCCAACCTGGGT
Source organism: Azorinus chamasolen (assembly GCA_963576725.1). Lineage (NCBI taxonomy): Eukaryota > Metazoa > Mollusca > Bivalvia > Cardiida > Solecurtidae > Azorinus > Azorinus chamasolen. The sequence continues at coordinate 99,011,293 of OY755237.1, forward strand.
GTACACTACTTCATTTCTTGCAGATATTTATGTTATATTTATATGTAGGAAAATAAGAGAGCTAAAACATAAAACTAGTATATATTTGCCTAATATACCAACTAACAACTTTGAAATGTTATATCAGCATAAATCTCCCTCTTTGATACCCAAATCTCCTTCTCTTCCTCTTTGCCTCAAAAGAAATATTACATGATTGTATGGTATGCCTTTGTATGACCAATATGTGTGTAAAGGAATGTTGCATCTTTTGTCAGAAAAAGATTCTATGTGATATCACATTCAGGTCAAAGGCAAAAAAGCTTTTAATAAGTCCCCTGTTGGCATAATTGTCATAAAATTAGCATCCTCCTTCGTAATTATCACCTAATCTTTTCACATACAATGTAATTGTCTTAACCCATTCCCTCATAGGCTATTTGTAGACCGAATCTCTTTGAACAAATCTACCGAAAAGGAGCATTTACTAGAGAAAAGGAAAATGTTAGAAATGTGTATGTTTTGAAACCATAGTGATAAATAGAGGAGCCCTCTCATCTGGATCTACACTGTTTGCAAAGGACATCAGTACTCGTGTCCCACACTACAACGGTTAATGTCAGTCCTTTGCAGCTATGGCTTTCATCACAATGCTTGCAAAAAGTGACTTTTACAGTGACATTTACAGAGGCGTAGAAAGGTGTATTTATGGAGGAAAGGGTTAAAAAGCTGCCATCTCTCACAAATTGTTAATGCAAATTTTCTCAAAATAAAATTCAAAATGCAAGATTAGACTATTAAAGAGTATTGATCGTGACAAGATGTCAAATTTCTCATCATCTCATTTTATTGCACCAGCTTTTACAAGTATTCCCCTAACAGGTTAAATGTTACCATTAATCTACTGATTATGCATGAAGTTGGTCTCACCTAATGCCCTTTCAAAGCCAATGATCAAGTAATAAACAAGCTGTCGCAAAAACATCACGATGTTAACTCGTTCCCTGCTAGTGGTGAATCTTTTATCATCTTCGCAAATGGTTTGCATCCAAGACGAGATACAAAGTAACTCGGCATCTCATCAGTAACAATACTTTTCAGTGCTGTGATTGTGGGCTTTTTTAAACGAAAAGGAAGAAAATGCAAAAGCTGAAGCAGACAACAACAGTTGAAGATGACAATGCTTGATAGAGAAAGTTAACCCATAAATTACAAAGCTGACTTTTCAAATGGACTGTTCCAAAATTCAAACAGGTCAAGCTTATTGTGAATACCGGTATTTGGGGATATTTCTAAAGAAAAATGTAACAGGGCAAACAGTGCAGATCCTGATGAGAGGGCTCTTCTAGGAGCCCTCTCATCTGGGTCTACACTGTTTGGAAAGGACATTCGTGACTCATGTCCCCTACTGTAAGGGTTAATGTCAGTCTCTCGCAGCTATGGCTTTCAAACTTAACCTTAAGCAGACTTGATAAATATCTGCTGCAAAATAATTGTCGTCTGCTTGTCTAAAAATGAGAGTTTCTTTTTATTTTATTTTCCGAAATACAGTCAGGGTGTCAAACACATTGGATCCTGTTGAAAGGCCAAGTTACTTAGCGTCTCATCTGGATCCAAACTGTTTACATAGGTAACCGTGAATTATCAACAGTCTGCTAAAAGTTAACATGCTAAACCAATACTCAATGGCAGCTTAGAATAATAATTCACCCTCAGATTATGAATTCAGTCTGCACACCAGCAGTAAACTCGTGATGACACTTTGCAAAATAGTTTGGATCCAGATAAAATGACAAAGTATCTTATCATCTCATTAGGATCCAAACTGTTAGACACCATGATTGCTTGTTTGGAAAGAAATTGGAGAAAAGCTATCAAAATTAAGTAGACGGCAGTTTTATGCAGAAAATAGTTACAAAAAAAGATATCTTTTCGAGATCTCCCAACACATTTTGAGGACATGACTGAGAGATATAGACGTTCAAAGCTATTTCTTTACACATCACAGTAATTGCTACATCAATAGCTCTGATGGTCAAAGGTTAATATGCTTTTTTTATTTTTGGTCTAATACAAAATGATTCTTCCTCTATCTCCTAATATTATTGGAATATTGAATCAATATAGATTCCTATGAACTGTCATCTACAATACTGTAGTTAAAATTGACTTACCCACACAATACTTCTACACAGATCAAGCATAATCTTAGTATCAGCTTACACCATCCAATCCAATTATTTTCTCCTAATTAAGACAAAGTAGTGATTGACACTTTGTGCACAGAAACCCTTATACCCTGGACACTGCCTTTGACAGAAGCTAGCGAGAGTAGAAGAATTTCTACAACACGAGTGAACAATACACTCATGCTCTTCAGTGATATTGATTCCTTCTGTAATAACGGAGCCAACACAAATTGGGCGGGAGGCTGTTCTAATAGCTCAAACCATAGGTGACACAGAGAGAAGAATCCATACAGTACAACAAACTACTGAATGAATGTGACAACAATGCAGGGGCCCGAGGGATGTGAGAAACAAAACATTCTTCATACCAGTATATCGCAAGCGATCACTTGCATATTCTTATATAGATGAGCAATTTTGTGATAGATAGACCTAATAGAGGGGGAGAACTTATCTCCAATAATTCAAGAAAAAGTTGGTAAACCTAAGTGGATAAAACTCCAGGAACCCAAACATTTCACAAGTATTTAGAGAGAGCGTCTAACGGACACGTGTGATGAAAAAATGTGAGGAAAGAGCATGACAGGCAGACAGATGGACAGATGGAAGGATGGATGATGGAGCTCGGTGAATCCTAAGTGTCATCCTATTAAAGAGGAAGTCCCTACATTATGAACGCATATTTTCAATAATATCATAAAACTTGATATTTGTTATGCTCAATCATTATTATGAAGATTGTCAATTTGAACTTATAACAAAGCATTATCAGCCTTTTCCGTTCAAATTTTCCACGTTTTGCCGATGATTACCCAATCTCTCCATTGTTTACGTAACAACTTTTCTCAGAAGTGGTCGGAGAGATGCAAATAAAGCGAACAGATACAAAACTAAAACCCAACCCGAATAAAACTGAAACATAGATGAATAAAATCGGGTTTGTCGATATCAAATACATTTGTCATTTTCGACGTTTAATGGATAGGGTTTCTTGCGATATACTACTTTTCAGTATATAAACAAACAAGTTTTGTATATTTTAGGTATTTTTGAAACACTTCGAACGTAGGGACTAAAAATTCCCCTTTAAAGCATGTGTCACAAAAAGAATTGTTTAAATTATTGCTTTGGTGGTGGTTGCATCTTATATGTGGCTTTGCCTGCCTGACTTTACTACTTTTTCATTTATAACATGGACGGTAGCTTCTGCAAGGTAAATTACAGTTTTGCACTCTTTGCAAATCAAGCAGACCAAGATCAGACAACTCCTATAGGAGCTATCTGATCAGGGTCTGCTCTGTTTGCTAATGTATTAAAGATCTGACTTTCTGTAAGCAATTTCCTTATCCTATATATTTAATGTGATAGTCTCTACTTGTAATGTGTTTTAAAAATGCCTAACAATTACATAAATCATTTGTTTATATTTTGAAAAGAAGTAGATCGCAAGAAAACCAGTCAAATAAGACACAACTTTCACATGTTTGATATCGCAGACATGATGTATTCGGCTATGTATTACTGTTTATTTGGCTCACGTTTTAGTTTCGTTAACCTTTAGCCGTCTGAGCAAATCATTTTTACAGAAATGTTCACTTACTACATTTTCAAGTTCAAGCTATAATCAATTTGTCTACCTAAATGCAATCAGTGTGTCAAACAGTTTGGATTCTGATGAGACGCTGAGTATAAACTCGACGTCTCATCTGGATCCAAACTGTTTGCATAGGTATTCACTCATCCGCCCATAGCAAGCTAAAAAATAACTGTTCGACCAAGGTCAATAATAATTTTGTTGTAGAACAAAAATTATAAGCATCAATGAGAACGGTTTATTTTGTATCACAACGGCATTTTTCGATACAAATTCAAACTGACATTCTTCATAATAATGATTGAACATAACAAATACCAAGTTTTATGATACTATCGAAAATATGCATTCATTGTGCAGGGATTTCCTCTTTAATACAAGAATTCAATTAATCAATATTCGTAATAGGCTGAGTCTTGTGGGAATATTTATTACCTAATAGTTATCTAAATATGAGAATGTTACAAGTGCTTAAAATAAGATTTTATTAAAATGTGAAGAAACAATTAAAAAGATATATAAACTTCTCAGATTTATCTCATTAAAATAGATATTCACTTTCTACTGGGAGAATGCTAAGACTTCAATGTGAAAATAACCAGTAAACTCAGCAGGAGCAAGTGGCAAAACTGCACTAGTTCAATTCTAATTTTCACCATTTCATTTGAAACATGTAATTAATCTAAGATGTCTTATTTAACCCTTTACTCCATGAATATTCATGTAAGAAATTATGACGTCATGAATATTGATTAAATTACTTGTTATAATAACCGATGGACACAGGAAATTTTCACCATAGCAGAAACTATACAATCATATCCATACTATATCATAAGCAAATAGAGCAGGTCCCCTATCAAACGGCTCCTATAGGAACCGCCTGATCTGGGTCTACTCTGTTTGTGAAGGCGTATTTATGGAGTTACCTATTAAAGTTGAAATTTAATAAAAGTTACAAGCTCTAGCAATGCTGTCACTTACTAGCCAATCAAGCAATAACAGGAAAGAACGTGGAATTGAAACTTTCAAAAAAATTGTAAATTTGTTGAATGCAGCACATGCATGCACTGTCCTTTGTACACAGTGTAGACACTGATCAACCTTTCCTCCATAAATATGCCTTTCTACGCCTCTGTAAAAGTCACCTGTTGAAACCATTGTGATAAATAGAGCATTTGCTCCTATAGGAGCAAATGCTCTATTTATCACAATAGTTTCAAATTACAAAATTCTAAAAATTTCCTTTTCTCTAGTTATATAATGCTCCTTTTTGATAGATTTATTCAAAGTGGTTGGATCTAAAAAAAATAGCCTATGAGGGAATGGGTTAAAGGGTTCCAACTTATCAGAATCTGTACAGTTTGCCATTCCAAATCTCTAGCAAGTTTAAGTCTTTCGTACTGAGTGCATGGACTCTAAACACTAATTGGTTATTCACTCTGAAAATTCAACGTTGACAGCATTAAAGACATTAATCTGCAAAAACTGTGATTGGGTTCAATTTTTAAAATAAACGTTTCTTTTATCTCATGTTTATGTCACAGTGCCATTAATTAACACATTCCCTCCAATAAGGGTGAAACGGTATGTTTCGGTACACCAGTCCTGTACCACTTTTTTTTCACTTATGGTTCGGTTTCCGGTATTAAATTCCACTTTACGATACGTACCGAAAAGTTTGTAATGGCTAGGGGCGAATCTGCCGTAACAATATAAAAGCCGTTCTCTGATTGGTTCATTCTATAAATAATATGCAATTGTTCATTCTATAAATAATATCCAATTAGATTATGTGTTAAGTACATTACTCAAAGTTTACATATGACTTCTTGGAGTGAAACTGTTCCCAAATTAAAAGATGCACCGACAAGCTACAGGTCTTTTGGCTTTCGGGAAAGCCAGTCTGAGAGCAGAAAGGCTGCGAACATGCAAGCGTTGTTTCACGGACATGCTGTATAAACACGGTTACACATCAAATTTGCAAAAGCACTTTGATTGTAAACACACTGAGCAAGCGCCCATCAACCGAGACGCTTAGCCTTAATGAGCCCTTACTGTGCTGGTATTATTATATAAGAATTATTAAACTCTGCTCTGAAATTTTCAACCATAGTCCATTGCACGCTGTGTGGATCCATATAAACTGCCTTGTTAAAATGTGACATTAGAATGTGATAACTACTCTGGGTCTACACTGTTTGCAGTGCTCTTGGTTTGGAAATCTTATGGTGAGGCTTGATTTCAATTATCATCCTACATATAACAGTATTTGTATAATATTTATAAAGACAAACAGTGCAGTCCAAGATTAGAAAACTTCTGTCAGTGATATCAGACGGTGGTATCTAATCATATCTACACTGTTTGCAATGCTTTGCTTACTTGTTTCCAGCACACTATTGGTTATTTTAAAATTCCAGTTGAAGAGATAGTATATAGTGATATTTTCTATAGAAGGAGATTTGTATTTTAAGAACTATAAGTTAATAATGAAGAAAATATTCCAAAAAGGGAATTAATATAATACATAAATACTTGAATAGCTCTGATCTATATTTCGACCACTAAGGGCCTTTTTCAAAGAGACTCATGTCATAATACATATCACATTTTTGTTACATGCATTCAGCCGTAAAATTAAAGAGAATATTATTCTCTTTGATTTTATGGCTGAATGCATGTAACAAAAATGTGACGTGTATTTTGACATGATTATTCTTTGAAAAAGGCCCTTAGTGGTCAAAATATTAGATCAGAGCTATTCAAGTATTTATGTATAAGTTCATAGTCTATGACATGGTGTTCAGTATTACTTTGTTTTAAGTGTATTTCCCTTAAATATTTGATTGTTTTTAATTTTAAGAGATTAATCATCATCACTGCTAACTTTGGCAGTTACTGATTCTAGTCAAAATAAAAGAAGTTAATTCAGAAGGGATTTTTGTAGTTAAGCTTCATCCAACATTATGCTTGCAAGATAAAAAGTTGTGTACCGAAAATGTACCGTGGCTCATGTACTGTGACCCGAACCGAACCGAACCGAACTGTGGGGGTAGTGAACTGTTTCACCCTTACCCTCCTGAGTGACGCATTTTGGCACATCTGTAAAAGTCACATTTTGAAACCATTGTGATAAATAGAGCATTTGCTCCTTTTCTATAGTTAATGCTCCTTTTCGATAGATTTATTCAAAGAGGTCCTTTCCCTGTTCAGTATTTATGTAAGAAATAATGACATCATGAATATTTATTAGCTGAATTTTTATAATGGCATTTGTAGACAGGATTGTTTTGGTATCTGTAGAAACTGTAGAGTCGGGCCTATTATAATTTCATAAGAAAACAGAGCAGACCCTGATCAGATGGCTCCTACAGGAGCCATCTGATCTGGGTCTACTCTGTTTGCAAATGCGTTAAAGCACGTTTATTATATATGATGGAATGGGTTAAATGGAACACCGAGAATTGTTCACATAATCCCAATCCAATTCCCTTGTTCATAATTATACCATTCTAAAATTTCAGCTAATCAGTATTCATAAAGTCATCTGGATCCAAACTGTTTGTCACTCTGACATTCTTTTATTAAAATATATGGAAGAAAAACGTTATTTTAGAATTTAAGCAAACAACACTAACACATGCTGTTGTGAAGTACATAAATTCTTGAAATAGGAGGTCCTTTGAAAGCAAAAGCAAAAGCAATGCCAAAAGAAAAAATTGCAGACTTGGTTATATTGAGTGTGTTCATGAGCAACACTACTGATGCTCCCTGCATAACTTAAGTGTGTTCATGAGCAACACTACTGATGCTCCCTGCATATCTTAAGTGGTTCATGAGCAACACTACTGATGCTCCCTGCATAACTTAAGTGTGTTCATGAGCAACACTACTGATGCTCCCTGCATAACTTAAGTGTGTTCATGAGCAACACTACTGATGCTCCCTGCATAACTTAAGTGGTATTCATTCTCAAACACTGAAGTATTGAAATTGATGCTCTCGAAGGACCACAAAACATAAACTATAATGATTTTTTCTAAAATTAATTACAGTCAATTAACTTTGAAATCAAATAAAACAGAATTAGTAGAGCTCCACTGTAACAACCATTTTTAACCTCTGACCTTTAAGAAAGTCATTGTATGTAATAAATGACAGGTAGAATTTAAATTAAATCAGTTGAATTCTAAAAATGGTTGTTTTAATAACAAACCTACTGTCGCTTTATTGCCGGATTCTCCATAAACAGAATAATTAGGGAAAGATTGTCGATTCAAAATGTCAGCTTGAAAGATGGAAATCTGCGGGGAAACTTCTTAAACTCGCTGTAAATCAGATGAGAAGAACGTGTATGTCGTGGAAGGTGCTAGGTAATCCATCATTGACAGTTCTGTAAACTCTCTCATCAATCTATCTATAACATTTTTATTATTCAAGTCTTTGCAGGTAAATAGGAGGAGGAAGAGCTCCACAAGGAGATGCCTGAGTGCCAGTCTTTTAACTCTTTCCTTCATATAAATGTGTTTTCACGTATTTACAAACAGAGCAGACCCAGATCAGATGGCTGACCTATAGAAGCTGTCTGATCAAGGTCTGCTCTGTTTGCTTTTGACATAATATAGATAGGATTCTACAGTATTTGTCAAAGCCAAAACATTTCCTTGAAAAGTTTACATTTTTAATGTTCAGCTAATAAATATTCATGATGTCATTATTTTTACGTGGAATATTTAACAGGGAAAGGGTTAAGCAATATTAAAAAGTCTGGAAGGATTATAAACTCAATATAAACTAATTATCCTAAATACGGTCAGGCAAACTTAAGCAAATAGTGTAGATCTAAATGGAACTGCTCCTATAGAAGCATTTTGATGAGGATATTCACTTCCTGCTAGTTTATAAGTTTTATTTAAAGCTATCAAAACACTGTCTAAATTAGCTTTACAAATTAAAGGAGTGACAATGGGGGCACTGGGGAAGGGGTCAGGTTAAAACAAATGACCCAACTGATATTCAGATGATATGTTTTGCAGATGAATAATGAGTAGTTAAGATACTAAAATATAAAATGATTTAAATACTAAGCTTTAATGAGCAGTAAGGATACTAAAATAATATGAAATGATTTAAATACTAAGCTTTAATGAGCAGTTAAGATACTCAAATATAAAATGATTTAAATACTAATAGCTTTAATGAGCAGTTAAGATACTAAAATATGAAATGATTTAAATACTAAGCTTTAATGAGCAGTTAAGATACTAAAATATAAAATGATTTAAATACCAATAGCTTTAATGAGCAGTTATGATACTAAAATATGAAATGATTTAAATACTAAGCTTTAATGAGCAGTAAAGATACTAAAATATAAAATGATTTAAATACTAATAGCTCTAATGAGCAGTTAAGATACTAAAATATGAACTGATTTAAATACTAAGCTTTAATGTGCAGTTAAGATACTAAAATATAAAATGATTTAAATACATAGCTTTAATGAGCCGTAAAGATACTAAAATATGAAATGATTTAAATACTTAGCTTTAATGAGCAGTTATGATACTAAAATATGAAATGATTTAAATACTAAGCTTTAATGAGCAGTAAAGATACTAAAATATAAAATGATTTAAATACTAAGCTTTAATGTGCAGTTAAGATACTAAAATATGAAATGATTTAAATACATAGCTTTAATGAGCCGTAAAGATACTAAAATATGAAATGATTTAAATACTTAGCTTTAATGAGCAGTTATGATACTAAACTTTGAAATGATTTAGAAAACTTTGCTTTTAATAATTCTTTTTTTCAAATTCAGTCTTTTATACTTTTTTCGTTATGAGAAACATCAATAAAGTGTCAGACTGTTTGTGTTCTGATCAGACTTAACCCTTTCTTCCATGCCTTTGCAAACAGAGTAGACCCAGATCAGACTGGTATTATAGGAGCAATCTGATCAGGGTCTGCTCTGTTCACTTATGGTATAATATAAATATGATTCTACAGTTTCTGCTTTGGAAAAAAATTCATGAGTTAAATATGCCATTTTAAAACAGTATCTAATTTAGTGAATATTCATGATGTTCTTATTTTTTCATAAATATTCATGGAGGAAAGGGTTAAATGATTTGGTATTCATCTGGATCAAATATTTTCAACTACAAATCAAGAATGATAGGCAAGGTTTTTATTTCCCTTCAATCTAGGAGCTGCTCAAAGTCAACAACACACATTCTGCATTTAATTTGAAATACAAGTTAATCTTGCAGGATTTTTAAAGCTGTCAGTTTATCCAGATGACTGATTAAATTTTCCATCGACAGAATAAAGAAGTAAAGCTGTATGAATTAAAACCTAAGCAGTTTCGCAGCATCAAAAGCAAAACTGAAATACATTGTTACTCAAACCCTGTCAGATTTGCATTGAAATATTACAAATGAAATATTGATAAAAAAGGAAGAAAACAATCAGAGGACACTGCAAAAGAAATGAACTCTTGGAATAATACAAACAAATAGTTCTCTCCCACTAACGCCTTTTTCCGCCTCTGTAAAACTCATTTATTGAAACAATTGTGATAAATAGAGCATATGCTCCATAGGAGCAAATGCTCTATTTATCACAATGTTTTCAAAACTACACAATTCTAAAATTCTTCTTTTCTATATTAATTAATGCTCCTTTTCTGTTGATTAATTCAAAGAGATTGGGTCTAAAAATAGTCCAGAAGGGAATGAGGTATGTTCCCTCTGAATGCTGAGCTTTCAAAGAGGAATTGTCCTGTGGTGTGAAGATAGAATGACAAACAGTTAGGACCTTGGCAAAGGCCCCAGCTCCCCCATGTGTCCTCTCAGTTCTATGTTTAATTCAAATTTCAAAACCTACTGAATATTCATGAACAAAATAGTTATAATGAAATGTGGAAAGTGAAACACTGTAGCTATTTTAGAAACAAAAGAAACAGATGTATCAAATTCCATAAGCAAACAGAGCAGACCCTGATCAGACGGCTCCTATAGGAGCCGTCTGATCTGGGTCTACTCTGTTTGCAGATGTGCAAAAATAGTTTATATGAGGGAAAGGGTTAACTAAACCACATTCCAAATATTCACTGGGCATACATTTTGTATACATGTATAAAGACAATATTCGGTGTTCATCTATTGGGTTGGGCAAATCTCCCTTACAATATAACCATTTCCCTCAAGAATATTCATATAACAAGAGGGCCATGATGGCCATTGATATCCCTTACCAGACAATCAGAGGAGAAGGTTTTCATTATATGTTTCTATGAGGAGGAGGGGCCAACTTTGACCCCAGGGGCATAATTTATATAACTTTTGTAGAGGACCTGAATATGATGCTATGTGCCAAATATGAAAGCTGAGAACCTTCCAGTTTCAGAGAAGAAGATTTTGAAAGTTTTCACAGTATGTTTCTATTGAAAACTGGCCACCCATGGGTTAGGGCCAATTTTGACCCCAGGGGCATTATTTATATTACTTCTGTAGAGGACCTGAACATGATGCTATGTGCCATATATGAAAGCTGAGAACCTTCCAGTTTCAGGGGAGAAGATTTTCAAGTTTCACAAAATGTTTCAATAGAAAACTCCGGCCACTCCTTGATTGGGCAGGGTCAATTTTGACCCCAGGAGCATACTTTATATAACTTTTGTAGAGGATCTGAACATGATGCTATTGGTTCAAAAAATGAAAGCTGAGAACCTTCTAGTGTCAGAGGAGAAGATTTTAAAAGTTTTCACTACATGTTTCTATGGAAAACATTAGGCACCCCTGGGGTGGAGCCAATTTTGACCCCAGGGACAAAATTTATATAACTTTTGACGAGGACCTACAGATAATGCTATGTGCCAAAGATGAAAGCTGAGAACCCTGTAGATTCAGAGGAGAAGATTTTTAAAGGTTCAAATTGTTGACGACTGACGACACACAATGCACAACACACGCCGACGGAGGACGGACATCAAGCAATCACAAAAGTTCACCTTGAGCACTTTGTGCTCTGGTGAACTAAAAATAGTGACATCATGAACATGTATTAGCTGATTTTTTGTAATGTTTTATCAACACAGGATGTTTGTGCTTTATTTGAAACTGTAGAATTATATCTATATAATTCCATAAGAAAACAGAGCAGACCTTGATCAGGTGGCTCCTACAGGAACTGTCTGCTCTGGATTTACTCTGTTTGCAAAGGTGTGGAAAGGTGTTCATATGAAGGAAAGGGTTAATAATCCTAGCATATATCAGTTACTTGAAAAATTGATGATAGGAAACCACTTGTTTTCAACAGATACAGAAACTGCAGTAAATCACTTTATCAACTCCTCTTAAAGGGGCAAGTGGGGCTACTATATATTTACAGTAAAAACTCGATACTTTGAAATTTTAGTCATGAAGAATTGATGCCTTTTTAGGCTGGTGCCTGCTTAATGCAGAGTTGAACATCACGCAGAAAGCTTCTAGAGCCACCTGTCTTAACCCTTTCCTCCATAGGCTATTTTTAGACCCATCCTCTTTGAATGAATCTACCCAAAAGGAGCATTTACTAGAGAAAAGTAAAATTTTAGAATTTTGTAGTTTGAAACTATTGTGATAAATAGAGCATTTGCTCCTGTAGGAGCAAATGCTCTATTTATCACAATGGTTTCAAGAAGTGGTGTTTACAGAGGCGTAGAAAGGCGTATTTATGGAGGAAAGGGTTAAAGACTGACAATGATACTTAATTTAGTTTTCGAACTATCGGGGTTTTACTGTATTCAAAAAACCTTTTAAAGATAACGATACCCAACACATTATATATTGCCACAGTTTTAGGTGCATAATGTCTGTAACTCCAAATTCTCAAGAGGATTCAAACTAGATTACACTCCAACATTGTCTTTTTCTAACCCTTTCCCTGTTTAACTCTTTGCACGCTAGCGGCGAACCTGTGATTACCTATGCAAACAGTTTGGATCCAGATGAGACGCCGCATAATGCGGCGTCTCATCAGGATCCAAACTGTTTGTCATCTTGACCATATTTTTGAGAAAAAAAATGAGAGAAAGTTTGTTTTAAGAATTGAAGCAGACGACAATTGTTGCAGACGAAAAATTACTTAGCATGCAAAGAGTTAATATTCATGTAAGAAACAATGACTTCATGAATTAACTGGGGTTTTTTAATGGCATAATTATGAACACAGCAAATCTTGGTCATGGCGCAAACTGTAGAATCAGATATATTACTCCATCAAGAAGCAGAGCAGAACCTGATCAGACAACTCCTGCAGGAAAAGGCATTTATATGAGGGAAAGGGTTAAAAGAAAAATATAGCGCTGACCCAGACATCAGCTTTTAACAAGAAAGGATGTATTCTTCAACACAGTTCTGTCTGGTTTATAATATTTTCCTGTTGTGCCTGTTTTATAGTTTGGTCTGTTAAGCAGTAAATACATCTGTAGATACAGAAGTCACATTAGCAGTAAATACATCTGTAGATACAGAAGTCACATTAGCAGTAAATACATCTGTAGATACAGAAGTCAAATTAACTCTTACCCTGCTCTGTATTCGGTAAAGAAATAATGACATCATGAATATTTATTAGTTAAATTTTTGTATTGGCATATGTAAGCATGACTATTTGGTATTTATAGAAGTTATTTGTAGAGTCAGATCTATTTTATTTCATAAGCAAACAGAGCAGACCCTGATCAGATGGCTCCACTATGAGCCATCTGATCTGAGTCTGCTGTTTGCATATGAGGGAAAGGGTTAACCCATTTGACGCCTCTGCAAAAGTCACCTGTTGATACCATTGTGATAAATAGAACATTTTCTCCTATAGGATTCACAATGGTTTCAAACTCCAAAATACTATTTTTTTCTTTTTCTCTAGTTAATGCTCCTTTTCGGTAGATTTATTCAAAGATGTTGGATCTAAAAATAGCCTATGAGATAATAGGTTAAAGTGAAGACAAGTTCTACTGTAATGGGTTTAGTTGCAGGATGTCCCCAAAACAAAACAGACAACAGGTATAGATGTGCACAATCAGACAATATGTACATTTCAACCAATCACAGGCCAAACACAGGGTTACCATGGCAACCAAAACTCATGAAATACCTGCTTATTAGGTTCAGGGTACCCAAATACTCCTACATAACAATTCGAAAGCAAAAGTAGCAATACCAAAAGAGAAAATTGCAGACTGTTTTATCAAGTCTGTTCATGAGTAGCCACACTACTCACGCACACTAGCACTGGCTTAAGCAGTATTCAATTTTCAAAATTAATAACATCGAAACTAATGATCCCTAAAAACCAGAAAATATTACAACGCTGAAAATGAAAGTACCCACACAAGCACTTGACCCTTTCCTTCATATAAACGCTTTTCAACACATTTGCAAACAGAGTAGACCCAGATCAGACGGCTCTTTATATAGGAGCCATCTGATCTAGGTCTGCTCTGTTTGCTAAGGGAATTTGACAGATCTGTTTCTTTACTTTCTAAAATGGCTACAATGTTCCACCTTCATTATTTCATTACAACTATTTTGTCCATTAATATTCAGTAGGTATGAAATTTGGAACATATATAGAACAGGGAAAGGGTTAACACTACTTAAATTCCGAAAATATGCGTTCATTGTAGGGACTTCCTCTTTAACACTACCTAAATTCTGTAAGTGTGAAGTTTACTTTGAAAACTTATCTAACTCTTTCAATGCTGAATTTTCAGAGTAGGACGGACATGAAGTGTTTATCTATAGAGTTCACTCAGTATAAAATGCTTAAACACACCAGAGGATTTTGAATGACAAACAGTGCAGACCCTGATAAGAAGGCTCCTCTAGGAGCCATCTTATCTGGGTCTACACTGTTTGTAAATGACAGTGCATGAGTGTCCTGCATTCAAAGTGTTAAAGAGCATGTTATACCTACAGTGACAAATAATCCACTTCCAAGTGTTATAAATCATAGTTGGAGAGACAAGATTACTTGAGAAGTGGGCAATTGTCTCACAAAGACCAAATCAAGTGCACTCAGACCTGGCTGATAATGCCATACAAACATTCTGTACCCTTACACTATATTTAAGCCTTTATTTAATAATCTCACTTGATTGCACCAGGCAGATAAGATCCTGAAGAGACCCCACAACTAATTATCTACTAGTTGTCATGGCAATAATTCTTTTAATGCAAGAATTAACCCATTCCCTCATAATGACGCCTTTTGACGCCTGTTAAAGTCGCTTTTTGAAACCATTGAGATAAATAGAGCATTTGCTCCTATTTATCACAATGGTTTCAAAACTACACATTTTCCTCTTCTCTGATAACTGCTGTAAAGTGTTAACCATTTCCCTGTTCTATGTTTATTACAAATTTCAGTACATACTCAATATTCATGGACAAAACAGCTATAATGAAATATAGAAGGTGGAGCATTATGGCCATTTAGAAACTAAAGATACAGATCAATCAAATTCCATAACCAAACAAAGCAGACCCTGATCAGACAGCTCCTACAGAGTCTGACGTCTCCTATAGGGTCTGACGTCTCCTATAGGGTCAGACGGCTCCTATAGGGTCAGACGGCTCCTATAGGGCTCCTGATCTGGGTCTACTCAAATGCAAATGCATTTATAAGAGGGAAAGGTTTAAAGTGGCATTTGAAAATAGGAAAGTTTTGCCATGGCAGAAACTGTAGAATCAATTCTATATTATTCCATGAGCAAACAGAGCAGACCCTGATCAGACAGCTCCCACAGGAGACATCTGATATGTGTCTACTCAGTTTGCAAAGTCATTTTAAGATGTATTTATGGAGTAATTGGTGAAAAGAAAATTATGCGATGGTAATCAAGATGGAAATCACTTGACACATAATTATATGAAATATTGGTTCAATCAACTAACAGCAATCAATAACTCTTCATGGATTATTCAGACACTACTAGTGATAAAAGACAATTTATTTTTTTAGATCAGCACAGCATAGCCAATTTCTATGCAGTTTTATGTTTATTCATTCATCTATGAAAGTTTTGTCTGAAGATATTGTACATATGTAGTTTTGATGCAATCAAACACCAATTTTTAATTAGCATTGCGTTTACTCACTAGTTGATACTTAACTCTATTAGGTTCAAATTTACTCACTAGTTGCTATTCTATTAGGTTCAATTACTCACTAGTTGTACTCTATTAGGTTCAATTACTCACTAGTTACTACTCTATTAGGTTCATTTACTCACTAGTTGCTACTCTATTAGGTTCATTTACTCACTAGTTGTACTCTATTAGGTTCAATTACTCACTAGTTACTACTCAATCAGGTTCATTTACTCACTAGTTGCTATTCTATTAGGTTCAATTACTCACTAGTTGCTATTCTATTAGGTTCAATTACTCACTAGTTGTACTCTATTAGGTTCAATTACTCACTAGTTGCTATTCTATTAGGTTCAATTACTCACTAGTTACTACTCAATCAGGTTCATTTACTCACTAGTTGCTATTCTATTAGGTTCAATTACTCACTAGTTGCTATTCTATTAGGTTCAATTACTCACTAGTTGTACTCTATTAGGTTCAATTACTCGCTAGTTGCTATTCTATTAGGTTCAATTACTCACTAGTTGCTATTCTATTAGGTTCAATTACTCACTAGTTACTACTCAATCAGGTTCATTTACTCACTAGTTGCTATTCTATTAGGTTCAATTACTCACTAGTTGTACTCTATTAGGTTCAATTACTCACTAGTTACTACTCAATCAGGTTCATTTACTCACTAGTTGCTATTCTATTAGGTTCAATTACTCACTAGTTGCTATTCTATTAGGTTCAATTACTCACTAGTTGTACTCTATTAGGTTCAATTACTCACTAGTTACTACTCAATCAGGTTCATTTACTCACTAGTTGCTATTCTATTAGGTTCAATTACTCACTAGTTACTACTCAATCAGGTTCATTTACTCACTAGTTGCTATTCTATTAGGTTCAATTACTCACTAGTTGTACTCTATTAGGTTCAATTACTCACTAGTTACTACTCAATCAGGTTCATTTACTCACTAGTTGCTATTCTATTAGGTTCATTTACTCACTAGTTGCTATTCTATTAGGTTCAATTACTCACTAGTTGTACTCTATTAGGTTCAATTACTCACTAGTTACTACTCAATCAGGTTCATTTACTCACTAGTTGCTATTCTATTAGGTTCAATTACTCACTAGTTGTACTCTATTAGGTTCAATTACTCACTAGTTACTACTCAATCAGGTTCATTTACTCACTAGTTGCTATGAGGATGAGGATCATTTAATCTATTCCCTGTTGAATATTCATGTAAGAAATAATGACATCATGAATATTTATTAGCTGAATTTGTATAATGGCATATGTACAAAGGTATCAGTAAAACCTGTAGAGTAATGTCTATCAGTCTCATATTAGCAAACAGAGCAGAGCCTGATCAGACGGCTCATATTAGACCCATCTCATATGGATCTACTCCATTTGCAAAGGCGTGAAAAAGTATTTATATGAGGGAAAGGGTTAAAGTGATCAACATGGTGCAGAACTGACTAATTTACCTTTAAAATCCAGGGGAGAATCCATTTTGGTTTTCTAATATTTTGGTTATATATATTGTATTTTCTTTCTTTATACACCCCAGAAAGCCACACATAGTCCAATTTGTGATCAGGATTCAGATATACTTTTGATAGGTACATGTATCTAAAATGAAACTGGTTCAGGATCACAAAATACATAACTTAAGTAAAAATGTGGCGGCAAAATGATTTCTGCAGTCTGCAGCACACCTCCATACCTACAGGCTGTGATCTGCAATCAAGCGGTTCTCTCATTTCCAATTAATAATTCAAGTTCAACACATACTTTTATCCCCTTGTCATTTGTATAAATTTCTGTCCAAGTCAGTTTCCCTCAGCCGCCAATCTTAATAATTCATAGTGATCTAAACAAATGTGGTGCCTTCAGAAGCTTTAATCATTTTAAAGGCAAAGCTTACTTATCCCATTAAACGCAAGTATCTAACTTACGTTAGTCTACAAAAACTGTTGTTTGCTTCAATTCTCACATCATTTTTCTCTTTAACCCTTTCCTTCATATAAGCGTGTTTTGCATTTGCAAACAGAGTAGACCCATATCAGACAGCTCCTACTGGAGCTGTCTGATCAGGGTCTGCTCTGTTTGCTAATGGAATTTGATAGAATTGCTTCTTTACTTTCTAAAATGGCTGCAATGTTCTACCTTCCATATTTCATTTTAACTATTTTGTCCATGAATATTAAGTAGGTATTGGAATGTGGAATAAATATAGAACAGGGAAAGGGTTAAACAAGATGTGTTTGTGAAACACTATGCACCCGATTATCGGCAATATAAATTTGACCCGTAATTTGACCTTGATATTATGACTTGACCTTAAGAAGTCACCCCTAAAAATGTTCGCCACTGTAAGTTGCACATGCATGCCAAGCTTGAAGTATGTATGTGCAATGGCTACAAAATTGTCGCCAACATTTAAGTTGTCCACAAACCAACAAACCAAACGGCCAGCAAACATTAAGGTCAAAAACAATATGCCACCCCCCCCCCTAGATCAGGGGGATGGGAATAAAAAGTAGTGTCAAAGAATCAAACAATGTGGACAGAGTTCCAGATAAACAATTTCAACGATTTCCTTTATTTCTCCACTAAACCCTATATATACTGTGACCACTCTTTAGAATCCTCGTCACGAAGACATGATTCTAAAGAGTGGTCACAGTATAGGGTTTGGTAAAGAAATGACAATTTTAGTGTTTGGGTATGAACCTTTATCTGTACCTCTGTGTGGCTCCTGATCAGCTGTGGTACTCAGTGTCTCCTCAGGATCAAAACTGTTTGCATTGGTAGTCATGAATTTGCCATTAGAGAGCAAAGAAAACAGGAAATTTTGGCCTTGTCAGAAACTGTAGAATCATATCTATGTTATATCATAATCAAAGAGAGCAGACCCTGATCAGATGGCTCCTACAGGAGCCTTCTCATCTAGCTCTACTCTGTTTGCAAAGGCATAGAAAGGTGTATTTATGGAGGAAAGGGTTAAGACATTAGCCAAAGCTGTATACAGGACACAATAGAGTAGACGAGCTTTTACAAACAGAGTAGATCAAAAGCCTACTTTGATAATATATCAAATTGATATACATTAGTTTAAGTAGTCAGACAGAAAACTTCGAAAAAGAACTTAGACCAAGATCTACCTGAAGGAATGATTTGACCAGTCTACACTACCTAGTTTCATTTACAGTTATCAAAACAGTGCCATTTGACTTATCTAACTTTAAAAAAATGTGGAATTAGTAGTTTTAGCAGAGCTACATATAAGGGTGCATACTCAAATACTAAAATAGTCATTTCTCTACCAAACCCTATCTTGTGACCATTTTCTAGAATCATCTCTTTGAGATGATTCTAAAGAGTGGTCACAACACAGAGTTTGGTGGAGAAATAAAGGAGCTGTGCTTGAAAATGTTTAAATTTACGCATCTTATCTGGAGCTGTATATATTTTCTGCAATTTTCACTCCTTCAGACTGAATGAACCTGTACCACTGATCATCCAATTTTAAGATATAGCATCCAAAGGCAACTTCACATATATAAGATATTCTACCCATCCATACAGATTAATCAATAGACTATCATTACCATTTTGATCTCCTCTGGCATATTTCTGACTCAGGCTTTCATCTTAGCCAGAATTCTTCTTATCATTTATCTTCCGGCACAATGCTGTCCAAACCATCTAATTACATAGGATCCAATTTTGATGAAAAATCTTTTGTCAAGAGACTTGTAAAGCCCAGATAAGATTCTGTGGAAATTGAATACAAAGTTTGCATTATAACATATCAATCCAAGCCAGTTTAAAGAAGTATCAAGCAGGCAAATCAAGTTAAACCTCTCAGTAACAATTCAGAGCTCCAGATAAGATGCGTAAATTAAAACATTTTCAAGAAAAACTTCTTTATTTCTTCACCAAACCCTATGTTGTGACCACTCTTTAGAATCGAGACGATTCTAAAGAGTGGTCACAACATTGGGTTTGGTGGAGAAATGATGATTTTAGTATTTGAATACTGGGTTTGGTAGAGAAATGATGATTTTAGTATTTGAGTACTGGGTTTGGTAGAGAAATGATGATTTTAGTATCTGAGTACACACCTTTATCTGTAGCTTTGACAATTACTATAAAGATATTCATCTCTGAGTATTCCAAACTGCTACAAGCTTAACCCATTCCCTCATATAGACGCCTTTTGTAAAAGTCACTTTGTGAAACCATTGTGATAAATAGAGCATTTGCTCCTATGGAGCAAATGCTCTATTTATCACAATGGTTTCAACACTACACAATTCTAAAATTTTCCTTTTCAGTAGTTAATTCGGTAGATTTGTTAAAACAGGTTGGATCTAAAAATAGCCTATGCGGGAGAATGGGTTAATGAAGAATGAAAGTTATGTATAAAGCTCCCTTTCATTCTACATTAATCCCTTACCTGATAGATGCCTTTTCATGTCTTTGCAAACACAGTATACCAAGATCAGATGGCTTCTACAGTCTGATCTGGGTCTGCTCTATTTGCCTATGATATAACATGGAGATGATTTTACAGTTTCTGTCTTGGCATCATGAGTATTCGTTACATGAATTTTTATAATGGCATCTGAATATCTGGTCATATTAGAAACTGTAGAATCACATCTATATTATTTCATAAGCAGACCTTGATCAGGCCGCTCTTACAGGAGCAGTCAGAAGATCTGGGTCTACTTGGTTTGCTAAGGCATTAACCCTTTCTCTCATATAAACGTGTTTTCACGCATTTGCAAACAGAGTAGACCCAGATCAGACGGCTCCTAGAGGAGCCGTCTGATCAGGGTCTACTCTGTTTGCTAGAGGAATTTGAAAGATCTGTTCTTTTCTTTCTAAAATGGTTACAATGTTCCACCTTCCATATTTCATTATGGCCCTCATGATGATTAACTGGTGTGCTTTAATGATCAGCCTTAGGTTATGGCCCCCGTGATGGTTAACTTGGTGTACTTTAATGTGGATAAAAGTGGATTAAAGTGGTGCATATTCACATAAGAAACAAGAGCTGTCAGTCACATGACAAATACCCCCAAAGGATATCACCGATACTAAAGCCAGGGTCATGTGTATGCCTGTACCATATCACATTTTGTAGAAGCCTATTTGTGCTAAGCTATTTCAAAATTGTTTTATGTAAAACAATATTTAAGAGCCTAGACACTATTGAAGCTCTGACCTCTCATTGTCACCCTTGGTTTTGGGTTTTTCACCCCACACACCATCTTATCTTGGAGAACAAATGTGCCAAATTATTTCACAATGCATCAATACAAGACTGGTTTTGGGCTTTTTTTAACTTTGACCCCAATTGTGACCTTCACCTTTGAGATAGGAACCAGGTTCTTTTTGGCAACACACCGTCTCAAGGTGGTGAATATTTGTACAAGGTTATTTTGAAATCCACTCATGTATGTAGGAGTTGCAGAGCGGAAATGACCAAAATTTATGTCCCCATTGTTTAACTTTGACCCCCAATTGTAACCTTGACCTTTGAGATAGGAACCTGATTGATTCTTTTTCGCAACATATTGTATCAAGGTGGTAAGCATTTGTACCAGGTTGAAATCCACTCATGTATGTAGGAATTTCAGAGCAGACATGATAAAATGTCCCCATTTCTTAACTTTGACCCCTGATAGTGACTTTGACCTTTAAGATAGGAACCTATATCATTTCATATGCAAATAGAGCAGGATCTGATTAGATGGCTCTAATAAGAGCTTTCTAATCTGGGTCTACTCTGTTTGTATGAATGCATCTGTATCAGATAAGGTTAAACAGATGTTGAAGTGATGAGCACTTATGGCAAAATGACCCCTCATCCAGGCTTTAGTGCATGATGAGGGGCATTATTGGAATAAAGCCAAAGGCTGAGCATGTATATCATTCAAACGAATAATGACTGTTGTATGCTTCACTTCCTGTCATCAGGGAGGGGATATTGAAAGTAAAGAACCGGTTTGGTTAAAACGTGGACCACTTGTGACCCCCCCCTCCCACACACACACACAGAGCTTGCTAGCATTTGAATTTATTTCAATCAATTTTTTTATCAAAGTGTCAATTTGAAAATGATCAGTTCAAATGGCACCACTTCTACATAATTAATATTATTTAGTAAAAGAAATACTAATATAACAAGGTGTGTTTGTGTAACACTATGCCCCGCACTTTGACACTGAAGGATGACCTTGACCTTTGACCCATGGACCAGGGAGTTGAACGCGATACATCGTCTTTGTGTGGTAGGCATTTGTGCCAGGTTATTTTGAAATCCATTCACAAATAAATAAGTTATGTAAGGTACACAAATTTTGGGATGGAAGGACATACAGATGGATGGATGGAAGGACGGACAATGCGATTACTATATGCTCGCCATAGTGGGGCATAAAAATCTTGACTGCTAGCGATATTTTAAGATGTGAGTGACATAGACTTTGGAGGCCCTCTTATGTCTCAATCACTGTTATGCATGCAGTATTTCCAATTTTAACATTCAGGCTAACAAAGCTGGAAGTAGAACATTTCTTGGGTGAACCTGATGCAAAATTCATAAGATTATTTCCATCACAGTGTAATGACCAAATTTCAGGAGATTAAATAGGCCTATTGTAATTTAACCATGGGCTCATTTCACTGACATAACACAGCTCATTAACAATTAATAAACATGCAAACACTCACAAAATGAATCCTGAATGTGCTATCTATACCCTTTACACTATAGTTCAAGCTACCTATAACCTTTAGCATGCTTGACACTATAGTACAAGCTACCAGTATCTATAACCTTTAGCATGTTTTACACTATAGTACAAGCTACCAGTATCTATAACCTTTAGCATGCTTTACACTAAAGTACAAGCTACCAGTATCTATAACCTTTACCATGCTTTACACTAAAGTACAAGCTACCAGTATCTATAACCTTTAGCATGCTTGACACTAAAGTACAAGCTACCTATAACCTTTAGCATGCTTGACACTATAGTACAAGCTACCAGTATCTATAACCTTTAGCATGCTTGACACTAAAGTACAAGCTACCTATAACCTTTAGCATGCTTTACACTAAAGTACAAGCTACCAGTATCTATAACCTTTACCATGTTTTACACTAAAGCACAAGCTACCAGTATCTATAACCTTTAGCATGCTTGACACTAAAGTACAAGCTACCTATAACCTTTAGCATGCTTGACACTATAGTACAAGCTACCAGTATCTATAACATTTAGCATGCTTGACACTATAGTACAAGCTACCTATAACCTTTAGCATGCTTGACACAATAGTACAAGCTACCAGTATCTATAACCTTTACCATGCTTTACACTAAAGTACAAGCTACCAGTATCTATAACCTTTAGCATGCTTTACACTAAAGTACAAGCTACCTATAACCTTTACCATGCTTGACACTAAAGTACAAGCTACCAGTATCTATAACCTTTAGCATGCTTTATACTATATTACAAGCTACCTATAACCTTTAGCATGCTTTACACTATAGTACAAGCTACCAGAATCTATAACCTTTAGCATGCTTTACACTATAGTACAAGCTACCAGAATCTATAACCTTTAGCATGCTTTACACTATAGTACAAGCTATCTATAACTTTTACCATGCTTTACACTAAAGTACAAGCTACCTATAACCTTTAGCATGTTTTACACTATAGTACAAGCTACCAGTATCTATAACCTTTAGCATGCTTTACACTATAGTACAAGCTATCAGTATCTATAACCTTTACCATGCTTTACACTATAGTACAAGCTACCTATAACCTTTACCATGCTTGACACTAAAGTACAAGCTACCAGTATCTATAACCTTTACCATGCTTTATACTATATTACAAGCTACCTATAACCTTTAGCATGCTTTACACTATAGTACAAGCTATCAGTATCTATAACCTTTACCATGCTTTACACTATAGTACAAGCTACCAGTATCTATAACCTTTAGCATGCTTTACACTAAAGTACAAGCTACCTATAACTTTTACCATGCTTTACACATTAGTATAGGCTTTCTATAACCTTTAGCATGCTTTACACACAATTAGTATAGGCTTTCTGTAACATTTACCATGCTTTACACAATTCGTACAGGCTTTCTATAACCTTTACCATGCTTTACACAATTAGTAAAGGCTACCTATACCCTTTACCATGCTTTACACAATTAGTACAGGCTACCTATAACCTTTACCATACTTTACATATTAGTACAGGCTATCTATACCCTTTACCATGCTTTACACATTAAATAACACTCTCCAGAATAGAAAACTAAATTTTACTCGCTACAGAAATATTACTGTAACATTATAAGGTTTTCATTGCTTTGTACAAAATTCAATGACATCACGTTTCATCACCATTTTATTTTTCAACAGAAGGCCATTCATGACACTGCAAAATTTGGATACCTTACGTTTGGACTATAAATTTGCATAATTTGTTCAATTTAACATATCTAAATGCTGCAACAAAACTCACACCATACATGACCGCCTATTACATTTTGTTTTGTAAAAAAACTATTTACAGTAAATGACACAGAGTAGAACGTTTCTGTGGAGGATAGCCCTGTTACAAACTAGAAATGGTGATTCCATGTTGAAAACTAGTGGCTCCATTGCAACATAGGCACAGCATGGTAACAACTCGCACATACTGCTTTCAAAGTTTAAATTTTTGCAAATACAATTGATTTGCTCTAACCTTACCTGTAATAAATGTTCCTCTTTCGTATCAAATATGAGCTGTAACATGTAGCTATATTAACAACACATCACAAAGCATCAAAAGTTGGTTGTGATGATCAACAAAGAGTGCGTCTTTTGAATTGATTATTTTTTGGTCACGATTCTCTTTTATAATAGCTAATAACCATACAAACATATAATCAGTTCAGCCATAATTTGATAATTAAGCTAGATTCATGCAGGATCATGCTACTTTATTTTTTCAGACCATAATGAAATGTAGAAGGGATAGGTGGAGACATGTCAAGCAATGAGAAAAATCTTTAATCAAAGGTATGTATACTTGAGTCCTGCTATGAGATTTTCAACCTTAACCCTTCGCTTGCTATTCGCGTCAATATACCTACCTGTAAATAGCGAAGACCCAGATGAGACAGCTCCTGCAGGAGCTGTCTCATCAGGGTCTGCACTATTTACAAGTTGATTGTGCAACTAGTGCACTCTACAGCAGTGATTGCACAGCGAAATACTTGTACACAGTGAAGATATATGTAATTATACAACAGGGCATGGGTAAAGAAGGAGAAATGTTTTTTTAAAATTCAGCAAGAGAAGGGTTAAGGGACCGTAAAATGTGAGGAGAATTTTCATATTTCTTATTAAATGTTCAAATAATTCGTTCTACATGTATATTATCTTGTTGAAATATTTTATTTCAAAATAATGTCCCTTCTAAAGAACATCAAACAGTGAAATCCCAAAGACAATGAGACTGATCTGGGTCTTCACTGTTTGCATAGGCTTATGGTTGGAAATCTAGAGGTGCTCATGTTTGACACTTCTAAATACTTCGAAAGATAAAGCACAGATGAGAGCTTAAAATATATGGTAAAAATGTGAACATTATCAATTCTACACAATTATATATATTTAATAAAAAACATTCACATTTCATGATTCCAAGCAATTTAACACTGAATTAAACACTCTGTCTTTGGATCTGTATGCATATCTATACGCATCTTGCTACTGAATAGATCAGTACAATTTGTAGAATCTATCCGAGCCACTAAATCAGTCATATCCAATTTTGTGATTTGTGTTATTGAACACATTAAAACTTTTAGGAAGAAAGGTTATGTTTGATTATTGACCCCTTTACAGTCAGTAGCCACACTTCCCTCTTTGCTTGCGAGATGACAGGCCGAGGGTAGTACTCTATGATGGTACACTCTTAAACACAGAAACTGGATGAGCTTACCAGACTCATGTATTGCCTTTTATCTGTCGTGCCCTTAACAGTTTCCATGCAGTTGTTCTGACTTCAGCAAAGTCATTGAGTACATTTTGATGGATTTTCATAGTTGTTTTTATGCTATATTTTACACGTTGTCTTTTGTTTTTGATGAGTTTTAGTTTTTGTTTAACAGTGAAGCTAATATGCTGTTGGTGTTGGGCATGTGTATTGTTCATGTGTATGATATGCATGTATGTGTGCTCTTCAGTTGCTGTCAATTGGTGCTTGGAGATTTGCTTTATGTTGCTTGCACCTAACATGGATAATTCAGACAATATATCAAGTAAACAGCTTGTGCCTAGTAAATTCTCGATTATTCGAACACTAAAATACGTATCATTATCTATCTTTAAGACAGGTGGCAGCTTAATGCACGGTTAGTCATGCAGAAAACTCCTCTGGGAGCTTTCTGTACGACTTTCATCATGCATTAAGCAGCAACCTGCCTTAAAGGGTTTAAATTCTTCTATACAAAAATTTTGAATACCCGGTAATCGAGATTTGACTGTATAATTATCAGACTATCAATGCCATAAAAAGCTGAAATACTGTTATTCCTTTTTGGATTTGTTTTTTACAGGAAAACGAACAGTTTTTAGTGCTTGAATAAGTCCATTGAAAAGCAATCTTATTCTACAATTACAAATTAAAGTATCAATTCTTAACCCTTTCCCTCATATTGACGACTTTTGACGACTCTGTAAAAGTCACTTTGTGAAACCATTGTGATAAATAGAGCATTTGCTCCTATAGGAGCAAATGCTCTATTTATCACAATGGTTTCAAACTACAAAATTCTAAAATTTTCCTTTTCTCTAGTTAATGCTCCTTTTCGGTAGATTTATTCAAAGAAGTTGAATCTAAAAATAGCCTATGAGGTAATGGGTTAAAGACTGCTTTTTTAATTTCTGTTCATCAAACACAATCAGCATGTCAAGCAGTTTGAATACTCGTGAGAAATCAAGTTATTTGGAACCTAAACTGATCGGGAACCTAAACTCATCGGGAACCTAAATTTAAACTGATCCAAATGGATTCCAATGGCTATCACTAATTCACTCTTAGTACATTACAGTAAGTTGTATGTAAATCCTCAATAAACAAGCAGCATACACAAGATGATGGTTCAAACTAAAGGACTGTAAGATGATAGATGTTTTTGTTTTTTTGGTTTTTATCAGGTTTTATGTCGTTTTAGCAGTATTTCAGTCATATCACAACATCCAGCTAATTACAGGTGGAGGAAGACCCCACAGGTTCTTCTGTGCACAGAACAAATTGCACTGTTTTGTGCACAGAAGAACATCCACGTAGAACCACAGACCTATGGCAAGCCAGCTAGAAGGCTTCCTCACATGAAAAATCCAAATGCCCAGACCGGGATTCCCACAGAGGTGAGGGGCTAACCGAATTTCAGTCAAAGACAATAACCATTCGGCCACGAAGGCCCTGATGATGGTTGTTATTCAACCCTTTGCTTCATATTATATATTTACACTTTTGCAAATAGAGAAGTTGCAGACACTGTTGGATTTGTCTGTGATACAGGCTGATCTGTTGCTTAACCCTTTCCTCCACAACTATGTTTTTCTACACCTTTGCAAACAGAGTAGACCCAGCTCTGATTCTGTTCTGTCTGCAATTACAATTATTTGCCCAACTTTTTAACCCTTTACTCCATAAATACACCTTTCTACACCTTTGCAAACAGAGTAGACCCAGATCAGACAGCTCCTACAAGAACTGTTTGATCAGGGTCTGCTCTGTTTGCTTATGATATTACATAGATGTGATTATATAGTTTCTGCCTTGGCCAACCATTCATGTGTCCATTTGCTATAATAATAATTTAATCTAATTAATATTCATGACATCATTATTTCTAGTATAAATATTCATGGAGGAAAGGGTTAAACTAGAACTATCACTGAAGGTGATTGATACCCCCACCCACCACCTTGTCAAAAGATCCAATGATTTCAATACAAAAGACAATAGCTCAATAATCCTTTCATCCACACTTGTGGAAAGGACAATTTTAAAGTCTAATCAAGGAATAACTCACATCAAAATTATGTCACACACACATCTTCACAAATGCATAAGCAAAATTTCAGGTTCAATGATGAAGAAATGTAGAAGTAGTACTTGAGAAGTTATGCTCTGGACAAAAAAAATTACTTATGAAAAGTAACAAAGGGGAATAAATCCTTCAAAAATGAATTTAGAGTTACAGTCCTTGTTGATTGCACATCTTCTTATCACCCTCTATCCATATATAAAGTTTCACAGTTGTGCCTACAATACTTGAGGAGTTATGCTAGCGCTACGGACAAAATATTGCTTCTGAAAAGTAACAATGGGGAATAACTCCCTCAAAAATGAATTTAGAGTTACAACCCTTGTTAACTGCACATCCTCTCATCACCCTCTATCCATATATAAAGTTTCACAGTTGTGCCTACAATACTTGAGAAGTTATACTCCTGACGAAAAATTTCTTCTGAAAGGTAACTAAGGGGAATAACTCCTTCAAAAATGAATTTAGAGTTACAACCCTTGTTGACTGCATATCCTCTCATCACCCTCATAATGTTTACCAAAGACGTAATTATCAAGTACAGAATTAACCCTTTACCTGTTCAATATTTATGTAAGAATATGTAAGAATAAATGACATTGTAAATATTAATTAGATTCTTTTTTAAAACAGCATATGAACACTGAAAATTTTAGCTGAGACAGAAACTGTAAAATCATATCTATATTATACCATAAGCAAACAAAGACCCTGATCAGATGACTCCTATATGAGCCATCTGATCTGGGTCTACTCTGTTTGCAAATGTGTGAAAAGGTATTTATATGAAGGAGAGCGTTAATGTAACTATATAGTTTTATCATAATTAAACTGTTTATGTTTACTTACCAATAATGAAGCCTCCTCCTCTTCAGTGTCTGGTAAAACACACGTGTGACAAACACTCTACGTAGATCTTCTTCTCTCTGCTCACAAAGTATTCCTTCACACCATTGCATGATAACGTTTGATCACGCAATAGTTGTAATACATGCACACTTATCAAAGAACAAATTCAATCAAAGAACAATAACTGTGAGCTGGTTAAGTTAACTCTTTCCCGCATATTGACGACTTTTGAAGACTCTGTAGAAGTCACTTTATGAAACCATCATGATAAATAGAGCATTTGCTCCTATAGGAGCAAATGCTCTATTTATCACAATGGTTTCAAACTACAAAATTCTAAAAAAAATCCTTTTCTCTGGTTAATGATCCTTTTCGGTAGATTTATTCAAAGAGGTTGTATCTAAAAATAGCCTATACGGTAAAGGGTTAAGTTTGATTGTGGTAAACAGTGTAGACCAAATATGAGAGCTCCTGCTTTAGAGGGTTCCTACAGGATCAGGGTCTACACTGTTTGAGCTATGTATCAGCACAAACATGGGCAGTCGTCTTTGTAGATACATCTCTCCAATCAAACACTATGGACCATTTTTTTCACGGCATATGTAAATGGTTTGTTTCCAGATCAGATGCTGAGTAACTCTTTGACAAACTAATTTTCACAGACATACTGTTTTTGCAAACAAATGGATGAAGAATGTCCTTTTAAGTCTTAACCCATTCCCTCATACTGACACCTTTTGGTGCCTCCGTAAAAGTCACTTTATGGAACCATTGTGATAAATAGAGCATTCATTTTGCTCCATTGGAGCAAATGCTCTATCTATCACAATGGTTTCAAAACTATACAATTCTGAAATGTTCTTTTTCTCTAGTTAATGCTCCTTTTTGGTCGATTTATTCAAGGAGGTAGGATCTAAAAATAGCCTATGAAGGAATGGGTTTTTGCAGACCAGTCTTACTTAGTGTTGAAAGGTTTAACCTTTCCCTGCTCAATATGCAGGCCAGTCTTACTTAGTGTTGAAAGGTTTAACCCTTTCTGGTCTATAGTTTAACCTTTCCCTGCTCAATATTCATGGAAGAAATAATGATGTCAGGAATAGTTTTAGCTGATTTTTTACACATTTTTTAGCAGTGGCAGAAACTATAGATTCAGATCTACATAATTCCAAAAGTAAACAGAGCAGACCCTGATCAGACAGCTCCAACAGGATATGTCTGATGTGGGTCTACTCTGTTTGCAGATGCGTGAAAACCCATTTATATGAAGGAAAGGGTTAAAAAATATACTTGGACAAGTCAACTAAGGAATACTTTCAAATGGTTTTGCATGAAATCATTGTCTTAGGAGACAACCTCCTCTTCATTTGAAGGGATACACAGACAAATGTCATTACTGACTGCACCACTATCTCACATACCATTTTGTAATACAAAATGGTGTTGACACTAATCAGATACTAGCAATTAGGAGTGACCTGTCGTTTTTATTTATAGATTTGTTTTTTCCAGACTAATTCATTCTATACAATATAGTTTTGCTAAATCGCTGCGCCACAAGGTGACTTTAATTGCCTGTAGTGATTAAATTAACTAGTATCTGTTGAAATAGTCAGTAAAATGCTGAGCTGGCCTAATACAAAAGTGGTATAATCTCAATCTATGAGTCATCTATAAATAGAAATGACATGTATTGAAAAGCTTTGGACAAACTCATTATTTAGTTGTTTTAAGTATAATTATTTCATTGTTTGATAGGGTGTCTGAAATCATACTTATGTCTGTAGTAATTCCAAGAGCAATATGCTGAACTAAACCTTTGAATGATTGCATGATTTTATTAATATAATACCAATCAGTGTATATTTTCATGTAAAAATCTTTCATTTGTCTGCGTTTATATATCTTCATTGAAAGGGTTAGTGCAACATATAAGTATCATGATCACTCATATTCTAAGCATTTTTGTTTCACATTAGATTTTAACAAAACCAGCATGGCTGTTCTTTATAATGGCGCCCTTTGATGTTTACATCAATGCTTTTCTTGTAGTGTAACTCTAGTCACAATATGATGGCAAGCACATTGTAAAAATGCACTTATCTTATCTCAAACTTTTAGAAGCCCTATTAATGTACCCTAGGTTTTAGCAACCTTCTCCAGAAAAAATTACATTACTGATGTTTTTATGTATTGTTATGTCAGTTGTAGTTTTGTCAGTTATAGTTTTGTCAGTTATAGTTTTGAATATATGTTTAATGTGTATACTATATATACACTTCCTCATGGGCCGATGGCCTTATGGATTTGAATAAAGTTATATATATCATGTCAGATCTAAAGGCTAATAGCTTCCTTTGTTGTCACCTGGCCTAGGTCTACACTGTGTGTTTAGTCCTATTAAACTTGATCCTAGGGAAAACAGGGTGCAACTCTTGTCATACTAGACTGAGAAACCAGAAATGGTGTCAAAGCCACCTGATGCTCGCCTGTTTAAAAGTTAAGTCTAAAACGTGTCATATTGAATACAAAAAAAAATCAATTTTCAATTTAAACTTAACTGCATTAATATCAAAACCAAAGGCAACCAAATACCATTTTTCATAAATTCAAAAAGATTATTAAACAAAAAAGATACATACCAAATATGGAAGCCCTAGGTCTATTCAGGTTCCAATGTAATAGGCAGTTAAAGATTTTTGCAAAAGTAGGTCAAAGGTGAAGGTCAGAAGGGTAAAATTGTTGGCATGGTCATACCAAGTAAATAAGTCTTATGTCCATCGCATCCAATAGCATAGGCATTTAAAGATTTTTGCAAAAGAAGGTCAAAGGTCAAAGTCAAGGTCACATGTTAAAAAACATTGGTATGGTTGGAAAGTCTTAAGACAGAAAACATACATACAAAGTATGGAAGCCCTAGGTCTATTGGTTCCAATGTTATATGCATTTAAAGACTTTTGCAAAAGTAGGTCAAATGTTAAGGTCAATGTCAGAAGGGCAAATATGTTTGCATGGTCATACCAAGTATGGAAGTCCTAGGTATATTGGTTCCAAGTTATAGGCACTTACAGGTGAAATGTCAAGGACATATGGTAAAAAACATTGGTGTGTTTGAAAAAGTCTTCAGACAGAAAAGATACAAATCAAGTATGGAAGTATATGCATTTAATTTTTTTTGCAAAAGTAGGTCAAAGGTCCAGGTCAGAAAGGCAAACATGTTGGCATGGTCATACCAGGTATGGAAGCCCTAGGCCTATTTGTTGCAATGATGTAGGCATTTAAAGACTTTTGCAAACGTAAGTCAAAGGTCAAGGTCACATGGTAAAAACAATGGTATTGTTGAAAAAGTCTTAAGACAAAAAAGTTGCATACCAAGTATGGAAGCCCTTGGCCTACCAGTTCAAATTTTATAGGCATTTAAAGAAGTTTGCAAAAGTAGGTCAAAGTAACATGGCAAAAACAATATTGTTGGAAAGGTCTTAACACAAGAAAGTTGCATACCAAGTATGGAAGCCTTTAGCCCATTGGTTCAAATGTTATAGGCATTTAAAGATTTTGCAAAAGTAGGTCAAAGGTCAAGGTCAGGAGGGCAAAAAAGTTGGCATGATCATACCAAATATGGAAGTCCTAGGCCTATTGGTTCCAATAATATAGGCATTTAAAGATTTTTCAAAAGTAGGTCGAAGGTCAAGGTCAGAAGGGCAAACAATAATATTGTTGGATGTTAAAGGCATTTAAAGATTTTTGCAAAAGTAGGTCAAGGTCAAGGTCAGGAGGGCTTAAAAGTGGGCATGATCATACCAAGTATTGAATAGTTGGGCATCCGAGGTGTAAAAAGTCGCTTATTTTTCGAGGTCCATGGCATTTTTTAGTAGAAATGTTTGAATACCATATTTGTGTTGCCAGATACTAACCATTTGTGGTTCTGGTCCATGCCACTGCCAAAACCCTCTTTGAAGGTCAGAAACTAGGTCAAAGGTCAAATGAGTGCAAAAATGTAATAAAATCTCTATGTAGTATAAAATAACCGTAATTTTGACAATTTCGACACATTTTGTTTCATTTATTTTTTTAGCAATGTCTCCCAAATAAGTATAGATATATTTATGGCACATTTAAGGATGATTTTAGTGACCTGTGATGATTGCAAGTTCGGAAAACATCGTTTTAAATACGTTTACAGTACATTATCATACTGTATAATTATAACTTTGATACAAATCTGTGCAAGTTAAAGTACCTCTTCACGCAGATGTATTATTTAGAGATGATAATAAAAACGCCAGAAGATTAGTCTCTTATTGCCATAGTCTCAGTGTAACATTGGTCTGTTTGATTGTACACAACTTACATTAGCTGTCTGTATCATTCGTGATTGAAACGCCATAGCTCCTGGTGAGTATGGCGATGTTTTTACATAATGAATTGATATATTTTACACGAGCAGTACCTATGACAAAACCCTTTCTACATTTGCAGGAAAATGAATCTCTCGGATATTGATTGGCCATTTTAACAGTTACTGGCCATAGGTACCCACTCTCAATCAACCATGAACTCATAGACATATTCAGTGCCACTGGATATGCGTAACATTCCCTATCCGTAATGACAACACTCTATATGTTATTGCCACAAACGATCACTAGTTAAACAGATATACCTCAATACCCGGAATAAGTGAGCATGTAATAGTACTGAATAACATATCTTTCCTTCACGAAGGAAGCCTACCCCACATCTTGTCCACCTGTGGAAGGAGACTAACAAATGCTCTATGACCCACCAAAATGACTGAGTTTGCAGCACACTTGGCCCCTTTACCAATCTGTACTCTATTGGATAGTACACAGCCGCCATCAAATTAGTGGTCCCTTCTAAGTTAACATCCACCAGCTTCAGCCAGCCAAAGTGCAACTCCACCACCCGCCATTTTTCACGAAAATAAAATGTGCATACAAAAAAGTGCTGAGGACCAATGTACAGAAGAACTGGGCATATACAAGGAGATACAGAAAACTTGCAAAGAAGAAGTGCAAGGAAGCTCATGATGGGTATATGTGATTGACCTAGTGACAGACACCAGCTGTAAGAAGCTCTACGCTTTTGTTAGGAGCAAGAAATGTGACAGCTCGAGAGTAACCCCACTGACGAATGATGACATTAACCATGTTGATACACAAAGCAATGTTGAAATACTGAACCACTAGTTCTCTGTCTTTACACATGAGGACCTATATCTCCCTTGTGCCATTTTAGAGTATCCTTATTCGGATGCCCTTCCTATTCATGTCACGATAAATGGTGTCTGCAAGGTTCTTAAGGGCCTTAATCTCCACAAAGCTACTTATCTAGACACCATCTTATCAAGGTTCCAAAAAGAAGTGGCACATTCCCTGGCTACTGTTCTTGCTCTGATCTTCCAGGCCTCTTGACCAGGATAAAGTCTCCAGTGATGGTAAGACTGTCACGTTAATCCTATTTACAAAAACAGAATAACCCCTTCAAACTACAAAAATGTACTGGCATGTATCCCTAACTTCTGTTACATGTATGATCATGGAATACATGTTTGTACATCATACACAGTAACCTGATTTTTCTTAGTGCCTTGACATCATCAGCCAATGCCAGCATGGCCTCAGGAAGCAGCGCTTCTGTGAGACAAAGTGATCAATATGGTCAATGATCTTGTGTCAGGTCTGGAACAGTCCTATTAGATTGACGCAACTTGACTTTTCCAAAACATTTGACAAAGTGTCTTACAGACACCTACTTCTTAAGCTCCAACACTATGATGTGTATTGCAAAATGCTTGATTATATCCAATTAATCACGCTGGAAGGTGTTTCCTCCGTGTCGGTACCGATAACATCCGATGTTCACCAATGTGCCGTTCTCAGTCCTTTCCTTTCCCTCACAGGCAATGATGACCACACGGAATTCCTATGCTCTCCCTGTCGACTCTTCGCTGGCGCCTCACTTTCCTGCTGGGTCAATAGCAGATGCAGACGTCTTCCAGAATGACATCGACAGTCTGTAGGAATGGGGAACGACTGGGTTCAATGCATAGAAGTGCTAAGATCCTGTTTATTATCAACACACATATATACCAATTATACTGTTCATAGCATGAGACGGAAGACAATAAAATAGGCAAAATACCTGGGGACGCTACCGTCTGCTCAATTGTCTTGGAAAGCCCATGTCGATATGGTCACAAAGAAGGAAAACTGATTCACAGCCTTTCTAAGCAGGAATCTTGGATCCTGCCAAAAGCCAACCAAGGAGGCAAATTACAAACCCCTGATCAGTCTGCAGGTTGAGTACACATCCTGCGTTTTGGACCCACATACCAAGGTCATGACAAGTCGTGAGGAGATCGTCCAACATAGAGCTACCATATTTGTTATTTGAATTATTGTAGAAGAAGCAGAATTGGTGTCATGCTCAACATGATTTGCTCAAACAGAGGCAGAAAAAGTAAAGGCCGCGATGTTCTATAGGTCCGCGAATGATTTTGTTGCAGCTGACACCCGACCTTCTGACGCCCTCACGGTGCACCTACAAGAGGACACTCCTTAAGATTCGTTTCATGGTTTTGCAGGACTAAGTTCCGGAGGGAATATTGCTTTCACTCTGCTGTCAATATTATCTTGAACAAGCTACCATAACATCAGGTGATAGCTCCCAACTTTCCAGGCTGGGATCGCAGCTCTCATGTAATATTCTTCTGTTTGCAATGTTTTAACTTGTTTTTATAATTTGAACGTTGGACCCTCCCTCACATATGTGTATATCACAATGGTGCGAGTAGCCTGCTTTAAAGCTGCCAACCACAACAAAATAAGAAGTAGAAGAAGAAGCCACAAACACAGAGTTGATGTAGTATACTAGTACTGCAGTATTCAACAGATGCATTGGAATATCGTCATTCAATGCAAATGCAGACACGAAGTGTCCCAAATCATGACGAGGTGGATACATGGATTGTCTTGCATGCGTTCAAGGCTTGGATGCTGCTAGAAAGGGTCAAGGCTGGACAGTTGTCAAATGCCAATATTTTGATGTACTAGTATTACTGATATACCTTCTTGGACCTTTATAAGACATTGGAGTCTGGGTGAGGGCTGGGACCTCCAAGAAAACAAAATTGTATTTTCCGCAAGTTATCTCAAGATGTCTGCCAGAACATTTTCATTGGGTTTCATGCAATAACTGGATGTGACGCAACCCTTGCTTTCACTGGAATCGGAAAGGAGACCTGTTGGGAGAAATATTTTACATGTCCGATCTGCTTTCAGATATTTGAAGAGGTGTACGGTCATACAAGAGAGACGCTTGATGTCAATGGAGAATCCATTGATGATGCAAGAATTACACAATATGGTTAAGGTTAAGAAAACACTTGAACTGCTTCCACAACAAAGAATGCAGTAGAACTGAAAATTGCTAGAGCAAACTATCAAGCTGGTACATGGATCTGAGCTCATAGATACACATGTACATGCATTAATTCTATTGATACTAACCCATAGCAAGATGGTGCCGAACCTTTATTAGTGGTTTGGAAATGTACCAACTGCACCTGATGCATGCATTAAACAAGTTTTGGGTGCAAAATCAAGTGCAAATTCCTTTCGCTGAAATGCTTCAAAACAGCTTTAAAAAGCACACTAACATGTCTTTGCGATGGTGTTAATTGTACCAACCCAGCAAATATCCATACAAATATAGTGAATTAATTAGTTACTTTAAACAGGATTGAAAGTTTTGTTTAGGTGTTCATTTACCCCACCCACTTTACTTTAAAAGTACTTATGCATACTTTATAGCTGGTATGACTGCATACAGTTATTTGTTCCAGTAGCATTCTGTCTAACCTTTATTTTTATGTCATTTATGCTTGTTAAATAGCAACAATGGCGAAGACATGACAACATGTATCATCGTTACATGTTGATTTTAACGCTTTTTTACTGTTTTTGGATGTTCTCATTAATATTCATGAATATTTAAATAATATATTTTACACAAAATAAGTGCAAATTAAAGGCCAATGTTTAACCTTCATTTTGGTACCATTTTTATTATTTTACACCTAAAATTGATAAAGATATAATAATTTCTCAAATAACGTATATAAAATATGCACTTAGTTGACCTTTGACCTAATTAAGAGAAAAGAGGGCAAAATTTCAGGTGGCATGGGGCAGTTTCTGAATACTAAGACATCAAATATTACATATCCAGTGCATGCCAAATTCTACTATTTCATGCCATGGCTCGACACATTTTCCTCAGTTGGATGCCCAACTAGAAGTCCTAAGCCTATTGGTTCCAATCATATAGGCATTTAAAGATTTTTTCAAAAGTAGGTGGAAGGTCACAGTCAAGGTCAAACAATAATGTTGTCGGAAAAGTCTTAACACAAGAAAGTTGCATACCAAGTATGGAAGCCCTAGGTCTATTGGTTCAAATACTATAGCCATTTCAAGATTTTTTCAAAAGTAGGTCGAAGGTCACGGTCAAGGTCAGAAGGGCAAACAATAATATTGTCAGAAAAGTCTTAACACAAGAAAGTTGCATACCAAGTATGGAAGCCCTAGGTCTATTGGTTCAAATACTATAGGCATTTCAAGATTTTTGAAAAAGTAGGTCAACGGTCAAGGTCAAGGTCAGAAGGGCAAAAATATTGGCATGGTCATACCAAGTATGGAAGCCCTAGGCCAAATGACTCCAATAATATGGGTATTTAAAGATTTTTGCAAAAGTAGGTCAAAGGTCAAGGTCAAGGTCAGAAGGGCAAAAATGTTGGCATGGTCGGAAGGGTTTCGACAATATGAACCTTCTCACCAAATTTCAGCATCATAGCACAAATATTAAGCTTTGTACCAACTCGTCCAAAAAACTTTAACCTGGTGATTTTTGGCCCCACAAAAAACTAAGTCCAAAACATGTCAAAAATTGATAAAATCGAAAAATATTTTTTAATGTTTAACTTCATAGCAGCAATATTTGACCTCAAATGAACTTCCATACAAAATTTCAGCATTCTAGTACAAATATTAAGCTTTAAAACAACCCATCCAAAAAACTTTAACCTGGTGATTTGTGGCCAAAAGGACTAAGTCCAAAACATGTCAAAAATTGATCAAATTAAAAAATATATTTAATGTTTAACTTCATAATAGTAATATTTGACCTCAAATGAACTTCCATACAAAATTTCAGCATCTTAGTACAAATAATAAGCTTTAAAACAACCCGTCCAAAAAACTTTAACCTGGTGATTTCTGGCCAAAAGGACTAAGTCCAAAACATGTGAAAAATTGATAAAATTGAAAAATATATTTAATGTTTAACTTCATAACAGCAATATATAACCTCAAATGAACTTCCATACAAAATTTCAGCATCCTAGTACAAATATTAAGCTTTAAAACAACCCGTCCAAAAAACTTTAACCTTGGCCACGCTCACGCCCACGCCCACGCTCACGCTCACGCTCACGCTCACGCCGGGGGTATAGCATAAGCTCTACTGTTCTACGAACAGGCGAGCTAAAAATGGATGTCTTCTATCAGAGTGTAGATTCAGAAGCATAAGATTGTAATACCTCACATGAGTCTGATTTACTTACTTACTTACTTACTTACTGGAGCAACTAAAGAACCCGATCACTCCATCAACTTTCAGAGCAAATGTTAAGTTTGTTTGATTTTTTTAAACCCATGACCTCATAGGCTATTTTAAGAACCAACCTCTTTGAATAAATCTATCGAAAAGGTACATTAACTAGAGAAATGGAAACTTTTAGAATTGTGTAGTTTTTAAAACATTATGATAAATAGAGCATTTGCTCCATAAGAGCAAATGCTCTATTTATCTTAATGGTTTCATAAAATGACTTTTACAGAGGCATCAGAAGGCGTCAATATGAGGGACTGGGTTAATGCCTGTTTCAGTTATGCAAGGAACATTCACTATCTCTTCAAACCAGTAATCAGTGTCGACCAGTTTCAACTCAGCATCTTATCTAGATTCCAATTGTCTGCAAAGGTGATCACATAGATGCATGTACAGTAAAACCCCTCTTAACCGGAATTTTAATCAAGAACATAGGGTAATAGGTCTTTTTTAGGAAGATGGCAGCTTAACCCTTCTCCTCATATAAATGCCTTTTCACACATTTGCAAACAGAATAGACATAGATCAGATGGCTTCTATAGGAACTGTCTGATCTGGGTCTGCTCTGTTTGCTAATGGAATTTATTAGATCTGTTTCTTTAGTTTCTGAAATGGTTACAATGTTTCACCTTCTATAATTTTGTCCATGACTCTTCAGTATGTGTTGGACAGAGCAGGGAAAGGGTTAATGCAGGGTGAAAGTCCTTTGGGAGCTTTCTACATGACTCACCTTGCATTAAGCTGACGACAGACCTGCAATGATACTTATTTAACCCTTTACTCCATAAAAACGCCTTTCTATGCCTTTGCAAACAGAGTAGTCCCAGATCAGATGGCTCCTATAGGAGCCGTCTGATCAGGGTCTGCTGATTGCTTATGATATAAAAAAGATATGATTATGACCAAAGATTCCCGTGTCCATGTGCTATTATAACAATTTATCTCATTAATATTCATGATACCATTATTTGTACATGAATATTAATGGACGAAAGGGTTAATGTCCGGTTTTACTGTAGCATGCTAAAGATTCATGATACCAACTCTTTAGATTAGCCATAGCATTCAAATCAGTCTTACCTCCATTTCCTCCATGTGCAACCACTGTTTTGGATCATCTTCGCCTGCCAAGAAGGCTATTAGGTCCAAGGCCGTCAAACGAGTCTGTCGCCGGGACGACACAAACACTAGCACTGGTTTATTAGGAGAGTGAGTCTTTATCGCTATAAGAATGACATACATTGATTGCAGGTGATATATCAGTATACAAAACCAGCAACCTAATTAACAAATGAATGTTAAATTGAAGATGGTCAGAAATTGTCAAGACATACAGAAAAGCTGAAATATGCACTGACTTTCCGAGTTTAAAGGAGACATCAATCTGAACGCAATTTGCACCATGAAGATTAAATGACTAACTGTAGAGGCATGTGTGCAAAGTTTCATTGCAATCTCTCCAAACTAAAGATTGCTGCTGTATGTGGGTATGTTCAGGGTTTGCTAATTGAATTGGATAGAGCTGTTTCTTTACTTTCTAAAATGGCTACAGTGCTCCATCTTCAATATATCATTATGGCTATTTTGTCCATGGATATTCAGTAGGTATTGAAATTTGGAATAACTAAAAAGTTGTGTCTGTAAGGCACCCTTAGCAAATGTCATCTGCCTATATTGTTGTTTACTAGAATTTTGAAAATTGACTTTTCTTCCATTTCTACTCAAGATTAGAGTGTTGAACAGTCTGAATTCACTTAAGACACTGCTAGCATAAGTATTCATGAGAGACTGTTTGCAAAAGTAATCATGAACATATTGCTAGCATGCAAATAGCCACTTGTACCAAATATTTTAACCAAACCCTTTCTCTCGTAACATATTTTAATGCCTTTGCAAACAGATCAGTGTCTGTTCTGTTTGCTTATAGAATCTAAGTCAAAACATCGCTTGAAAATTTGACATTATGTTACTGTTAATATGAAGATTTAGTTAATAAATATTCATGAAGTGACCAATTCACTTCATGACAACATGAATATTTATTAGCTCAATTTGCATAATTTTAAATGTACTGTATGGGGTAAAGGGTTAAAAAAATTAATCTTTTATCACAGAGATACCCATTATGCTTTAGCAATTGAGTAAACCAAGATCAGACATCTCCAGAAAGAGCTGTCTGATCAAGGTCTGCTCTTTTTGCTAAATCTAATTCTGCAGTTCTGCCATGGAAAAAAAAGAGCATCACATGCAGATGCAAATGCTCGAGTGTTTGATTGTAGCCGCCAATAGCAAAGTGAAAGATGACAACAGAGGAGCTAAAAATCCTTTGTTCATAATGCCATAAGAAATGTATCACAGTATGTGAAAAAATTCCCCCAAAACAAAGACCTGACATTGAAATGTGTTTTATAGGCAGGCCCATATATGCTATTGTTAAATGAAACCAAAAGATTGCACCGTTTGACCTGAGTTTGAACTCAAGTTACCTTAACCCCCTGGCCCTATTCAATATTCATGTAAGAAATAATGACAACATCAATATGTATAAGCTCAGGTTTTATAATGTAAACTTTTCAAGCGAATTAGATCTATTTGATGTCAAAGGCAAACAGAGCAGACCCTGATCAGATGGCTCCTATTTGATTGGGGACTCTTCTGTTTGTCAAATATATGTAATGTCCTGAGCAAACACATCAGACCCTCATTAGACAGCTCCTACTGGAACCAACTAAATTTGGTCTACTTTGATTGCAAAGATGTCAAAGAGTCTCTATGGAGTAAAGGGTTAAACAAAAGGGCTACAGACTATTACTGAGTTTTAAGTCTGGAAATTTATTTCTTCCTGCTTTGCTCTGAGAAGAAGCATTATTTGTCTGTGTGTTAACTCACCCTGGAAGGTGGGCTTGTTCATGGTCGCCATACGGGGGCAGTAGTGTTGCCCCGGGAAACCGTGGATATGAACCTCTAGCGGCACAGGGCGCACGGATGGACGGAAGTTATACAAACCAACCTGTTTCAACAGTAAGAACAACATTTTAACCCTTTTAACCATGAATATTCATGTAATAAATTATAACATGATGAATATCAATTTGATTAATCTGCTATAATAGCACATGGGACACATGGAGCTT
This sequence comes from Azorinus chamasolen, assembly GCA_963576725.1. Classification (NCBI taxonomy): domain Eukaryota; kingdom Metazoa; phylum Mollusca; class Bivalvia; order Cardiida; family Solecurtidae; genus Azorinus; species Azorinus chamasolen. Next base: position 99,053,041 of record OY755237.1, read on the forward strand.
GGCAGAAACTATAGAATCATACCTATATTATTTCATAAGCAAACAGAGCAGACCCTGATCAGACAGCTCCTATAGGAGCCGTCTGATCTGTTGCAAGGTATTCATCAACATAGTAACTAAAATGATTCATGAACTTCTTGCCAGTAGAAAAAAGGCTAACCAAATCCATGATATTTTCAAGCTCGGCACAAAATGTTTTGAAAAATAGTTTAACATTTACAAATTATATGATGCAGGTTGTTGTTAAATTTATAACTATTTAATAAAACAAATAAATTTCTGCTGCTCCAATGTTAGCTACTGCATGGTTATCTCTTTACTCCATGAATATTTATGTAAGGAATAATGACTTCATGAATATTAATTAGATTAATTGTAATAATTGAACATGGACACAGGAAATTTTGGCCAAAGCAGAAACTGTAGAATCATATCTACATTATATCATATGCTGCAAACAGAGCAGACCCTGATCAGACGGCTCCTATAGGAGCCGTCTGATCTGGGTCTACTCTGTTTGCAAAGGCACAGAAAGCGGATATTTATGGAGGAGAGGGTTAAGTATATATAATGGCATTTAAAAATCTGTCAGACAAATTTCACTCAATCAATGCTTTCAATTTTCACATAACTCTTTCTATAATGTATGAATTGGTCACTTCATGAATATCTATTTACTTATTTCTTAAAATCAGACCTCAAGATAAGATGTTTATTAAAATATTTTCAAGTATAACTTCTTTATTTCTCCACCAAACCATATGTTGTGACCACTCTTTAGAATCCTCTCTTCGAGTCGATTCTAAAGAGTGGTCACAACATAGGGTTTGGTAGAGAAATGTCGATTTCAGTATTTGAGTATGCACTGTTATATGTAGCTCTGATAATGTGACATTTTCAGACCTGATCAGACAGCTTCTACAGGAGCAGTCAGGTCTAGGTCTACTCAGTTTGCAAAGGCATTGAAAGGTGTTACTATGAGGGAAATTATTATCGAAACATGTCACAATCCTTCCTCTTCAATCATTCACTTGAAGGTTGCTTATCAGAGAAATATGGAAGCAAATTCATCTATCAGTGAGTGTATCAAGAGTTGGACACATAAAATTTATTCCCTAGATCTTACCTAAAAATGTTTCGATAATTTCAAAGAACAAAAACAGATGCAGTCCCAAGCTTTAATTCCAAGCAATCTATCTATACACCGAATTGAATACAAATACTGTAAGTTTTTCCTACCGTCCATTTCAATATACTTTGTCACTGAATTTGAATCATTTTTTTTTTATTTTGAGTCAGACTGAACTTAAATCTACTTCATTTGATCACATAGTTTTTCTCGAACTCCCAAACTCCCATGCTAAATATCCCTCAATGATATGCAGTAACAAGGAAGAAAATGCCGAAAATGCATTTTCTACATGCTAATTCAATCAGCTGTTTCTTTGCAAATGGCCACCGCATGTATGGATAGTGGAGCTTATAATTTTTCAACAGGGATGAATTGCATCCTGATATGAAAATAAATGCCATAATTTCGTGTATGACGTCAACATTTAAGAGCTATAATTACCTCAGAAAAAATCGAACTTTTCACTCGACATGTTTACAATGGGAAAACATTTTTTTAGGCCTGAAATCTTTTTGTTTTTAGGTCTGAAATCTTTATTTGATTTAACTCTTTCCCTGTTCTATATTTGTTACAAATTTCAATACTTACTGAATATTCATGGCAAAAATAGTAATAATAAAATATGGAAGGTGGAATATTGTAGCCATTTTAGAAAGTAAAGAAACAGATACTTCAAATTCCATTAGCAAACAGAGCAGTCTGTATAGGGGCCATCTGATCTGTGTCTACTCTGTTTGCAAACATGTGAAAATACGTTTATATTATGACGGAAAGGGTTAAAGATATATTCAAGGGAAACTCAAACAAAGAGTTCATGAAAAACGATGACACAAGTGGTTTAAATTTGATCTCAATCCAGTAAGAAATGAAAAAGAATCTCGATTTAAATCAGTGACAATGTAAATTTAAATGGACAGTAGCTTAAGACTTTCTGTGAAACTTATTATCTATTTTGATAACAGTCACCTTGACCTTAAACAAAGACTCCCAAGATGCAATCTCAAGCTTGTTTTTATGCAAGCTATCTGCACATCAAATTAAGTAAAAGTATGTCTTATTATGTCTTTCCCAGCTGCTGTTATTGAGTAGAAGCAACAGTAAAGGACCCCCACAGATGTAAGCCCAACTTTTGTCTCCATGCAAGCTAACGGTACATTAACCCATTCCCTCATATTGATGCCTTTTGATGTTTCTGTAAAAGTTACTTTGTGAAACCATTGTGATAAATAGAACATTTGCTCCACAGGAGCAAATGCTCTATTTATCACAAAATGGTTTCAAAACTACACAATTCTGAAAATTTCCTTTTTCTAGTAAATGCTCCTTTTTGGTAGATTTAATCAGAGGTTGAATCTAAAAATAGCCTATGTGGGAATAGGTTAAGTCTGATATTATATTTGTCAGATATAAGTCAGATTTTTTATTTGTAGTGACCTTGACCTTGACAAGTCATTCCCCACTGTCATCCTAAGCTTTGTCTCCATACATCAATATACCATGTTTCATTTAAATATGTCAGTCCTTAAATATCTCAAAGTTTGTGAGCGGAAACCATGAGTGTGCTCAAACAATATCTTTCAATCTAGAAACAATTGAAAATTTATTTGGATATCTATGTAGACATTTGCAGCTAATGGTGAAAATAAGTGAGGTGACCTTTAGTGAATTTGTGGCTATATACAGGGCCTGAACTGCTCAGAGAACTTAACAGAAACTAAGCTAGATTGTTGCCCTTTTTTGTTCACTTTAAAAACCTATGGTTGCAATGCAGGGATAACATTAGAGTTTTCAATGTATATTAATGGAAAACAATTAATACATTTAATTGTCTGTGTAAGCCATTGTTGTTGTGACGGCAACATTTGCAGGTTGACCATTTGTTTGAATCTGCATTTGGTTGAAAGCTTTAAATTGTGTTGAAGATAGAAACAAATGTTCATGTATTTATTCTTAATCCTTTGCTCCATGCATATTTACGGTATGTAAGAAATAATCACATCATGAATATTAATTAGATTAGTTTATTATAATAGCACATGTACACATGAATTCTTGCCCATGGCAGAAACTGCAGAATCATATCTTATGATATTATATCTTAAGCAAACAGAGCAGACCCTGATCAGACAGCTCCTATAGGAGCTGTCTGATCTGGGTCTTCTCTGTTTGCAAAGGCACAGAAAGATGTATTTATGGAGTAAAGGGTTAATTAACTCTCTTCACCACATTTTTTTCATAAACTGTAAGCAGATCCTTTAAAGGTCATTTACTTCCACTCTCTCTTGAATCACACAGTCTGTATAATGTAAGCAATGCTTTATTTAAGAATTACTATTGATGTCCAGTTTGTTTTCATTAATCATCTTTACCATGTGCAGCTAATTAGATAAAGTTTCTTTCTTTGTAATAGGGCAGACATGAAAAAGCTCCTGTTTATATCTGTTTTTGCCCAAATACCTGCACAATTCCCAGCCAGTCTGCAAGATCTCGTGCATTTGCCAGTGCTGTGGAGAGTCCGACCACACGAACCTTCTTGTCTGTGTGAGATGAGATGAAGTTTGTCCTCGACACAATAACCTCCAACACAGGACCTCTGTCATTACCTGGTGAGGTGAAAATAGCTATACAGTCACGAAATTGCATCTATAAATATCGATGGTATATAATCTATAAATACAGTCAAATGACAATGATTCAAACGACCATTGGACTAAGGATAATATTTGAACGATCGCATCATACGAGTTTTTGCATGTATCATGAAATTTATCTTCAACTCGATATAATTTTATTTGTGCTATTAGTACAAAGTACATACATAATAAGAAAACATTCTTTCATTAGCACTAAACTTGAAATTTTGTTGGTTAACTGGGATCCTTTCGCTAATTTTTTCAAGATGAATTAAACACAGGGCACATTCAGATCAGAGGTTCCTGATTTTGTGATGGTTCTTACACTAGAGTAGACTTTGAAAGTTCCATTGAGCAGTTTGTGGATAGTCATGTTACTCTCATGCTGAGAATAAAATGTGTGACCTGATAATAAGTTCCATGTCGTAATAATAATTATACGTCGCTTATGTTTGATATAGCTTTAAACTGACTGAATAACTCGTCATACTATTCACGATTGATGCTCGCCTCAATATTTTTCAATCAAATGAAACCTCAGCAATGTCCGTTAAAAGCATTGTACGCCATTGCAAGTATTTTTGATGTTCACCAAGAACAAATAAGAATTTCTCCACTATACCTACCTAATAAATGTATTTCGTCTATGACTATCAGGGACACAGCCTTCACATAACTCCTAGTTTGCCAGCTACGCGACACACCATCCCACTTCTCCGGAGTTGTTACAATAAGATCTGCCTTAGCGATTGCTCTCATGTCAGGAGTGACATCACCTGTCAGCTCTACGACCCTGCACAAATATGATGCTTAGTTCTTAAAGTGCCGGAAAATCTCTTCCATATAAAAGCCATAACTCCAAATAAGATGTGTAAATTACATCATTTTCAGGAATACATGTATTTATATTTATTTCTCCACCAACCCTTATACTGTGAGTCCTATGACCACTCTTTAGAATCTTCTCTTCAAGACGATTCTAAAGAGTGGTCACAGTATAGGGTTTGGTAGAGAAATGACAAATTTAGTATTTGGGTACGTACCTTTATCTGCAGCTCTGTACATGTATATATAGAAAACATTTAATCTTTAGTTTAAGCAAATGAAAATGACATATTTACACATGAATTGTTTGCAAAAGTAGAAAGCTATTATATTATACTATAAGAAAAAAGAGCAGACCCTGATCAGACGGCATCTATAGGTATAGAATAGGGTATTTATGGAGGAAAGGTTTAAGAAATGAAGACATGTTAAATATCAATTAGATTAATTCTTTATAATAGCATATTTATGTACAAAGGATATTTTGGCCATTGCAGAAACTTTAGATTTGTATTCTATATTATATTATAAGAAAACAGAGCAGACCCTGATTAGATAGGTCCTACAGTAGCTATCTGATTTGGGTCTGCTCTGTTTGCAAAGGCGTAGAAAGTTGTATTAATGGAGTAAAGGGCTGAACTAAAAGATAACAAGATGTGTTTGTGAAACGCTATGCCCCCGATATGACCTTTGACCTTGATGAATGATATTGACCTTAATAAGTCACCCCTAAAAATGTTCTCCTCCGTAAGTTGCACATGCATGCCAAGTTTGAAGTAGGTATGTGCAATGGCGACAAAATTATTGCCAACATTAAACTAACCAACCAACACACAGACAGAGCAAAACCAATATGCACCCCCACACACACTTGTGATTGGAGGGGGGAGGGGCATAAAAAGATGTTCACAAAACAAGCTTCGTTCACAAAACAAGCTTTCCTCGAAGTGGTATCATATGTTCACTAATTGATCATTCTATGATATTTCTTTCTGCTGTAAATGGCAATATTGTATTCAATTGGATTTTTATTTTGTTCAAGGTTTACATTTAAAACCACGAAAATGTTAGTTTTTTGCAAACTCTAAGCTATTGCCTCACACATAACCAACACACTAACAAACATTTCATAAAGTAATTCATGTACCATAACCTTTGGTAAGAAGAGTTAAACTAGAAAACTGACTCAGTTAGAGAGGGCCCTGTAATCAAGGGCAGATAACTCTAGACATAGTGATCTGATTCAACCCAAAAACTATAGGCGTCTTCCTCTGATGATACTAAGCATATGCCCTTAATATCAAACCAATATGTTAAGTACTGCTTGAGTTATAGCTTCATACCAAAAATGTTGATGGACGGACAACAGACAGACAGAAAAGGTGATTTCTATTGGGCTCCTGCATTTTCATAGCAGGGCCTAAATATTTTACCAATTCCCTCATCGGCTATTTTTAGATCCAACCTCTTTGACTAAACCTCTTTGACAAAATCTACCAAAAAAGAGCATTTACTAGAGGATAGGAATTTATAGAATTGTGCAATGTTGAAACCATTGTGATAAATAAAGCATTAATTTTGTTCCTATGGAGCAAATGCTCTATTCACATAATGGTTTCAGACAGTGACTTTTTCATAGGCATCAAAAGGCATCAACATGAGGGAATGGGTTAAAACATGGATAAATATTCAAGAGGTAACTCACTTTTTACCCAGCTTTTCTTCTATCCTAACTTTCCAGTCATCCATCCTCTCTCTGACCAAAGCCTTCAGTGGGGCAATGTACACAGCCTAGTGGTAAGAGATACTTCATTCTATATGTAAATTTGTTACATCTACATTGTATATGTAAATTTGTTACATCTAACAAAATGAATTGGGATCCAGATGAAACACAGACTTGACTCTGACAGTATTTTTTCCTAACTGTTTGATCCGTATTCATGGATGAACAAGAATGCCAGTGGGCACAATATAGGCCCGCCCAGGCCTTGTTCAACATAAATTGAGGTTAACATATTTGCTGAATGCAAATGCTAAACGCAAATTCTAAGTCCAATTGTGCGACCTTGACCTTGGATATACATACGGGGACACACCCATGCTACTGTAGCATGTCCAGATAAACATTGTGGTGAAATTTGAGAAGGATCCACAAGCAGAACTTGAGTTAGAGTTGTTACAGACAACAGACAGACAGCGCATTCCATAATACGTCCCGTTTTTTCAAACAGGTGTATAAATAGTATTTCCAATTTTTGATTTCTACAACACCAGAAAATATACATATAAATAGTTAATAGTGGAGTGGTGTATGATTTGACTAACTTTAAGTCAACACCAAAAAAAACCCTAATTATCTTTCTTATTTCATAACTCAGAAATGCTGGATGTAACAATATTTATTTCAAAGTCTTGTGAATATTGTTATAGGCAAAGACATTTGTAATTCAGAATGCTGCACACAAACTGAAATATAGGCCAGACATTATAAAAGCTTTTGCTTGTGCCTGAGTCATTCTCAAACTTCTGTGATACTTAAAATCTGACCAAATAATTACTTGAGAATGATCTAACGACTCAAATTCAGAAGTTTTATAACCTCATGACATGGACAAATTGTCCTTTTAATAGGGTTTGTTCTCTTATACAATATAATCAATTCATGAAAGCTTAAATTATGGTATTATGCTTAACCCATTCGCTCATATGGACACCTTTTGATGCCTCTGTAAAAGTAACTTTCTGAAACCATTGTGATAAATAGAGCATTTGCTCCATAGGAGCAAATGCTCTGTTTGTCACAATGGTTTCAATACTATACAATTCTAAAACTTTCCTTTTCTTCTAGTAAATGCTCCTTTTCGTTAGATTTATTCAATGAGGTTGGGTCTAAAAATAGCCTATGAGGGAATGGGTTAAAACAGAATTAAAACACCAAACAACACCCTCAAATCAGAGCTACATATAAAATGCATACCCAATACTAAAATCATCATTTCTCCACTAAACCCTACATTGCGACCACTCTTTAGAATCATTGCGAAGAGACAATTCTAAAGAGTGGTCACAGTATAGGGTTTGGTGAAAAAATAAAGGAGCTACTCTTGAAAATGTTTACGCATCTTATCTGCACCTCTGCATCCAATCATAAAGTCTATGTTTATCTGACCTTGTTTTTTGGGTTTTCCCGGAAAACTCGAAAGATGGCAAGTTCAGCAGCTATGGTTTTACCAGATCCTGTGGGTGCTCCGAGCAGCACATTGTGATCTGAGTGGTAGAGGACATGGAACAGCTGAGTCTGTATGGGGTTAAAGTGTGTGAACTTGTAAAGGGCCTCTAGCATCGGGTTCATTAGAGCCACCACTGGCAAAGGCTGCAGATCCAAGAGTTCTGTAAGAAAGAATAACCAGAGCATGTGGGTACCAACGCTCACCGTCTGTTAGATTGTAGCCCTTGTGATGGTGAACAAGTTTGTGAAGTTTCATAAGATTTGCATGAATAGTAAAGAATTTATAGCCAATGTTAAAGTCTCTGGATGATGACGACGACATCGATGATGACGACGACTACAACGCGAATGCCAAAGTTACGACAATAGCTGGGGGGTTTTTTCTTTGCAAAACAGATGAGCTAAAACCTTCTGGTTCATTTTTGTTGTCGGTATTCTTCATACTTTTCTGTCATCCAAAGTGTAATGGAGCGCACTTTGTCATCCTATCCCCCTGCTCTCTACACAATGAACATAATTTATAAACAAGAACACTCAATGACTCTGCTGTTTCTCATATTATCCAAATTCAAATTACTGGTTCAACAATCAACACAAGACAAAAAATTATTTTAATCCTAAACTTAGAACCACAGAGAGTTTGTTGTCTAGTGGAATATGGGTCTCTGGTCATGTACCAGTAAGTGGTGGGTGTCTGCCAGGCTATGAGTCTACAAGGCTGTGTGTATGTGTGTGTGTGTCTGTTAAGGGGTTCAGGGAGGTCTCTTGCTAAGCACCTGCATGTCAAGAATGTCTCTCCGACGAGTCTGTGTGTCTTTTGCAGAGTAATGGGGGTCTCTCTGACTACGATTGTGTGTATGTCAGTTGTGGGGTGCAGGGAGGTCTCGTGTTACATTACTCTGTAAGTATGTGTGTGTGTTTGTGTGTGTGGGGGGGGGGATTAGTGGGGTGCAAAGTCTTCTCTGGCAACACGTTATGGAAGGTGTCTCTAGCTACAAGTGTGTCTGTTGTGGGGTGGAGGGGATATATGTCTTCATACCTGTAGGTGGAGTGAGTGAGTGAGTTGGGTTTAACATCCAACCAACAGTATTTCAGTTATTTGCAGACGGCACCCGCATGAGACAAGTTATAGTGCTGCCTCACTGAAATACCCCTGCCACAGGCACATTGCAAGGGCATCCCACCCAGTCACATTATCCTGACACCGGGCTGACCAGTCCTAGAACTACACTTTTTAATGTCGAGCGCAGACAAGGGAGCTACTAGTACCAACTTTTAACGCCTGTAGGTGGAGGATGCATGTATCTCTGGCTACAAGTCTCTGTGTGTATCTGTTGTGGGTTGGAGTGGGTTGGCTAGGTACCTGCATGTGAAGTATCTCTCTGTCTATAACTCTGTGTGTATCTGTTGTGCGTGTGTGTATCTGTTGTGGGATGGAGTGGGTTGGCTAGGTACCTGTATGGAAAGTGACTCTCTGTCTATAAGTATGTGTGTGTCTGTTGTGCGTGTGTGTCTCTGTTGTGCGTGTGTGTATCTGTTGTGGGATGGAGTGGATTGGCTAGGTACCTGTATGTGGAGTGTCTCTCTGTCTATAACTCCGTGTGTAACTGTTTTGGGATGGAGTGGATTGGCTAGGTACCTGTATGTAGAGTGTCTCTCTGTCTATAACTCTGTGTGTATCTGTTTTGGGATGGAGAGGATTGGCTAGGTACCTGTATGTGCAGTGACTCTCTGTCTATAAGTCAGTGTTTCTGTTTTGGGATGGAGAGGATCGACTAGCTACCTGTATTTAGACTGTCTCTCTGTATAGTAGTGTCTAGTGTGTCTGTTGCAGATAGGATAGGCTACACATCTGTACGTGGAAGATGTATCTCTGCCTGGTAATCTGTGTGTATATCTATTGTGGGATGGAGGGGATTGGCGAGGTACCTGTATGTATATTGTCTGTCTCTGAGTCTGTGTGTATCTGTTAAGAGATGGAGGGGATTGGCTAGGTACTTGTATGTATAAAGTGTCTCTGTCTATAAGCTTGTGTGTGTCTGGCTATGAATCTGTATGTTTATCTTGTATGTGGAAAGTGTCTCTCCAGCTATTAATCTGTTTATGTATCTTGTATGTGGAATGCGTCTCTTCAGTTATAAGTGTGTGTGTGTGTGTGTGTGTCATTTTGGGTGGAATGGAGCGGGGGAGGCAACATACCTGTATGTGGAGGGTGCCTCTCTGGCAATATAAGATGCTGGAAGGAGATTGCACACATGGACTCACAGCCCAGCCAGCGGTCAGAGATGGCCTTCACATAATACTGAGTGGGAAGTGGCTCAAAAATCGGGATGGTGAACACAAGTGTCTGTGGCTCATTGCTGTACATCTGAAAATAGATTTTAATACTCAATTCCTTTATATCAAACAATAATCTCATTTCAACACATTGATTTTTCAAAAACCAAGTGTCAGATAAACTGGATCCTGATCAAATGCAGGTACTCGCCATCTCATCTGGGTACAAACTATTTGAAAAAAATATAGCATATTCATCAACTGAGATCACTGCTACATGATCCCTTTGTGATACAGTGCGGTTAACCTTTCCCTTCATATATACGTGTTTTCATGCATTCGCAAAGAGAGTAGACCCAGATCAGGATCTGCTCTGTTTGCTAGTGGAATTTGAAAGGTCTGTTTCTTTACTTTCTAAAGTGGCTACAACCTTCCGTATTTCTTTATAACTATTTTATCCATGAATATACAGTAGGTATTGAAATTTGGAATAAATATAGAACAGGGAAATTAAGGATTAAACAAAACTCAAACGAATCATCTGCTGGAATCTAAAGACTACCCTCTTCCCTGTTAAATATTCATGCAAGAAATAATGACATCATGAATATTCATTAGATAATTATTTATAAAGGCATATGTACACAATATTTTGTTTGTATTGGTAGATGCTGTTATCAGATCTATAGAGCAGACCCTGATCAGGAGTCATGTGATCTGGGTCTTCTCTGTTTGAAAGGCATGAAAGAAACGGCCCAATGGCAACCAAGCAGTGACCTGGAGGCCTTCACAAAAAAGAAAATCTTCATTTTAGAGATATTCAAAGAGCTGTTACAGACACTTTACCTGTTTCTTGTGCAACAGGAAGTACTCCGAGTGATAGATGTGGTTGTTGTCAGGGTCTTCCACCCAAATCCAGAATGACTCTGCCGTGTTACCATGAACCTGAAACAGTATAGAGAGGGGCTTGAAAAGCTTTTATCTATTACTGTTAGAAACCAAAGGTATCACTGAAAATGATTTAAACTCCCAAATCATAATATCATTAAACTGAAATTTAAACAAGAGCAGCGTAGAGACAGAAGAGGTAAAAATATCATCAGAGTTATTTCTCTTTAGTCATTAGCATGCCTACTAAGTTTCAAGACAGTATTACAAACAAGTTTTTGAAGCTATACAGAAGCTTTAATTTCTAAATGGGATAAGAAACATCAGTGCAGAACACAACAAAGTGATTTTCATAAACCCACACAGAGGAACAGATAAAGGTGCATACTGAAACAGTGGGCAACTGTGTTCCAAACTGCCTGGATCTATTATTCAGCATCTCATAAGAATCAAAACAAGGTTGCAGAATGTTATGGCAAATGCCCCTGAAGAAATAAAGCAATATGTGCTTACCTTGTCCTCCCACTTAAAGGTGGGTGTGATGGTGAGCCTCACCCTGAGTACAGTGCGTGTAATTGGCTGGATGCTGGCCTCCAAGTCGAGGCATGGCAACTGGTGCACACACTTCTTCACAGTGCTGCCCATCTTTACATGATGCAATAGATGCCCTATCAACACAAATTGCTCAGTTCAAACAATTAAAATACAGAGGATAAGCGGTAAAGCAGAGTTAAGGTTACCTGGACAAGAGTGTATATATATATATATAGTTTAACCCTTCCAAAGCTGAATTTTCAAAAGGACTATTCCAAAGTTCAAATGGGTCAAGCTTACTGTAAATATTCAGGGATATTCTTTAAGAAAAGTGTAACATAACAAACTGTGCAGACCCGGATGAGAGGGCTTCTCTAGGAAACCCTTCATCTGGGTCTACACTGTTTGCAAAGGACATTCAGAACTTGTTTGCCGCACTGTAAGGGTTAGAATTTTAACTCTATATACAACTGTTTTCAATGGGCTAGTGCAGTTTTCACAAGGTATGTAACATTCATTCGTGAAAATTACCATTACCAAATATGAAGTAGAAAAATGGGGAGGAGATTGTCATCTGGTCGATTATCAAACATGGCAGCTATTTGTACAAACAAGAGCAGCGTGCTGCGCCAATGCTCGTCTGATTTGGTGCTTGTCCAGCTTAATTAAAACTTTTTCTAAAAAAAATTATTTTGAAATCAAGAGTTATGGTTCCTATGTAGGGGCCTTCTCCTCAATGAGATCTACCCATCACTGAAGTTTCATTTTGATACCTCTTATACTTTTCAAGTACTGAGCTACATTAAAGTTTTTGCATGATGATGACGACAACTATGAGTACAACTCTTACTACGCCTACGACCCAGTGATCACAATAGCGCGACGTTTCCTCGAAACAGATGAGCTAAAAATGATTCAAATTCATGTAAACCCTTCTAAACTTCTTAGCATATATAACAGTATTATCTTTGACTAAAATAGTCAGCAAGACTTTATTTCATATGAACATTTTTAGAGTTCATTTTTAGGCTAAACTATTTGAAAGATATTATCACCAATCTCTTTGGCATCCATTTCTCTAAGCTTGTCCATCTTAAGTTTTCTGGCCTCGATCTTGTTGATGATTTCTACTGGCAGGATGGAGAACTGTCTGAGCGGAGTCTCAAATCCCCAGATACGCTTGTCGAGGGTCTTGCTAAGATTCAGTAGTCGACTGGCCATCACAGGCCAACCCTTCTTGAGACACACCTCAAATAAGGCACGCATGATTCTTGATCCATTCTATATAGTAAACATACCAGAGCAAATAATATTTGAAAGCAGAAGAATGATACAAAGTTTTCATGCACAACAATATACATGTATGTCTTTAGTTAAATGGTTAACATATTATTCTGACTGGTTACAGCACTTAATCACTAATTAGATTCAGTTAACCATTTCCTCCATAAATACGCCTTTCTATGCCTCAGTTATAACCACTTATTGAAACCATTGTGATAAATAGAGCATTTGCTCCTATAGGAGCAAATGCTCTATCACAATGGTTTCAAACTACAAAATTCTACAATTTTACTTTTCTCTAGTAAATGCTCTTTTTGGGTAGATTCATTCAAAGAGGTTGGGTCTAAAAATAGCCTATGGAGGAAAGGGTTAAGACAACCTAAAGAACATTTCACTGACAACGTTAAACAGTGACTTATTTATATAAATAAATCCATCTATATGTCTTAATTTCCTTTACTTTAATCAAAATCAACATCAATTGCAACTCGAAATGATAGCAAAAGTTTCAATGAAGTTGGACACACAAGATGATTGTGTACTAATTCTTGTACAAAAAAGGCTGTATAATTCTGTCAGAAATAATCCAACTGATTCAGGAAATATTTGGGAGCAAGAAGCTCAGCAAGTTCAATTACCAAAGAAGGGCTGTCTATATAAAAGGAGGCCAAAACGACCATAATTCTGTAGAAAATGATTGCAGTAATAAGTTTATTTATAACATAACTCGTGGCTTCAGCGTGACGTAACACTATCATTTATTTTTTGATATTCACGGGCATATATTCACTAGTGAATAACATTCAAACGACCGAACTGTATTCATACGCGCTGTCAAAACAAACAAACTGGCGGACAGTGACCTACCTGTCAACGATTGAGTCACGATAGATGGCAAAGGATTGTTGGCACTTGGATTGTAATCGCTGTCAGTAATTATATACAAAATGTATGCCAAAAAAGACCTACCAGCTACTCTGACCCATACAATCAATTCTAGATTCTACATAGAAAATGCCTCCATAACTTTGCATTTTCTTCACCGCATGTCCTTTTGTTTATGCAGATTTCTACTCATAAAAATATCTCGTCAATCAACAACTATAGTCAACTGAATCCAGCACAGCACAAACATATTTCAAATATGCTATACTCAGCTGATCGCGAAAATCTTCCTCCTCTTTCAACACATTTTATGCAGCAGTTCGTACTGAATCTTTTGTCCATTTCAAACATTTTCACTGAACTTGAATCGAGATTTTTGTTTCTCGGTGGAAATGTCCATGTCCATGTGTATACAACACTAATGAAGGGCTTAATATACCAAAACAAAGGCGCATTTTGAATCCCATTGACAGTGAGTGTCAGACGTGTTGGCGACTGTATGTGGGTCTTCATTTAAATGGCGCGCTTTACATAGACACAAGTTGTGTACAATGACGTCATAATGTGACATGTTTGTAACTATGTATGTCAAAACTGTAACTCAAAATTTATTTTGACGTGTTTCTGTATGTTTTTGTAGCATAAACTATCACAGTTAAATTGAATACCAGAGAGGTCTGAATTAGATCCTGGTTGATATGACAGTAAGTCAAAAAAAAAAAAGTTGGAAAATTTGGACCTACTTTGTCCCAGTTACCTAGCGAACCTAATAACACCTTTCTTTCATCATTTCTATATGTAAGGAGAATTTATAACAATCCACGTTACTGCTGAAATATTGGCTGCAAATAACATTTATGTGTGTTATGTTATAAATAGGATCTTGCATTCGTGTTCATGAAGCTCGTTTTTTATCATTTTAAAAAGACTCATTTAATAAATCCAATAATCAAGAACACTCATGTAAGATCCTCTATTTATATCTGTACAGGAAGGTTGACAATGTGTAAGAGTTTGAAACAATTGTGATCAAACAAAATCAGAACAGTTCATACAACAAGATGTGGGGGATGTGTGAACATACATAAAGGACGGACAAGTACAACACTATATGCCACACACATAAAGGACGGACAAGTACATGACTATATGCCACACACATAAAGGACGGACAAGTACAACACTATATGCCACATACATAAGGGACGGACAAGTACAACACTATATGCCACACACATAAAGGATGGACAAGTACAACACTATATGCCACACACATAAAGGACGGACAAGTACAACACTATATGCCACACACATAAAGGACGGACAAGTACAACACTATATGCCACACACATAAAGGACGGACAAGTACAACACTATATGCCACACACATAAAGGACGGACAAGTACAACACTATATGCCACACACATAAAGGACGGACAAGTACAACACTATATGCAACACACATTAAGGACGGACAAGTACAACACTATATGCAACACACATTAAGGACGGACAAGTACAACACTATATGCCACACACATTAAGGACGGACAAGTACAACACTATATGCCACATACATAAGGGACGGACAAGTACAACACTATATGCAACACACATTAAGGACGGACAAGTACAACACTATATGCCACACACATAAAGGACGGACAAGTACCCGGTACAACACTATATGCCACACACATAAAGGACGGACAAGTACAACACTATATGCCACACACATACCGACAGACATGTACAACACTATATGCCATACACATCAAAAGACCTTTGCGGACGGACAAGTACAACGCTATATGCCACACACATACTGATGGACATGTACAACCCTATATGCAACACACATAAAAAGACCGTTATCATGCTAAAAGCAACATTTTCAAACAGTTCGATCCAGATGAGTTAGTTGGCATTTCATCAAGTTCAAAACTGTTTGACATTTTGATTGCATGTTTAAAGGAAAAAACAATAAAGCTTATGGAGAACATTTACTCGGCTAAAACTAAATAATTAATTTCCAGGAACAAACTCTTCCAAGTTTTCTTTACAGAGAATTTTGAGTGATAATAATGACAACGCACCTGTGCTACATAGTTCTGGTCAGACACCAGAGAGAAACTCTCCAAGCCCTGCCTGGAAACAAAAGTCTGAAGCAGAATGTTGACCTTGCCATAGCTGTTCTCTACTCCTCCAGGCACCTGCATCTCACAAGTCTCATGCAACAGTCGCTCCAACTCATCCATCTCCTCATCACGTACCTAGCAGGATAAATCAACTCTTTACCTTTTATGCACCTTTGACTCCTATAGGACCCGTCTGATCAGGGTCTGCTCTCTCTGTTAAGAGGAGTTTAACAATATTCACAACCTGTATCAATAGTATCTTAACATCCTCCTACATAATGTGTATCAATAGTATCTTAACATCCTCATACATAACCTGTATCAAAAGTATCTTAACACCCTACATAACCTGTATCAATAGTATCTTAACATCCTCCTACATAACCTGTATCAATAGTATTTTAACATCCTACACAACCTGTATCAATAGTATTTTAACATCCTACATAACCTGTATCAATAGTATCTTAACATCCTGCATAACCTGTATCAATAGTATCTTAACAAGGTAGCCACTAGTGACTTGTGAAAACCTGAGTAGGATATGTGCATGGTAGCAAACTGTCTTAAAATTGGGTAGAGAACTGATGGTAGCGAAAGTGTCAGGTTAGTGAAATGACTTGCACCCATTTAAAGAAATATTTGATGACACATGATGGACACATGGAGTAATCCCCATAGCTTCCCATGACATTTTGCACCAGGTGAGCTAAAAGTGAAAGTGACCAACTAGTTATTTGTTTTCGGACTTATTACCAGGTATCTTGAGTATGTATGAATGAATATCACTTTATATGATAAATGTTAAAACAAAGCCAAAAATAATTTTTAACAGCCAGACAAGCAGTGTTTTTCTAATATTAACATTATTCTGCTTGTGAGAATTATTGATCATTTTTTTCCCTTATAACAGAAAGTGTGACCCTGTCCATGCTGAATTAACCCTTTCCCTGTTCTGTATTTAGGCCACATTTCAATACCTACTGAATATTCATTAACAAAATATTTATAAGGAAATATGGAAGGTGGAGCATTGTAGACATTTAATAAAGTAAATAAACAGATCTATCAAATTCTATCAGTAAACAGAGCAGACCCTGATCAGACGGCTCCTCTAGGAGCCGTCTGATCTGGGTCTACTCTGTTTGCAAATGTGTGAAAACACAATTATATGAGGGAAAAGGTTAACAGAGTGGAAAAGTCCATCAGCTATACAGCCCACTCAGTATGAAAGCCTTAACCCTTTACTCCATAAATACGCCTTTCTACGCCTTTGCAAACAGAGCAGACCAATATCAGACGGCTACTATAGGAGCCGTCTGATCAGGGTCTGCTCTGTTTGTTTATGATATAATATAGATATGATTCTACACTTTCTACCATGACCAAAACATCCTGTGTGCCTGTGCTATTATAATAATTATTCAATTTGATATTCATGACATCATTATTTCTCACATGAATATTCATGGAGTAAAGGGTTAAACTAGAGGGTTTTGAATGACATACAGCGCAGACACTGATCGGGGTCTACACTGTTTGCAAAAAATAGTACATGGGTGTCCCATATTCAAAGGTTAACCCTTCACTTGCTATTCAAGTCAATATACCTACCTGTAAATAGTGAAGACCCAGATGAGACAGCTCCTGCAGGAGCTGTCTCATCAGGGTCTGCACTATTTACAAGTTGATTGTGCAACCAGTGCACTCCACAGCAGCGATTGCACAGCGAAATACTTGTACACAGTGAAGATATATGTAATTATACAACAGGGCAAGGGTAAAGAAGGAGAAATGTATTTTAAAAATCAGCAAGAGAAGGGTTAATTCAAGTTCTATACATAGCACTAATTACTCTGTTGAAGTCTACTTTATTGTAGCTAGCCCCACACACCTTTATTTGGTCAAACTCCTGAGACTTGGAGATCAAGGCCATGATGTCTGCCTCTGTCATGATCATCTTTAGATGTTCATTAATCACCTGGAAATAATATACAATAATAAGCCAAGCAAGTCACTCTCTGTCATGATCATCTTTAGATGCTCATTAAGTCATTCCCTCCTAGACTATTTTAAGATCCAACCTCTTTGAATTAATCTACCGAAAAGAAACATTAACTATAGAAAAGGAACATTTTAGAATTGTGTACTTTTTAAAACATTGCGATAAATAAAGAATTTGCTTCTATGGAGTAAATGCTCTATTTATCACAATGTTTTCAACAAATGAGATTTACAGAGGCGCAAAAATGTGTCAGTAGGAGAGAATGGGTTAATCACCTGGAAATAATATACCATAGTAAGCCAAGCAAGTCACTCAGGCGCCGCACTAGAGTGCAGTGTTTTCATGGAATGATGATGCTAAAATTTTACTTATAGCTAGGAGCACTAACTTATCAATAAAGTGTTAATCATGGTGTGACATGGATACATTATGAGGCCAAATGATAATTAGAAATGATGTTCATTACAATAACAGTATAATTGGACATCTTTTTGTTCATATGAATACTCTTTCTATACTGCCGAACACTGACAACCAAAAGTTTATCTTAATGAAAAGTACAATGTTTCTGTTTTTTTAAGTTTACTGTGAATACTCAAAAACTAGAAATGCCAGTCAACACTCGGATGTTTAACCCATTCCCTCATATTGACGACTCTGTAAAAGTCACTTTGTGAAACCATTGTGATAAATAGAGCATTTGCTCCTGTAGGAGCAAATGCTCTATTTATCACCATGGTTTGAAACTACAAAATTCTAAAATTTTCCTTTTCTCTAATTAATGCTCCTTTTCGGTAGATTTATTCAAAGAGATTGTATCTAAAAATAGCCTATGAGGTAATGGGTTAATCGAGTATGTAAATACTTAAATACTCCCTCCCACCCCTAGTTTCTACGATACCAAAAATATGCCATTATAAACACTGAGACTGAAAGGGTTGTTGTGTTACTAGCGCCATCTGACTGTTCTAAGGGACCTGGGTGAAACTGAAGCATTGTTTTAGGTGATAACAGACATATTGTTCATATTATATTATATTTTATGTGTTCAATTATTATTCATTATTCAATAATAGGTGCCGTTTGATTGTTTTGCATCAGCGCTTTTATTGTTGCAATATCATATGCTATTTACCTCAACAGTATCATACTTGATGTAGAAGTGACTGGCAATGCGGCCCAGGTCAGTGGAGGCAAAATAGCCTGTTCTTTCATCAAACCTGACCATTCTCGCTTTGTCCAGCTTGCGGCCAGCCTCCCTGATCAGATCTGACCGGTAATCATAAAGGGTCGGGTCAGTCTGTAAAACAACGGTTAAAGGTTCAAACTAAGCATATTTCTGCGAAATATATGTATAAAATGAGTAAATAATTCAAACAGAAGCACAACATTGATGCTTGGTCAATAATAATCATTATGTCTTGAAATTTTTACAACAATATAGGTTCAACTCTTGGCATCATACGGAACTAAATTCCCTTTGTGCAAAGATTAAAATCCTGACATCTCAAGTTGATCTTTTATAGAGGGTTTCCTGAGTTTCAAAATATTTGACAGGTTGCTACATGCTTAACCATTTCCCTGTTTAACTCTTTGCACGCTGAGTAATTTTTCGTCTGCAACAATTGTCGTCTGCTTCAATTCTTAAAATGAATTTTCTCTCATTTATTTGCAAAAATATTGTCAAGATGACACACAGTTTGGATCCTGATGAGACGCCGGGTTATGCGGTGTCTCATCTGGATCCAAACTGTTTGCATGGGTAATCAGTTTCGTCGCTAGCGTGCAAAGAGTTAATATTCATTAAGAAATAATGACATTATCAATATTTATTAGCTTTAATTTTATAATGGCATATGTCCATAAGATCTTTTGGTATATTTAGAAGCCGTAGAGTCGGGTCTTTTATCAGAGCTATAAGTAAGGGTGCATACCCAAATACTAAAATCGTCATTTCTCCAAACCCTATACTGTTATCACTCTTTAGAATCGTCTCTTTGAGACGATTCTAAAGAGTGGTCACAGTATAGCGTTTAGTTATTCAAATAATTTAAATTACGCAACTAATCTGGAGCTCTGTTTTATAATTATATAAACACACAGTCTACAGTCAGGTCTTTTATAACTATATAAACAAACAGAGTAGACTCTGATCAAATGGCTCCAATAGGAGCTGTATGCTCTGGGTCTACTCTGTTTGCAAATAAGTGTATATATGAAAGAAAGGGTTAAACAGCTAAACTGTTATTATAAATGAAAACATGGTCAGTGTACTATAGCTTACCTCTACATTTTTGTATGGGACACCGTATGCCAGGGGGTTACAGGTCAAGCGCACAAATAGGTAGGTGTAACTTAGCCACTTGACTGCTTCCTCCACATTGGTCACTGTTCCCAGGGCAACCTGTAAAAGCTTCTATACTCAGCGAAATATGTATGGTGAAAATATATCACTGGCACCCTTAATTTGCACATAAAGCAGTCTGTAAAAACATGGTCTAAAAGTCTCTGAAAGTCATTGGGCATATGAAATACTATATGTTCTGGGCATATGGATGAACGAGTGTAATACAGTAAAAAAACAAACTAAACCGAATTCTAGGAGAGAATAATTTAGACACTTTAAGACTGGTGACTTTCTGCATGACTTTTACCCTGTATTAAGCAGCCACCTTTCTCCAAGATCGATATTTATACTAGATTTAACGTCCGGTTTAGAGGGGTTTTACTGTACTATACATCCTGGGCGTATGGATGTATGGATGGCCAGACGAGTGCACTACAATAAGCCCCCATCTCCTTCACCATGCCATGTCTGAGCATAAAACATCACCAAACCAAGGGCAAGCTGTATATGCAGTTATAATGTTATACATGTATTATGGTTTCACAAGATATGATCCTGTAAGAATATTGGAATACAATATACACAATAAGTTTTAACCCATTCTCTCTTACTGATGCCTCCTACTGGCACCTCTGTAAAACTCACTTACTGAAACCATTGTGATAAATAGAGCATGTGCTCCATAGGAGCACATGCTCTATTTACCACAATGGTTTCAAAACTACACAATTCTAAAATTCTCCTTTTCTATAGTTAATGCTCCTTTTTGGTAGATTAATTCAAAGAGGTTGGGTCTAAAAATAGTCTAGAAGGGAATGAGTTAATTCAAAAACTTTTTTCATAACCACGAAATCCATGAAAACTGTGTGTTATTTCTGCATCATCAATAAGCAATTTTCAATCTTGTTTCAAACAGATCAAGCTTGTGTCAAAAAAAAAAAAAATTATCAACAATATTCTTATAACTACCCAGCAGCAGAAATCATGGAAAATTAAAGTTTAAAGATAATCTCCATCAACTTTTTTTTCCTTGAACTGCTGGACCACTAACCTCTGCATTCAAGTTGTCTGTAAGACTAGTGATGAACTGACTCTCTATCGGGTTTTGCCTTGTCATCAGAGACAGGTAGTGAGACAGTTTGTCATGGGCTGTAATGATGGTGCCATGCCCAAATGTGTCATACTGAGGTCGCCCAGCGCGCCCAAAAATCTGCATCACATCGAGAATACCAAGGTCCACCAGCGAGCCCTTCTTTGCATCATAGATTTGAGTTCCCTGAAAACACCATAACGGCATGGTTAGCTTCACTTGATTATTATTATATCTTTATATATAATGTACTAACTAAACTAGTTTGTTTCACAAGTTCATAATCTGTGGAGTGCACTGGTTGCACAATCAACTTGTAAATAGTGCAGACCCAGATGAGACAGCTCCTGCAGGAGCTGTCTCATCTGGGTCTTCACTATTTACAGGTAGGTATATTGACGTGAATAGCAAGCGAAGGGTTAAGTTTCAATGGTTTATCTGTTTGACTTTGGTAGCAATTGAGAAGGAGAAGGAGAAGCCAAAGACTTAGAACTGTCCTTGCTGACAGAAGTATGTTTCAAAATGTACCGGCGGCGGTTATTTGCAGGCACGCAGAGTTCTTCAGTCAAACTGGAACTGAATGAACAAGGCAATGCTGTTTTACAGCCACAGCCCCTGAGACAAACCAGATCATGGCTGTCCCAGGCTGCCTAAAAGTGTCCCCAGTGCACTGTACTCTGAAACACGGGGCAAATACAAATTAAACAAGCAAATTTGCTAAATTGATATATCCCTCCAAACAAGTGCTAGCCTCAGTATTTAACTGTCATTGACTATTGAGTTATTGACTAGAGGGACAAAAAGTTTTTTCACAAACAAATTGCCATAACTCTGTTGTTTCAAGGTAACTGTGAGTAATACTTGCAGGGCTGCGTTTATTTATGGTACTTAACATTTACATAAAGTTTAATTGAAAATGTCCAAACAGTTTCTGAGATATGACATGAAGTATTTCACAAAGGACCATAACTCTGCTGTTCCACATTCAGTATGAGTGGCACTTGCAGCGCGGTTTTTCCCTATAGTTCTTAACATTTTTGCTAAGTTTCAAAGAAAATCTCAAAACCATTTATGAGATTTGACTTCAAACAGACAAAAAGGTTAAATTTTTGGCAAACAAAGGACCGTAAGTCTGGTGTTCTAAAATCAACATAAGTGATACTGGTCGGGCGATATTTCCTCATGGTACTAAACATTTACACATAGTTTACACATAGTTTCATAATATAACTCCAAATGCACTGAAGATGAGCCTCAAAACATCAAGACCAGCCGCAAGCAGACAGGAAAAGATTGGAAGAGAAAGTGTGACTCTACAGATCTTGACTGGAAACAGCTATGAGTTATTGGGTTGGATTATGGATAACTGCATATCCGCATGTTTGCTGGGAACACTGTGGTATTAAATGCAGTATCAGGGGTTTCCAGTCACCAGTAGTAGATATATGCCAAAGCAGATTTTATAGCAGGTAAGGTATTTTTGTACAAAAATTCATGTACAAAATAGTGACATCATGAATATTAATTAGATATAATTAGGTACAGTAGAACCTTCCTAAGCGGTCATTGATTTCTCTAATAAAATGTGTCTTTAAAAGCAGGTGGTTGCTCAATGCAGGGCAAAAGTAATGCAGAAAGCTCCTACAGGAGCTTTCTGCATTACATTTGACCTGCATTAAGCTACCACCTGCATTACAGTACCCATAATTAGACCTCTTTTTGATGGCCGCTTAAGACAGGTTCTACTGTATATGGCAGAAACTGTAGAACCAGATCTATATAATTCCATAATTAAACAGAGCAGACCCTAATCAGAAAGCTCCAAAAAGAGCATTCTGATCTGGGTCTACTCTGTTTGTAAAGGTGTTAAAGACATATATATGGAGTAAAGGATTAAATTAAAGATACATGCAAATGAGGTGCAATATTGTACCTTGATGATGACTGCATGTGCTGGAAGATTCACTCCCCATGCCAGAGTGGCTGTACACACAAGCACTTTGATGTGGCCTGCAGCGAAGTACCTCTCTACCAGATTACGGTCCTGCCGCAGCATGCCAGCATGGTGAATGCTGAATCCATCTGTGAACAACTCTTTCATCTGCTTGTTTCTAGACCTCATCACCTGTCAAAGGTCAAAGACATGGTCTCACCTTATCTGTGCTGTTCCAACATATACAAACTATTTGCATGCTTTACCAAACTGAAGATCTGCTTTATATTACCATTTCTTTTCAGAGACAATGGTCAGGGTGTCAGTCAGTTTGAATCCTGATGAAATGTTTTGTAACTCATCTGGATAAAATTTACTTGCAAAATCTTCTTAAAATCACCTATAGCATAAAAAAGAGATTTTGGTTTTTTTATTTATATACCAGTCTATGTATTCTTAAAGGGTTAGCCAGGTAAATAGTATTTTTGCAACTGTAATTCTGTCCTTTATTCCAATCTGTTCATCAAGGTTGACCATCAGAGCAGTTTGTTCATTATATTACTATATATGTGTGATGAACAGCTGGACAAGTGCAACACAATATGCCACCAACATAAAATGTGGGGGGGGGGGCATAAAAAGCAAGAAACATGTACAGACAGATAGCAGAGAAGTCATTCATATGTACTCTGCACACTTGGTAAAATCATTCTTCTTAGGTCTGCACTTTTTGTCACTAAAGGTAAAGTTCTTTTAACCCATTACTCCATAAATATTCATACAAGAAATAATGACATTAAGAATATTAATAAGATTAATTTTTATGATAGGGCATTGACACAGAATTTTTTAACCATGGCAGAATCTGCATTGCATCATAAGAAAACAGAGGAGACCCTGATCAGACAACTCCTACAAGAGCCATCTGATCTGGGTCTACTCTGTTTGCAACGGCATGTTTGCATGATACAGATCTGATTCTACAGTTTCTGCCATGGCCAAACAATCCAATGTTTATATACCATTATAAAACTTCAGCTAATAAATATTCACATCATTATTTCTTAACCCATTACCTCATAGGATATTTTTAGATCAAACAACTTTGAATAAATCTACCGAAAAGGAGCATTAACAAGAGAAAAGGATTTTTTTTTAGAATTTTGTAGTTTGAAACCATTTTGATAAATAGAGGCGTAGAAAGGCGTATTTATGGAGGAAAGGGTTAAATAAATATTCAAGTGGCAAGGCTTAACAGCTAAATACAATGCACATGCAACAATAAATATCTTTGATCATGATCTTGCAATAATTATTTGATTGGCCTTAATATTTTACTGGATTGTTGCAAGTATACTTCAATGCAGACTAAAAGCAATGGATTCAATTCATAGTAAAATTTTCAACTTTTCAAGAAAGTCATAAAATCTCAATCACATTTGTCAGGCATAAGAATATTTACATTTTTCAAGGCTTCTCCATACTGTACACTCTGGTTAGGTAGAAACAACTTGATGTCTCCATTGTTTTTGGCATGGTCTCGCAAAACTGAGGCTGTCCGCACTGTCTCGTTACGGGCATGCACAAACACCATCACCTGGTAACCCCTCTTCACCTGGTACAGAGCCTTCTCGTAGCAGACTGTGTTGAAGTCTTGAAGCTGCTGTACTCTGTTCAAGGTCTTGATGCCTGTGAGACATACATTAGACATAACAGTCAACATCAAACCATTCAAACAATAGACCAGATGGAATTTAATAACAGTCTATACACATAGTTGATTTACAGTGAAACCTCTCTATGTCACGTCCCATATACAGTAAAATCTCTCTATAACGACCACTTAATTGTGTTAATTAGCTGGTATTTAGGGCAGGTGGCTGCTTAAAGCAAGGTGAAGGTATAGGAGCGTTCTGTTTTACTTTCACCTTGTTCTAAGCAGCCTCCTGCCTTTAACATAAAATACTTGATGTAATTTAGTGGCCGTTACTGTATGTTCAAATTCTTGTCCCAAATCCAGATACAACTTCCTCCTACAGAGTAAAGTGCCTTTCACCCTTCATTTCACATACTTTTTCATGCCTTTGGAAACAGAGTAGAACCAGACTCTCCTGTATGAGCTTTATAATATAGATATCATTCTACAGTTTGTGCAAAGGGTAAAAATGCTATTGTTCATAATAACAGTTCAGCTAATTAATATTCATATATTATTTTTAACTCTTTACTCCATGACTATTCATGTAAGAAATAAATAACATCATGAATATTAATTAGTTTAATTTTTGAAATTTCATATTAACACACAAAATATTTGCCAAAATAGAAGCTATAGAATCAGATCTAAACTGTATATTATTCCATTAGCAAACAGAGCAGACCCTGAGCAGATGGACCAGAAGGAGCCATCTGATCTGGGTCTACTCTGTTTGCAAAGGCATAGAAAGGGGTATTTATGGAGGAAAGGGTTAAATAGTTAACCTTAGCCTATACAGTCACAAACAAAATTGTATACATTCCAAGTAACAGTTCCATAATAATACCATATCCTACAACAAGAGCCTCGTGCAGTGCTAACGCTCGTCAGATTTGGTGCTTGTTCCACAGAAAAAATAATAGACCATAACTCCAAAATTTTGAAATCAAGAGTTATGGTTTCTATGTAAGGGCATTCTCCTCAATCAGATCTACCCAAGTTTCATAGTGATACCTTTTATAATTTTTGAGTAATCGGCTACATTAAAGTTTTTGCACACCACCACCGCTGCCTACAACGCCTACGACCCAGTGATCACAATAGTTCGACTTTTCTTCGAAAAAGGCGAGCTAAAAACTAGAGTATAATATCTACATCTACATACAATCACTCAGCATACGCCTAAGAAGATTCATAACCATCTTACCTAGGAACGCCATGCCCAGAGGGACAGGACGAAACCTGCCATCAAAAAAGAATAGTCCCAGGTAAGGGTTGACATGGAGGAATCTCGCTACATCCTGATAGTTGGGCAGTGTGGCTGACAGCCCAACAATCCTGATCATACTTTGTGATGACTCCACCTGGAAATGAAAGCAAAATGTCAATGTATGCTATCAGACCTTTTCCATAATTGCATGCATATCTATAAAGTTCTCAAATTGCTATTTAACATTTCACTCAACAACTATGCTTTATTACGTCTTTGCAAACAGAGGAGACGACTCCTGTTGGAGGAGTCTAATCAGAGTCTGCTCCATTTGCTTATGGAATAAAATAGGTCTGATTCTACAGTGTCTGCCAAGGCCAAGAATTCTTGAGTTTACATATCATTATAAAAATTCTGTTAACCCTTTACCTGCTCTATGTTTATTACAAATTTCAATACCTATTGAATATTCATGGGAAAAATAGTTATAATGAAATATGGAAGTTGAACATTGTAGCCATTTCAGAAAGTAAAGAAACAAATCTATCAAACTCCAATAGCAAACAGAGCAGACCCTGATCAGACGGCTCCTCTAGGAGCCGTCTGATCTGGATCTACTCTGTTTGCAAATGCATGAAAACACGTTTATATGAGGGAAAGGGTTAATTAATAACAATAATGATATTGTTTCTTACACGAATATTCACGGAGCAAATGGTTACAATTCATTGCCACTGAATGCAGTTGTGTAACATACATTTGACCATAAACTTTCTCCACTGACTACTACATTGGTATGGACACACATGCTCCTTCTTAACCCTTTCCTTCATATAAACGTGTTTTCACGCATTTGCAAACAAAGTAGACCCAGATCAGACGGCTCCTAGAGGAGCCGTCTGATCAGGGTCTGCTCTGTTTGCCCACAATGGAATTTGAAAGATCTGTTCCTTTACTTTCTAAAATGGCTACCATGTTCCACCTTCCATATTTCATTATAATTATTTTGTCCATGAATATTCAGTAGGTATTGAAATGTGTATTAAAAATAGAACAGGGAAAGGGTTAAACATTAACTCAAATCTAAGACATTTAGGAAACCACCAATTCAACTCTGAATCTTGATAATTTCAGTATGTAATTCACATACTTACATCTAAAACAAGAGGGCCATTATGGTCCTATATCGCTCACCTGCGAATTGTAGCACTAGACAGAGATGAACTGGTCACATCCATCTCCGGAAAATGAAGATAAGAGGGCCATAGTAGTTTTAATTCTTTTCAGCTGGAGATTATTCAATTTTGCATGGTAGTCATAATGAATTCTCAATAGGGTCACCAGACAACTATTCTACCAAATGAAATTCAAATTGGACCACTGGTTTTGAAGCAGATGATTTTTAAAGGTTTTCTATACAGTTGAGTTATATAAGTAAATCTAGCCATGCCCCTGGTGTCCATTTCTTGATATACCAACATGATTTTAACAATTTTGATAAAGGGTTACCAGGCCACTATTCCTGCCAAATTCAAATTGGACCACCCGTTTTGGAGATGTTTCAAAGGTTTTCTATATAGATATAATAGGAAATCTAGCCACACCCCTGGTGGCCATGTTTTTTCAGATATCAACATGATTTTAACAATATTAATAAAGAGTCACCAGACGACTATTCCTACCAAATACCATTTAAATAGGACCACCCGTTTCACAGAAGATTTTTAAAGGTTTTGTATAGTTATATAAGGAAATCTAGTCACGCCCTGGTGGCTATGTTTTTTAAGGTATCACTATGACTTTATCAATTCTGATAAAGGGTCACCAGGTGACTATTCCTACAAAATACAACTCAAATGGAACCACTCGTTTTCGAAACACAGATTATGAAAGGTTTTCTGTACAGTTATTTAAGGAAATATAGCCACGCCTCTGGCGGCCATGTTTTTTTAGATATCAAAATGATTTTAACAATTTTGATATAAAGGGTAACCAGACGACTTTTCCTACCAAATACCATTAAAATTGGACCACCCATTTTGGAGAAGATTTTTAAAGGTTTTCTATAGAGTTATATAACGAAATCTAGCCACACCCCTTCCGGCTGTTTTTTTTTTTAGCTATCAGAATGATTTCCACAATTTTGATACAGGGTCACCAGGCGACTATTCTACCAAATGTCATTCAGATTGGAACACTGGGTTTTTGGAGAAGAAGACTTTGGAAGGTTTTCTATATAAAGTAAAATCTTTCTATAACGGCCACTAAATTGTCTTAATTAGTTGGTATTTAGGGCAGGTGGCTACTTAAAGCAAGGTAAAAGTAAAACAGAACACTCCTATAGGAGCATTCTGTTTTACTTTCACCTTGCTTTATGCAGTCACTTGCCTTTAACACAAAATACTTGATGTAATTTAGTGGCCATTACAGAGAGGTTTTACTGTAGTTATATAAGGAAATCTAGCCATGCCCCTGCCTGCCATGTTTTTTGAGATATGGACATGGCTTTAGCAATTTTGATAAAGGGTCACTTGGCAACTATTCCTGCCAAATACCATTCAGATTGGACCACTGATTTGGAGAAGAAGATTTTGAAAGGTTTCATATATAGTTGTACAAGGAAATCTAGCCCTGCCCCTGCCATGGCTTTAACCTTGATAAAGGGTCACTAGGCAACTATTACTACCAAATACCATTCAGATTGAACCACTGGTTTTGGAGCAGAGGTTTTCTATACAGTTATATAAGGAAATCTAGCCATGCCCCCTGTCGGCCATGTATTTTGATTTAATGATTTTGATATAAGGTCACCAGACATCTATTTCTATCAAATGACATTCAGATAGGACCAGTGGTTTTGGAGGAGATGTTTAAAGGTTTTCTATATAGTTATATAAGAAATCTAGCCCTGCCCCTGGCGGCCTTGTTTCTTTATATCGACATGTTTTTAACTTTTTTGAGCTTTCAACATGATATGAATAATTTTGATAAAGGGTCACCAGACGACTATTCCTACCAAATACCATTCAAATTGGACCACTGGTTTTGGAGAAGAAGATTTTTAAAGGTTTCCTATTATAGCTGTACAAGGAAATCCAGCCCTGCCCCTGAAAGCAATGCCAGTCCCCTACCAGCTGGATTTTAATTACAACTGCTGTAATTCTGTGACAAATCAATGTAGCGTAACAAAATTCAAACATAATCTATAAGTAATTATAATAAAGCTACATACCAAATATCATTTCAATATCTGTTACGGTTCAGAATAAAAGTGCAGAAAACCTAAGATTTCCAGAAAATTTCTAAGTCCAACTGCTGTAATTCCATGAAATATCAATGAAGTGTAACAAATTCAACCTTGATTTTTAACATTATAATAAAGGAGCACACCAAAATTAATATCACCTCAGTATCTGTAAGGGATTAGAAAAAAAGTCCGGAAAACCTAAGTGTGACTTACGGACAGACGAGCTGACGGACCAAGTGCAAACCTATAGCCCCTTTGGCATTGCCAGTTGGGGATAAATAATTCCTTGTATTTTTAGAGAATATCACTGGACAGTCAAAATTGCTAAGCCTTAGAGAATTTATCTTGCTGGGAATAATGACGGGTTCTTCTTTGAAATTCTGCTGGACTGTCTCAAACCTAGTACCTGTCTGAGTGTTCTGGCTACAAGGCTCTCTATGACGGCTCCCCTGTCATCATGCAGCAAGTGAACCTCATCAATGATGAGTAGTTTTACGAGCTGGGCCAAAGCAACATCTCCTGTGCTCTTCCTGGTCACCACATCCCATTTCTCTGGCGTTGTTACTAACATCTACAACATAAGTATACACTTTTACAGAAAGTTCATTTTACATTAACCCTTTGCCTGCTGAAAAAAGTATCAGAGGTCCTGATAAGATGTGTAAATTAAAACATTTTCAAGAATAACTCCTTTATTTCTTCACCAAATCCTATATTGTGACCTCTTAGAGACAATTCTAAAGAGTGGTCGCAACATAGGATTTGATGGAGAAATGACGATTTTAGTATCGGAGTATGCACATTTATCAGCTCAGCTCTGCAATATTTCTTTCTTAACCCTTTCCTCCATAAATACGCCTTTCTATCCCTCTGTAAAAGTCACTTCTTGAAACCATTGTGATAAATAGAGCATTTGCTCCATAGGAGCAAATGCTGTATTTATCACAATGGTTTCAAAACCAAAAATTCTAAAAGTTTCCTTTTCTCTACTTATAGTTCCTTTTCTGTAGATTTGTTCAAAGAGGTTGGATCTAAAAATAGCCTATGAGGGAATGGGTTAATTTCGCTTCAATAAAGTTTTTGAGAATCTATTGACCAAGTACCAAACAGGTTGGATCCTGATCAGACGCAGAGTTACTTAGCCTTTCATCTAGATCCAAGCTGTTTGAAAACGGCTGTCAGATCACACTTATATCTGAATTTTAGGGGTCCAGTGGATTCATGGATCAACAAAACAGGAGTCAAGCCTTGATTTTCAGGGGTTCATGTGAACACTCGCATTAAAATAGTCTTAGTAAATCATGAACAATTTGTTTTTCTCAAGTATAAAGTACTGGTATCAGGTAATGATAATTATAATTGAAACAAACAGCAGCTGCCACAATACCAATGCTAGGATAATGATTTTATCCTATTTCGCTAATAGATCTAATAAAAGTCAAAAGAAATCAATTTTGAAATTTTTATGTATCATACTGGAGTGGACACATACACAGAGAAGGATAGGCAGACACACATACACAGAGCAAGATAGGTAGACACACAATTAAAGAGCAGGAGAGGCATGCATACAAAGAAGAGGATAGGCAAGCACAAGGATCAGGATAGGCAGGCCCACAGTCAAAGAGCAGGATAGGCAGGCCCACAGTAAAGAGCAGGATAGGCAGGCCCACAGTCAAAGAGGCAGGCATGCAGACAAAGAGTGGAATAGGCAGGCACAAATTCATTGCAGGCCAGACAGGCACACAGACAGAGCTGGGCAAAGAACAGGACAGGCAGTCAAACAGACAAAGAGCAGGGCAGACATGCTGGCAAACAATGCATGACAGGCAGGTGTGCAAAGAGCAGGCCAGACAGGCACACAGACAGAGCTGGGCAAAGAACAGGACAGGCAGTCAAACAGACAAAGAGCAGGGCAGACATGCTGGCAAACAATGCACGACAGGCAGGTGTGCAAAGAGCAGGCCAGACAGGCACACAGACAGAGCTGGGCAAAGAACAGGACAGGCAGTCAAACAGACAAAGAGCAGGGCAGACAGGCTGGCAAACAATGCATGACAGGCAGGTGTGCAAAGAGCAGGCCAGACAGGCACACAGACAGAGCAGGGCAAAGAACAGGACAGGCAGTCAAACAGACAAAGAGCAGGGCAGACAGGCTGGCACACAGTGCATGACAGACAGGTGTGCAAAGAGCAAGCACAAAGCATGTAGGTTACCTGTGTTTTCAGTATCTCCGACTTTGTCAGGGACATATCTCCAGTCAGTTCTCTTACAGTGATGCCTAGAGGCTCCAGCCTTCCACCAAAGTTTCGCACCATCTCTGCAGCCAGGGCCTTCATAGGTGCTACATAGATCACCTACAGGACAGTGGAACAGCAATTAGTACTACCAGAAAAATTTAACCATTTATCTTATAATCACAACTTTTTACGCAATTAAAAACAGAGATGATGCAGATTAGACAGTTCCTGTGGAAGCTGTCTGTTCTGTTTGCTTACAGAATAATATAAACAAGGGCATGTTGTATTGCTATGCAAGACATGAGTCCCCCACCGGACTGAAAAAAACCTCCACTCTCCCCACCCCACCCACCCATGGTGTGGTTGACCATGGTATATATACATGACCATCTGAATGGTATTAGTACCTACTTTCATACATTGAATCAGTAAATAAAAAGTTATTGTCCCGACAAGAAAATATGAAAAAGGGGAGTAACTCCAAAAATATTGATGCTAGAGTTATTGCCCTTGTGCATGACACTACATCTCATCACGCTTGTTCCATATGAGAAGTTTCAAATCAATTGAACCAGTACATAAAGAGTTACTAACTGGACAAGAAAATATGAAAAGGGGAATAACTCCAACAATATAGATGCTAGAGTTATGGCCCTTGTGCATGACACTATCCCTCATCATGCGTGTTCCATATGTGAAGTTTCAAATCAATTGAACCAGTAGAGAAAGAGTTATTGTCCGGACAAAAAAATATGAAAAAGGGGAATAACTCCAAAAATATTGATGCTATAATTATGGCCCTTGTGCATGACACTACTCCTGATCATGCTTCTTCAATGTGTGAAGTTATAATGAATTTGGCCTAACTTTGTAGGAGATATTGCCCGGACACGAAGTGTGACAGACGGACTGACAAGAAAATATGAAAAAGGGGAATAACTCCAAAAATATTGATGCTAGAGTTATGGCCCTTGTGTATGACACTACCCCTCATCATGATTGTTCCATATGTGAAGTTTCAAATCAATTGAACAAATAGATAAAGAGTTATTGTCCGGACAAAAAAATATGTAAAAGGGGAATAACTCCAAAAATATTGATGCTAGAGTTATGACCCTTGTGCATGACACTAGCCCTCATCATGCTTCTTCAATGTGTGAAGTTATAATTAATTTGGCTTAACTTTGTAGGAGATATGGCCCGGACAAGAAGCGTGACAGACGGACGGACAGACGGACGGACAGACGGACGGACGGACGGACAGACGGACAGACGGAATCGAGCAAACCTATAGTCCCCCAACCGGTAACCGGTGGGGGACTAACAAGGGCATGTTGTATTGCTATGCAAGACATGAGTCCCCCACCGGACTGAAAAAAACAACTCCACTCTCCCCACCCCACCCACCCATGGTGTGGCTGACCACGGTATATACATGACCACCTGAATGGTATTAGTATCTACTTCCATACATTGAATCAGTAAATAAAAAGTTATTGTCCAGACAAGAAAATATGAACAAGAGGGCCAGAATGGCCCTGACATCGCTCACCAGACAATCAGATATGTTTCTATTGAAAAGTGACCGTCTCTGGGGCGGTGCCAATTTTGACACCAGGGACACAAAATATAACTTTTGTAGATGACCTAAATATGAAGCTATGTGCCAAATATGAAATCTGAGAACATTCCAGTTTCAAAGGAGAAGATTTTCAAAGTTTGCACATTAAAATTGTTTCTATTGAAAACTGACCACCCCTGGGGTGGGGCCTATATTGACAACAGGGGCATAATTTATATAACTTTTGTAGAGGATTGGAAAATGGTGCTATGAGCCAAATATGAAAGCTGAGAACCCTGTAGATTCAGAAAAGAAGATTTTCAAAGTTTTCACTATACGTTTCTATAGACAAGAGGGCCATTGAAAGTGTTAATTTTTCAGACAAACAAATTACAGATGACAGAAACCCTATTACTGCTGCGCATATTTTGACTGAAATTAGCACACAGTTTGGATTTGATCTGACACATAATTATGTAACTTCATAATATGTGGTTTGTACAAGAAAGTTAATTGTAAGATTGATATGTATTAACCAGGGAATTTTAATTATGCAAGGCCATACAAAGTTCTGACTAAAGACGATCAACTGACCTCTCAAATAATCAACATTACTGTTCCTGTGAAAAGGTATGTGTACCCTAGCATTCCAAACTGATTTTTTGCATTTGAATATTATTATAAATTATTACATAATAATTTCATATTCATAAGTTCACTGAACTTATTATTTTCAAGTAATACAATTTCATGTTAAAAATTATTTCATAATTTATTTAAAATCTTTAATTTGGCATTCTGGAGCCTTTACATGATTTACCCTTTTTCTGAACTGCAGGGCAGGTTATAATAATGTCATAATGCCAATCACTATTATTAATTAACCCTTCCCTCATATAAACGAGTTTTCACACATTTGAAAAATCAGTAGACCAGATCAGATGCCTCCTATAGGAGCCATCTGATCAGGGTCTGCTCTGTTTGTTAATGGAATTTGACAGATCTTCCTTTAGTTTCTAAAATGGCTACAATGTTCTACCTTCTATATTCCATTATAACTATTTTGTCTATGAATATTCAGTAGGTTGTGAAATTTGGAAAAAAAATGGCTACAATGTTTCACCTTCCATACTTCACTTTAACTATTTTGCTCATGAATATGCAATAGGCATTCAAATTAATAATAAACACAGTACAGGCAAAGGGTTACTACAGCCACTACCAGCAATACAGGTGTACTAAAAATAGCCACTGGTCATCCCCATCTCTATTGCTTGACCTGATGACCTGTTTATGAGACTGAGTAAAGATAAGATGCTTAAAAGTGCAGTCAGCTTCAAGTTTGCTAGAAAACTTGCCACCCGTGGGTGTAGCCAATTTT
Source organism: Azorinus chamasolen (assembly GCA_963576725.1). Classification (NCBI taxonomy): domain Eukaryota; kingdom Metazoa; phylum Mollusca; class Bivalvia; order Cardiida; family Solecurtidae; genus Azorinus; species Azorinus chamasolen. Next base: position 99,087,580 of record OY755237.1, read on the forward strand.
GACCACAGGAGCATAATTTATATAACTTTTGTAGAAGTCCTGAAGTTGAAGCTATGTGCCAAATATGAAAGCTGGGGACCTTCTAGTTTTAGAGGAGATGATGCTCAAAGTTTTCACTATATGTTTCTATTGAAAACTGAAAACCCCTGGGGCAGGGCCAATTTTGACCCCAGGGGTATAATTTATATAACTTTTGTGGAGGACCTACAGATGATGCTATGTGCCAAAGATGGAAGCTGAGACCCCTGTAGATTCAGAGGAGAAGAACTTTAAAGGTTCAAATTGTTGACGACGAACGACGGACAACGCACGACGCACTACGCACGCCGACGGACATCAGGCGATCACAAAAGCTCACCCTGAGCACTTTGTGCTCTGGTGAGCTAAAAAGGGGAGTAACTCCAAAAATATTGATGCTAGAGTTATTGCCCTTGTGCATGACACTACACCTCATCATGCTTGTTCCATATGAGAAGTTTCAAATCAATTGAACCAGTACATAAAGAGTTATTTACTGGACAAGAAAATATGAAAAGGGGAATAACTCCAAAAATATAGATGCTAGAGTTATGGCCCTTGTGCATGACACTACAACTCATCATGCTTGTTCCATATGTGAAGTTTCAAATAAATTGAACCAGTAGATAAAGAGTTATTGTCCGGACAAAAAAATATGAAAAAGGGGAATAACTCAAAAAAATTGATGCTAGAGTTATGGCCCTTGTGCATGATACTACTCCTGATCATGCTTCTTCAATGTGTGAAGTTATAATGAATTTGGCCTAACTTTGTAGGAGATATTGCCCGGACACGAAGCGTGACAGACAGACTGACAAGAAAATATGAAAAAGGGGAAGAACTCCAAAAATATCGATGCTAGAGTTATGGCCTTTGTGTATGACACTACCCTTCATCATGATTATTCCATATGTGAAGTTTCAAATCAATTGAACCAGTAGATAAAGAGTTATTGTCCGGACAAAAAAATATGTAAAAGGGAAATAACTCCAAAAATATTGATGCTAGAGTTATAGTCCTTGGCATGACACTAGCCCTCGTCATGCTTCTTCAATGTGTGAAGATATAAATGAATTTGGCATAACTTTGTAGGAGATATGGTCCGGACACGAAGCGTGACAGACGAACGGACGTACGGACGGCCGGCCGGACAGACTGACGGAATCGAGCAAACCTATAGTCCCCCAACCGGTAACCGGTGGGGGACTAATAAGCAAGTATAGTCAAGCAATCCATCGTTTCCTACCAGAGACTGCTCTTAGCATTCATTTCTATACTCCAGATAATTTTCTTGACAATCTTTTAATAAAACAGGTCAAGGTCTGCCTTCCAAAGATGCATCCAGACAAAAAAAATTGAAATCCTATCTCAAGGGCTTGAAGATATACCACCATCTATACAGACATTTGTTTACTAAAACTGAGGTCATAGTCAAGGTCAAGTATACAGAGACACCAAAGCAGTATGCAACATTTCCCTCCCAAGATGCACCAACACAATAAATTTTGAAATCCTATCAAAAAGAATTGAGGACATATCATCCAGACAAATTTCAGGCATTTTTTTAAATTAAACTGAGGTCATGGTCAAGGTCACACAGACACTAAAGTAGTATGCTACACTTTGCTTCCAAAAATGCACTTGCACAATAAATCCTAATTCAAGGAGTTGAGGATATATCATCCAGACAAATTTCCAGACAAGTTTTTACTAAAACTGAAATCAAGGTCAAGGTTAACTAAACTTATACTGCATAATGTACAAAGAAATGCATTTAAGTTCACAAAGGACTATAACTCTTATGAAATGCAATAAGAGTTATGGTTCTTGCACTACATAATCAACTTATGATTGATAACAAGTGTTCCATGTTACAAGACAATAGCTTTCATAAAAAATTGGACTTGAGCACAATACGAGGCCAAAAAATACAAAAAGGGCAATAACTACTGTAATAACCGTCTGGTCTTAGTGAAAATTGCAAGTGTACTAGTTCCTGACGCAGAAATGATTCCAGTGAAGTTTCAGCAATATTTGTGAAAAATATAGAAAAAGAAGACAAAATCAAGTCTACAGATGGACAGACCGAGAGACGCATGGACAACCTGATTCCAGTATACCCCCCACCACCAATTTTGTTGTGAGGGGTATAATCATCCTTAACCCTTTCGGCGCCAAATTTCTAATTGTCGTCTGCAATCCAAGTTTGTTAAATTATTCAGTAAAATAAGGAAATGAGAAAAATAAATGCAAATTTCAAAGGATTAAAGCACATTATATAGAACAAGAGGGCCAGAATGGCCCTGAAGCGGTCACCAGACAATCAGAGGAGAAGATTTTCAAAGTTTTCATTATATGTTTCTATAGAAAACTAGCCGGCCCTGGGGCAGGCCAATTTTGACCCCTGGGGCATAATTTATATAACTTTTGTAGAGGACTTGAACATGATGCTATGAGCCAAATATTAAAGCTGAGAACCTTTCAGTTTTCAGAGGAGAAGATATTCAAAGTTTTCTCTCTATGTTTCTATTGAAACCTACCCACCCCTGGGGCGGGGCCAATTTTGACCCCAGAGCCATAATTCATATAATTTTTGTAGAGGACCTATACATGATGCTATGTGCCAAATATGAAAGCTGAGAACTTTCCAGATTCAGAGAAGAAGATTTTCAAAGTTTTCACTATTTGTTTCCATTGAAAACTGCCCACCCCTGGGGCGGGGACAATTTTGACCCCAGGGCCATAATTAATATAGCTTTTGTAGAGGACCTGAACATGATGCTCTGTGCCAAATATGAAAGCTGAGCGCCTTCCAGTTTCAGAGGAGAAGATTTTCAAAGATTTCACTATTTGTTTCTATTGAAAACTGCCCATCCCTGGGGCGGGGACAATTTTGACCCCAGGGGCATAATTTATATACCTTTTGTAGAGGACCTGAACATGATGCTATATGCCAAATATGAAAGCTAAGCGCCTTCCAGTTTCAGAGGAGAAGATTTTCAAAAGTTTCACTATTCTATTGAAAACTGCCCATCCCTGGGGCGGGGCCAATTTTGACACCAGGGGAATAATTTATATAACTTTTGTAGAGGACCTGAACATGATGCTATGTGCCAAATATGAAAGCTGAGAAACTTCTGATTTCAAAGGAGAAGATTTTCAAAGGTTTACTATATGTTTCTATTGAAAACTTCCCACCCCTGGGGCGGCCCCAATTTTTACCCCAGGGGCATTATTTAAGCGCCTTCCAGTTTCAGAGGAGAAGATTTTCAAAGATTTTACTATTTGTTTCCATTATAAACTGCCCACCCCTGGGGCGGGGCTAATTTTAACCCCAGGGCCATAATTTATATAACTTTTGTAGAGGACCTGAACATGATGCTATGTGCCAAATATGAAAGCTGAGAACCTTCTAGTTTCAGAGGAGAAGATTTTCAAAGTTTTCACTATATATTTCTATTGGAAACTACCCACCCCTGGGGCGGGGCCAATTTTGATCCCAGGGCCTTAATTTATATAACTTTTGTAGAGGACCTGAATATGCTGCTCTGTGCCAAATATGAAAGATGAGAGCCTTTCAGTTTCAGAGGAGAAGATTTTCAAAGATTTCATTATTTGTTTCTATTGAAAACTGCCCACCCCTGTGCCAAATATGAAAGCTAAGAACCTTCTGGTTTCAGAGGAGAAGATTTTCAAAGTTTTACTTTATGTTTCTATTGAAAACTTCCCACCCCTGGGGCGGGGCCAATTTTGACCCCAGGGGCATAATTTATATAACTTTTGTAGAGGACCTATAGGTGATGCTATGTACCAAAGATGAAAGCTGAGAACCCTGTAGATTCAGAGGAGAAGATTTTTAAACGTTCAAATTGTTGACGCCCGACGACGGACGACGGACGACGCACGCCGACGGACGACGGACATCTGGCGATCACAAAAGCTCACCCTGAGCACTTTGTGCTCTGGTGAGCTAAAAAGAGATTGAGACAAATAGTGAAGTCCCTAATCAGACACCGCCTTGAAAAGGCGGCGTCTGATCTGGGACTGCACTATTTGTCGTGGTGCATTTATGCGACTCGGCGGTGAAAGGGTTAAATTTGACTCGAATGCAATACATTTGGCTTTATATCTACCAGTACATTATATCTACAAATGAAATAGTCCATCAATGCATCTTCACTTTGCATGAGGAGTTGAAATGCAATTTGTTGAATAAAAGGAGTAAAATACATTTTTTTTGTAAGGCATGGAATCACAAACATATTTCATGAAATATTCCAAATAAACCCAAGCATTGTGTGACATTATCAAATGAGCAGAGTAAAAAGTAAAATGGCAGCTTCAGTATGTTGTTCCCTACAATTGTAAACAGTGCTACTCTTTATCAGAGGCAGAGTCCCAATGCAGCTACAGATTGGAGTGTACACTATTTGCAGATGTGCTGGTGGCCGGTTTTGCTTCCCTTAACCCATTCCTGCATATTAACGCCTTTTTAAGCCTCTGTGACAGTCACTTTTTGAAACCATTGTGATAAAAAGAGCATTTGCTCCTATGTTATGAACTACATAATTCTCAAAGTTTCCTTTTCTGTAGTTAATGCTCCTTTTCGGTAGATTTATTCCAAAAGGTTGGATCTAAAAATAGGCTATGAGGTGTTAAGTACATCCTGGCTCACCTTAAACTCATCTTTCTTGATGACTCCTTGTGAGATGTGCTGTTGTATCTCGTGTAGGACTGTCATCATGGCAATGTTCGTTTTCCCAGCTCCTGTTGGTGCACAGATCAGAAGGTTCTCATTGGTCTTGTACGCCGTCTCAAACACAACAGATTGAATCCTGTTCAATGCTTTCGTGTTTTTGAAAGCCATTTGTGCTATCTGCAACAGTATGTAAAAAAAAAAAAGACAGGGTCATGGTTTATACTAAGTATAAACAACTTTTCAGACAACTAAGTACTGCTCGATTAAGACCACCCTAGAGACTGACCAACTAAGTACTGCTCGATTAAGACCACCCTAGAGACTGACCAACTAAGTACTGCTCGATTAAGACCACCCTAGAGACTGACCAATTAAGAACTGCTCAAATAAGACCACCCTAGAGACTGACCAACTAAGTACTGCTCTAATAAGACTACCCTAGAGACTGACCAACTAAGTACTGCTCTATTAAGACCACCCTAGAGACTGACCAACTAAGTACTGCTCTGATAAGACTACCCTAGAGACTGACCAACTAAGTACTGCTCTATTAAGACCACCCTAGAGACTGACCAACTAAGTACTGCTCTAATAGGACAACCCTAGAGACTGACCAACTAAGTATTGCTCCAATAAGACCACCCTAGAGGCAGACGAACTAAGAACTGCTCTATTAAGACCACCCTAGAGACTGACCAACTTAGTACTGCTCTATTAAGACCACCCTAGAGACTGACCAACTAAGTACTGCTCTAATAAGACCACCCTAGAGACTGACCAACTAAGTAATGCTCTATTAAGACCACCCTAGAGACTGACCAACTAAGTACTGCTCTAATAAGACCACCCTAGTAATGCTCTATTAAGACCACCCTAGAGACTGACCAACTAAGTACTGCTCTAATAAGACCACCCTAGAGACTGACCAACTAAGTATTGCTCTATTAAGACCACCCTAGAGACTGACCAACTAAGTATTGCTCTATTAAGACCACCCTAGAGACTGACCAACTAAGTACTGCTCTAATAAGACCACCCTAGAGACTGACCAACTAAGTACTGCTCTAATAAGACCACCCTAGAGACTGACCAACTAAGAACTGCTCTATTAAGACCACCCTAGAGACTGACCAACTAAGTACTGCTACAATAAGACCACCCTAGAGACTGACAATAGTTTCAGAGTTACATGTGACACAAACTACAAATCTCGAATTTTCACAACATCAAGGCCCATAACTGCAATAATCTTAACTGTGTTTGGATGAAAATAACCCGGTGCTGATAAAAACATTCTTAAGGTTTCATAATTTTAGCACTGATGCTTTCAGACTTACATGCAACACAAACTTAACCCTTTCTCTCATATAAACGTGTTTTCACAAATTTATAAACAGAGTAGACCCAGATCAGATGGCTCCTAGAGGAGCTGTCTGATCAGGGTCTGCTCTGTTTGCTAATGGAATTTGAAAGATCTGTTTATGTACCTTCTAAAATGGCTACTATGTTACTATGTTCCACATTCCATATTTCGTTATAACTATTTTTCTCATGTATATACAGTAGGTATAAAAAATTTGGAATAAACACAGAACAGGGAAAGGGTTAAAACTGCCAATTACACAACATTAAGGTTCATAACTCCATCAATGTTCATTGTAGTTTGATGAAAATTTCCAGCTGAACACATTTATATGTTGATTTTAACCCTTTTCCTCATATGAACATGTTTTCACGCATTTGCAAACAGAGTAGATGCAGATCAGACGGCTGATCAGGGTCTGCTCTGTTTGCTAATGGAATTTGGTCGATCTGTTTCTTTACATTCTAAAATGGCTATAATGTCACCTTCTGTATTTCATTGTAACTATGTTGTCCATGAATATTCAGTAGGTATCGAAATTTGGAATAAACTTAGAACAGAGAAAGGGTCAATTAATTTCCAAGGTTTCATTATTCTTGCCCTAATAGTTTCAGAGTTACATGCTACACAAACTTTCACCAAATCAAAGTCACAAATCCACAATGTTAATTGGAGTTGGATGAAAATACCAGGTGCACAAGTTCACATCCACAAAAATAATTTCATTAAGTTTCTTGTCTGTATGACACAAACTTAAAATTCCATATTTTCTCAAAATCAAGGCCCATAACTCCATCAATGTTAATTGCAGTGAGTTGAATGAAAATAAGAAGGTTCACAAGTTCATGACCTGAATACTATACTCCTGAAGTTTCACGTGTGTAGGACAAATGCTTTTACAAAATAAAGGTCCATAACTCCTTCAATAGTAATTGTGGTTAGATCAAAATACCTAGGTGCACATATACAAGGTCACACCCTGAATAATATATTAATGAAGTTTTATGCCTGTAAGACAACTAATTTTAGAGTTATGCATGACAAAAATATTCAGGACGGAGGTATCTACTGACGCAAGTACGCACATATGGTAGGACAAAGGCAAATCTATAGGCCACCCCCAGTGGTAGGTGAATAAAAACAACAAACTGTTATGACACTTTCAGGTGTTGAAGAGCCCAGCTGGCTAATCTCCCATAATTTCTCTATTTCATGATATTTTATGTGCCAATCCAGTGATGATCTACAATCGCCTTTTGAAAATTCTATTCTACATTATAGATCTACATGTTTATATGAAGGTAGCAGGTAAGTCAAGTAAAACGAACGATCACCTGCTGTAATAAAGACGATTTTAATCTATTCCAATGTTTCGCCTACACAATAGGCTTCATCAGGGAAACTGAAACTTAAGTTTGAGACTGTCAGCTTTTTATAACTCATGATCAAATATAAAATCTAGATCCAATAATGATAAGTTACCTCGTCCAGATCAGCAATCTTGACACGGTTCTCTCCAACATGGGGTGGGGCAGAATCACTAGGAGGTATGTTGACTTCCTCATAAGTCTTATTGTTGTCTCGATTCAGGTTCTCTGGCAGCAACATCTAGACATATGCAAAATATCTTTACAGCAACATAATATCCCCAAACGTCTCTATTTGATATCAGTATTGGATGTATATGATCTATATTATTGCAATACCTTTAACCCTTTCCTCAATGGATATTCATGTAAGCAATAATGACATCACAAATATTAAATAGATTAATTTAGTATGATGCACATGGACGCAAGAATTTTTGTCCATGTCTAAAACTGCAGTATCATATCTATATCATATCATAAGCAAACAGAGCAGACCCTGATCAGATGGCTCCTATAGGAGCCATCTGATCTGGGTCTACTCTGTTTGCAAAGGCATAGAAAGGCATATTTATGGAGGAAAGGGTTAAAAAAATTCATTCAGCGAGATCATTGAATTCAAGAGAAATCTTTAAACCAACACACTAAAAGATACATATAGTTAAATCTCGATTATTCAAACACTAAAATACGTATCATTAACGATCTTTAAGACAAGTGGCAGTTTAATAGTGCATAGTGAAAGACTTTCACCATGCATTAAGCAGCCACATACTTGCCTAAAAGGGTCTACATTCTTCTCTACAAAAAAATAAAATAATCGAGATTTTACAGTATACAGATGTTGTGTATGCATCTCCTGACAATTTTAACCCTTTCACTGTTAAATATTCATGTAACAAGAGATGTTTGTAAAACATGTATACCCCCAGACCCTCTGACCTTTGATCTAGTGACCTCAACTATAGAGGTCATCTAGCGGTCATGACTAATCACCACAGCAACTTTGAAAATCCTAAGCCAAACCACTGATCATTTATTGATCTGAAAACATTTCACAAGTTAAGGTCATGGTGACCTTGACCTTTGACCTAGTGACCTCAACAACTATAGGGGTCTTCTAGTGGTCACGACCAACTACCACAGCAAGTTTGAAGATCCCGAACCAAACCATTGAGCCATTATTAATTGGAAACCATTTCATCAGTTACGGTCATGATGACCTTGACCTTTGACCTAGTGACCTCAAAATTAATAGGGGTCATCTAGTTGTCATGACCAACTACCACAGCAAGTTTGAAGATCCTAAGCCAAACCTTGAGCAGTTATTGATTGGAAACCATTTCACCAGTTAAGGTCATGGTGACATTGACCTTTGACCTAGTGACCTCAAAAACAATAGGGGTTATCTATCGGTCATGACCAACCACCACAGCAAGTTTGAAGATCCTAAGCCAAACCCTTGAGCAGTTATTGATCTGAAACTATTTCACCAGTTAAGGTCATGGTGACCTTGACCATTGACCTAGTGACCTAAAAAACAACAGGACTTATCTAGTTGTCATGACCAACTACCTAAGCAAATTTGAAGATCCTAAGCCAAACCCTTGAGCAGTTATTGATCAGAAACCGTTTTATAAGTTACGGTCATAGTGACCTTGACCTTTGACCTAGTGACCTCAAAAACAATAGGGGTCATCCAGTTGTCATGACCAAGTACCGCAGCAAGTTTGAAGATTCTAAGCCAAACCCTTGAGCAGTTATTGATCGGAAACCATTAAACCAGTTAAGAGCATGGTGACATTGACCTTTGACCTAAAAAACAACAGGGGTCATCTAGTGGTCATTACCAACCACCACAGCAAATTTGAAGATCCTAAGCCAAACCCTTGAGCAGTTATTGATCGCAAACCATTTCACCAGTTAAGGTCATGGTGACCTTGACCTTTGACCTAGTGACCTAAAAAACAACAGGACTCATCTAGTTGTCATGACCAACCACCTAAGCAAATTTGAAGATCCAAAGTCAAACCCTTGAGCAGTTATTGATCAGAAACCATTTTACCAGTTAAGGTCATGGTGACCTTGACCTCTGACCTAGTGACCTCAAAAACAATAGGGGTCATCCAGTGGTCATGACCAACTACCACTGCAAGTTTGAAGATTCTAAGCTAAACCCTTGAGCAGTTATTGATCGGAAACCATTTAACCAGTTAAGGTCATGGTGACCTTGACCTTTGACTTTGTGACCTCAAAATCAATAGGGGTCATCTAGTGGTCATGACCAACTTCCACAGCAAGTTTGAAGATCCCAAGTCAAACCCTTGAGCAGTTATTGATCGGAAACTATTTCACCATTTTAGGTCATGGTGACCTTGACCTTTGACCTAGTGACCTCAAAAACAATAGGGGTCATCTACTTGTCATGACCAACCACCACAGCAAGTTTGAAGATTCTAGGCCAAGTCCTTTATTAGTTATCGTTCGGAAACCATCGATCTACCGACCGACCGACCGACCGACCGACCGACAGACCAACCGACCGACCGACCGACCGACCGACATGTGCAAAGCAATATACCCCCATTTTTCCAAAAGGGGGGTATAATAAATAATGACATCACGGGTATTTATTAGTGGAGTTTTTATAAATGGTATATGTACACATGAATTTGTAGTATTGGTAGTCAACTCTAATATGCTGAACCAAAAAAGAAAAGCAGGGTACATACCAGGTAAATGTGCAACCATTTTTAAATGCTTTGGCCTAAAATGGTGAAAATCGGTCATACAACTGTCTGGGTTACAGGGTATTGAACGTGGTATCTAAATTTTGTTCAACCGTAGGAGACCAGTAGGAGCCGTCTGATCAGGCTCTACTCTGATATAATACAGACCTGATTCGAAAGTATCTGCCATGGCCAAAACTTCCATTGTTCCTGATGTCAATATAAAAAATAATTTAACATGATGTCATTATTTCGTTGATGAATATTCATGGAGTAAAAGGTAAACTTGTGACTGACCTTAACTCCTCCTACAAATGCTGAGGACAATCGGGCTTCCTCTAGTTTGTCATAGACATTGGGATACCTCTCCCTGGCTGGGTATGCTGACCTCCCACTAGAGAACAATGGTGTGGCAGTAGCAGAATGTAAAGCAGCTTCTCTGTAACAGCCAATTATTGAACATTTTAGGCCAAAACTTAGTACATGTATCAGTAATTGCCAATTTGAAAAGACAAACAGACATCCATATGCTTTAAACCTCTTTGTACCTTTAAGGCAACTCTTCCTGAAACAATGTTGGTTTTTTTTACATTATAGATACTATTCTATTATAAACAATCATAGCATAAATTACTGAAAAAAACTGAAAACTAGAAAATTGTGTCTGTAAGACACAGCGATGCCCCCGTGGTGGTGCTTGCCTAGCTGCCTGTAAAGTTCCAAAGTCATTTGACCTTGACCTTGGGCTTGCGGGCAGCATGGGCTGGGTGCGCAATGAAAATATGGATGGTGGTTTATATGTATATGCATTCCATGCCAATAGCTATAGTGGTTAGTGAGATATAAGACAATGAAAAAACTGTGACAACCAACTACACGTACCAACTGCACGTAAAAGTGTGACGCACAGACAGACAGACAGACAGACGGACAGGTGCAAAACATGATGCCCCCTGGCTATCGTCAACGGGGGCATAATAAGATACATATTTCTACAATGGATTGTTTTAATGCATAATAAACATTTGCACAATTTCCACTTTTATTCTATCAGTCCCTAACACAAGACTTGAAGGGCATGTATTTTCTTATTATGCTCTAACCTTTTTGCCCTGAGGTCTGATGGATTGAAGGCCCCTTTGGGTTCAGCCTCATCAAACCTTCCAATTTTCCTGTCCAGTCGCTTCTCTTCCTTCCTCAATTGCTTCAGCATACTCTTCTCTTGCTCCGACTGTAATACATTTCAAACAAAATTGAGCTTCAACCTTCACTTGTTAGAAATGGCTTCTTATGCATTTGCAAACATTGTAGATTGAGATCAGACAGCTCATGTAACAGCTCTAATCTGTTTGCTAAATGAATAATATACAGTAAAACCTCTCTATAACAGCCACTAAATCACATCAAGTATTTTGTGTTAAAGGCAGGTGGATGCTTAAAGCAAGGAGAAAGTAAAACAGAACGCTCCTATGGGAGCGTTCTGTTTTACTTTCACCTTGCTTTAAGCAACTACCTGCTCTTACTACCAACTAATTAACACAATTTAGTGGTCGTTATAGATAGGTTTTACTGTACAATCATGTAAATCTGATTCTACAGCTGCTGCCATGGCCAAATCTAATATTACTGTGCTCATATGCAATTATTGACGTCTTTATGGAATGTTGATGATAAAATTTCACTGGACTGAGGACTGATTTATCAAGAACTGTGAAACCATGGTTGAAATGAATTAGTTGTTTACACAATTGGCAATATCGATGGAAATAAATGTTATATACTTGGAAAAAATAATCATCGTATTCACATAATTTTCTTTCGTGTGAAATTAATGTATAATGCAAATGAAAATGTTTGGGATAATTACTTCTGCAAAGGTCTGGGCAAATAAAGTGTTAATACCGTAACTTGTGGTATGAAGAGGATACATTGTGAGATGTATATCACAGTAACAAGATAAATGGCCATGATCCGAAAGCCATTCTTTTGCTTACATAAATACTTTCACAAGATTTTCAATGGGGCAGAACAGATTATATAATAAAGTGTGCTTATGCAACATATCCCCTGATAAAAATGATCGGTTATTTAGCCTAACTGACAATTTCATGGTAGAGACTCTTTTGCAGTCGGATCAGTTCATGAATTACAACTGTTTCAGTTTGATCCATAAGGCGGGAGGCTGAATTAGTATAGAACCAAAATCTACCCTCCTTGCCCCTTTAGCCTTCGAATTTTGTTCCATTTTAGCCATAGTAATATTTTCACCTTTCAGACTCATGTTATGCACATGCATAAGCCATAAGGTGCGTACTGCTAGCTACGCTCCTGACTTTTGTTCAGAAATATCCGTGTCTCTCACCAGAATCTACACTGATTGATACAGAGCTACAGATAATGATGATCAAATACTTAAATCGTCATTTCTCCATCAAACCCTATACTGTGACCACTCTTTAGAATCGTCTTGAAGAGACAATTCTAAAGAGTGGTCACAGCATAGGGTTTGATGGAGAAATAAAGGAGCTATTGTTGAAAATGTTTAAATTTACATATCTTATCTGGAGCCCTGTTGATACTCTGTAATTCTGAGGAGAAATGGAAGACAAATCTAGTGCGTATCTTACCTGTACTGTAACTTGACATCCATAGCCTGGTCTACTAGCTCCATCTACCTTAGGTCCTAAACAAGAATAACAACTTAACAGAGCTACAGATAACGGTGCGTACACAAATACTAAAATCGTCATTTCTCTACCAAACCCTGTTGTAACCCCTCTTTAGAATCGTCTCAAAGTGACGATTCTAAACAGTGGTCACATCATAGGGCTTGGTGGAGAAATAAAGAAGTTATACTGGAAAATAATGCTGGATATTTCACTGAGGAATGACCCATCAGTGTTCAACCGCTTACTCCATGAATGTTCATATAAGAAATAATGACATCAAAAATATTAATTAGATTAATAGTTAAGGCAGCACATAGGCACAGGATTTTTTAGACATATAGATATGATTCTACAGTTTCTGTCATGACTAAAATCCCTTTGTCCATGTGCTGTTATAACAAATTAATCTAATTAATATTCATGATGTCATCATTTCTTACATGAATATTCATGTAGGATATGGTTAAATAGAGGGAGTACTGTAGTTGCATTTCTTTAGTTACAAATAGTTTTGGCATTGCCCATGTGTGCGTGCTTCCGTGCATGAGTCCGTAAGTGATATCTCAGAAACAGTTTGAAGTTTTTCATTGAAACTTAGTGTAAATGTTTAATACCATAACAGAATGTGGGCCTGCAAGAATTACTCACATTGACCATGGAACACCAGATTTATGGCCCCTTTGTTTGCCAAAAAACCCAACATTTTTGTCAGAGAAATTTCTCAGAAATTTAAATGGATGTTTTCTATGTAACTTTGAGTAAACGTTAAGTAGCATAAGGACATGTGGTTCTGCAATAATCATTCATATTGACCTTGGAACACAAGAATTATGGCCTTTTCTTTCCGAAAAATGTAACCTTTTTGTCTGTTCGGAGCCATTTCTCATAAAAATTTCGAATTTTTCTATGGAAGTTTGTGAAAATGTTTAGTAGCATAAGGACATGTAGCTCTGCAAGTATCATTTATATTGACCTTGGACCACTAGAGTTATGGCCCTTTGTTTGAAAAAATGTACTGTTTTTGTCTGTCTGGAGTCATATCTCAATCACTAATTGGAGTTATACTATGAAACTTTGCAGCCCTGCAAATATCACTCACATTTACCATGGAACACCAGTTATGGCACTTTGTTTGCAAAAAAACTTTTTGTCCCTTTGGACAATAACTCAGTTAAATACAGAGGTCAGCGCTTGTTTTTTAGGGGATATCAATTCAGCGAATATACTTGTGATTTTACAGTAGAAAGCATCATCCATTGACTTATTATCAGCTTTATTAACTGGCGTTGTGTATGATTATTACAGATAACGATGCGTACCCAAATACTGAAATCATCATTTCTCTTTAGAATCGTCTCTTGAGACGATTCTAAAGAGTCGTCACAGTATAGGGTTTGGTGGAGAAATAAAGGAGCTATGCTTGAAAATGTTTAAATTTACGCATCTTATCTGGAGATTATACTCACTTGTCATCATTTGTTTTGTCTCTGGGTCTTTTGTAGCCATGTTCAGTAGATTTTCTCTGTTCTCTAGTAAACTCTGTATCAGCTCAAACCGATCAAAGCCGAGAAGCTCAAACAGCTGAAAAACATGATTTAAACAATATTGATAAAGGGTCACCGGGTGACTAATTCAAATTGAACCACCTGTTTTTGAGAAGATTTTAAAGTGTTTTTTTATAGTAGTTATAGAAGGAAATCTTGCCCTATCCCTAGCAGCATGTTTTTTGAGAAATCAACATGATTTTAACAATACTGATAAATGGTCACCAGGCGACTATTTCTACCAATACCATTCAAATTGAATAATCTGTTTTGGAGAAGAAGATTTTTAAAGGTTCTCTATATACATGTAATTATATAACAAAATCTAGCCCCATCCCTGGCGGCCATGTTTTTTGAGACATCAAAATGATTTTATAAATTTTGGTAGAAGGTCACAACACTATTCCTATTAAATATAATTCAAATCTGACCACTGGTTTTTAAGAAGAATATGTTTAAAAAATATTTTGGTTGCCATATTAACCAGAGTTCTACATGTACCCATATTCTTTTAACTCTTTTCAGAGAACATAATACAAAGATCCATTCTGTAAAGTTTGGTTACAGCCGGTTTTGTGTTTTCAGAGGAGATGTCAATTCACCCTTTACCTTTTCTATATTTATTCCAATTTTCAATACCTACTGGACAAAATAGTTTTAATGAAATATGGAAGGTGGAACATTTTAGCCATTTAAGAAACTAAAGAAACAGATCTATCAAATTCCAATTTAGCAAACAGAGTAGACCCTGATCAGATGGCTCCTCCAGGACCTGTCTGATCTGGGTCTTCTCTGTTTGGAAATGCATGAAAACACATTTATATGAGGGAAAGGGTTAAAGCAATTGTTAATTGACGGATGGATGGATGGATGGATGGACGCCAGATGATGGGCAATCGTAAAAGCTCACCTGAGCATACTCAGGTGAGCTAAAAATCAGCACTAAAAGGCTTTATTCAAATAAGAGACTTTCACAAATGCTGATAAAGCAACGTATACAGCAGAATGTCTCTAAAGACAAACATCTTGGGGTCTTTAAAAACAGGTAGCTGTTTAAAAAATAAATAAAATAATGCAGAAAGCTTGACTTTTGTCTGCATAAATCTTCAACGAAGAGATTTTTGGGTGGCTGCTGCATATAGGTTTTATTGAGTATTTATATAGATGCAACTCACATCATTTTGTAAAGCTGAGTCTGACTTGGGTGATGTCAAGACATCAAATATTGTAGAAGAGAGATCTTCAATTGTCATGCCTAGCTCTGTAGATCCAATATCTCCATAATACTTTGAAACTTCCTGTTGCAGCCAGGCGGCATCCATGTAGTCTGAATCCTTGCCAGCTCCAGATGCTTCCACTTTCAGTTTGTCTTTTTTAGTACTCCCTATGTAATGCATATTCACTTCCTTCCGATTTTCATCTTCTGACTCGGAGCTAGAGATGTCTCCGAAACTCTCATCTTTTAGAGAAACAAACTTTATTCCCTGTCCAAACTCATGTACAGTGGCTGCACCATCAGCTTCTTGTCTTTCTTCATTGCCCAACAACAAGACAACTTCCTCAGCTAGTGTTGAAGTAAGTTTGTTAACTACAGAGCAAACTCTGGTGGCTGCAGATGCTGGGAATGGGCCAAATACTCCCCGAATAAGGCTGGTCTCTGCATGGCCGACTTTGTCAACAGTCTTGAATACTTTGAACAAGTAAACTGCAGCACTATCAATAATGTCTTTTTCTGCGTCCTGACCAACTGTAGAACCAACAAGGTAAATAGTTTTATTTTATTTTACATAACAGCTAAAATGTACAATAAAACCCCTCTAAACCAAAATTCTAGTAGAGAAGAATTTAGATACTTTAAAGCATGTGGTCGCCTAATTCAAGGTGAAAATCATGCAAAAAGCTCCTCTAGGAGCTTTCTTTTCCTAGAAGAGCTTTCTGCATGACTTTCACTCTGCATTAAGCTGCCACTTTTGTCCAAGACCGATATTTATACTAAACTGAATATGTGATTTAGAGAGGTTTTACAGTACACAGTTGTAGATGAGTGGAGTAATGGACTAGGTGAAATATTTTGTATATTTCTCAGCCAAACCCTATATAATAATATTATACAGAGCTATAGATAAACGTCCATACTCAAGTTCTAAAATCGTCATTTCTCCACCAAACCCTATGTTGTGACCACTCTTTAGAATCGTCTCTTCGAGACGATTCTAAAGAGTGGTCACAGCATAGGGTTTGGTGGAGAAATAAAGAAGTTATTCTTGAAAATGTTTTAATTTATGCATCTTATCTCGACCTCTGTTAGATGTATCTATGAGAGTCCCCCTCACTGAGGCACATCTATTGAGTGCTGTCAAGATAAGGTTTGGCTGAGAAATAAAAAATATAAACAGATCAGTATTCCTCTTACCTACAGCTCAGTAGTGAGAAAAACAATGCTTCCTTATCACAACAAGAGTACCGCATACGGTACATAATACGCCCACTTGCAAACTTTCTCAGATTCAACATGCCTTACAAGTGTTGACATTTTCTAATCTGTGCTTCAGATCTTGATTTCCATATTAAGGTGATACTATTTTTAAAAAAATTGAAGAGAATATCTAAACAAGAGGGCCAGAATGGCCCTGACATCGCTCACCAGGCAATCAGAGGAGAAGATGTTCAAAGTTTTCACTATATGTTTCTAGAGAAAACTAGCCACCCCTGGGGCGGGCCAATTTTGATCCAAGGGGCATAATTTATACAACTTTTGTAGAGGACCTGAACATGATGCTATGTGTCAAAATATGAAAGCTGAGAACCTTCCAGTTTCTGATGAAAATATTTTCAAATTTGACACTATATGTTTCTATTGCGAACTGGCTACCCCTGGGGCGGGGCCAATTTTGACCCCGGGGGCATAATTTATATAACTCTTGTAGAGGACCTGAACATGATGTTATGTGTCAAATATGACAGCTGAGAACCTTCCAGTTTCTGAGGAAAAGATTTTCAAAGTTGTCACTATATGTTTCTATTGAGACATGGCTACCCCTGGGGCGGGCCAATTTTGACCCCTGTGGCATAATTTATATAACTTTTGTAGAGGACCTGAATATGATCCGATGTGCCAAATATGAAAGCTAAGAACCCTGCAGATTTAGAGAAGAAGATTGTCAAAGTTTTCACTATATGTTTCTATTGAAAACTGGCCACCCCTGGGGCCAGGGGCATAATGTATATAACTTTTGTAGAGGACCTGAACATGATGCTATGTGCCAAATATGAAAGCTGAGAACCTTTCAGTTTCAGAGAAGAATATATTCAAAGTTTTATCATATATTTCTATTGAAAACTGGCAACCCCTGGGGCGGGGCCAATTTTGACCCCAGGGGCATAATTTATATAACTTTTGTAGAGGACCTGAACATGATGCTATGTGCCAAATATGAAAGCTGAGAACATTCCTGTTTCAGAGGAGAAGATTTTCAAAGTTTCACTATATGTTTCTATTGAAAACTGACCACCCCTGGGGCGGGGCCAATTTTGTCCCCAGGGGCATAATCTATATAACTTTTGTAGAGGACCTGAACATGATGCTATGTGCCAAATATGAAAGCTATGAACCCTGTAGATTCAGAAGAAAAGATTTTCAAAGTTGTCACTATATGTTTCTATTCAAAACTGGCTAGCCTGGGGCGGGGCCAATTTTGACCCCAGGGGCATAATTTATATAACTTTTGTAGAGGACCTGAACATGATGCTATGTGCCAAATATAAAAGCTGAGAAGGCTGTAGATTCAGAGGAGAAGATTTTCAAAGTTGCCACTATATGTTTCTATTGAAATCTGGCTACCCCTGGGGCGGGACCAATTTTGACCCCAGGGCCATAATTTATATAACTTTTGTAGAGGACCTGAACATGATGCTATGTGCCAAATATGAAAGCTGAGAACCCTGTAGATTCAGAGGAGAAGATTTTCAAAGTTGTCACTATATGTTTCTATTCAAAACTAGCTACCCCTGGGGCGGGGCCAATTTTGACCCCAGGGTCATAATTTATATAACTTTTGTAGAGGACCTGAACATGATGCTATGTGCCAAATATGAAAGCTGAGAACCCTGTAGATTCAGAGGAGAAGATTTTCAAAGTTTTACTACATATTTCAATAGAAAACAAGGCACCCCTGGGGCGGGGCCAATTTTGACCCCAGGGGCAAAATTTATATACCTTTTGTAGAGGACCTAAAGATGATGCTATGTACCAAAGATGAAAGCTGAGAACCCTGTAGATTCAGAGGAGAAGATTTTTAAGGTTCAAATTGTTGACGCCCGACGACGCACGACGACGGACATCAAGCGATCACAAAAGCTCACCCTGAGCACAAAAGTGCTCTGGTGAGCTAAAAAGTTACAGCTAATCATCATATTTGCAGATTTTTGCAAAGTGCAATGGCCATAACTCGGTAAAGACAAACTGAATGAACCTCAAAATAAACTCAGCTTCAGATTTTGTTGCTTAAAACATTTGTGTTAAGTTTCATTTATATCATTTTAATAGTTTTCCCAGAAAACAACAGACAAACAAAGCAACAAACACACAAAGTTCAAGCACAGTAACTTTAGAATAAAATGACTTATCAAAACCCCGCAATATATTTGAAAATTCATATTAAGGTTTAACCATATAAAAAAAATTGAAGTAAATATCATTTCAAATGAAAATGTTATGGCCATCCTCATATTTGCATAGATTTGCATTATTTCTTTTAAGTGCATGGGCTATAACTCCGAAACAACAAATCAAATTGAACCTCAGAATTGACTTAGCTTCAGGTCTTGATGCATTAAACATGTGTGTGAAGTTTCATTAATATCTGTCAAACAGTTTTCCCAGAAAACAGCGTACAAACTATATGCATATATTTGCATTATCTATTAAATAAAAGGGCCATAACTCTGAAACGAACAATCAAATGATCTTCAGAATCATCTCAACTTCAGATCTTGATGCATTAAACACCTGTGTGAAGTTTCATTAATATCTCTCAAATAGTTTTCCCAGAAAACAGCGGACAAACTATTTGCATTATTTTTTAAGTACAAGAGCCAAAACTACAAAACGACAAATAAAATGAACCTCAGAAACAACTCAGCTTCAGATCTTGATGCATTAAACATTTGTGTGAAGTTTCATTAATATCTCTCAAATAGTTTTCCCAGAAAACAGCGGACAAACTATTTGCATGTATTTACATTATTTTTTTAGGACAAGGGCCATAACTCTGAAACGAAAAATCAAATGATCCTCAGAATCGACTCGGCTTCAGATCTTGATGCATTAAACATTTAAGTGAAGTTTCATTAATATCTCTCAAATAGTTTTTCCAGAAAACAGCGGACAAACTATTTGCATTATTTTTTAAGTACAAGGGCCATAACTCCGAAACAACAAGTCAAATGAACCTCAGAATCGACTCAGCTTCAGATCTTGATGCATTAAACATTTGTGTGAAGTTTCATTAATATCTGTCAAACAGTCTTCCCAGAAAACAGCGGACAAACTATTTGCATGTATCTGCATTATGTTTCAAGTACAAGGGCCATAACTCTGAAACGAAAAATCAAATGAACCTCAGAATCAACTCAGCTTCAGATCTTGATGCATTAACCCTTTCCCTGTTCTGTATTTATTCCAAATTTCAATACCTACTGAATATTCATTAACAAAATAGTTACGGTGGAACATGGAAGGTGGAATATTGTAGACATTTTAGAAAGCAAAGAAACAGATTTATCAAATTCTATAAGCAAACAGAGCAGACCCTGATCAGACGGCTCCTCTAGGAGCCATCTGATCTGGGTCTACTCTGTTTTCAAATGCGTGAAAACACGTTTATATGAGGGAAAGGGTTAAACAATTGTGTGAAGTTTCATTAATATCTGTCAAATAGTTTTCCAAGAAAACTGCGGACAAACAAAATGTTGACGGACGAACGAACGAACAGATGGACAGACAGGGCCATGCCAATATACGACCACCTTTATTAGGTGGGCGTATAAAAATGTATGCTCCTATTCAGAACAGAACCAGAGCTACAGATAAAAGGTGTGTGTCCAAATACTAAACTCGTCATTTCTCCATCAAAGCCTATAACTTTGATCACTCTTTAGAATCATCCCTTTGAAACAATTCTAAAAAGTGGTCACAGTATAGGGTTTCGTGGAGAAATAAAGGAGTTATTCTTGAAAATGTTTAAATTTACAAATCTTATCTGGACCTCTGAGAACTAAAAGATTTACAGGGTGTCTCATTTAAACTCAAATGTTTTGCAAGGGTTATCATTACTTCTCTGTGAGTTTGGATTTGGAGGAGAACAAATGGGAATGTAAATTCAAGTTATCCCTGTCATGGTTTCATCACCGATTTATGTAGGTTTCTGCTACAAAGCATTTTTTCGCTATTCTTGATGACAAAACATGGGCAACTTTAACCCTTTCCCTCATATAAACGTGTTTTCACGCATTTGCAAACAGAGTATACCCAGATCAGACGGCTCCTAGAGGAGCCGTCTGATCAGGGTCTGCTCTGTTTGCTATTAGAAATTGATAGATCTGTTTCTTTACTTTCTAAAATGTCTACAATGTTCCACCTTCAAGAATTCTTTATAACAATTTTGTTAATGAATATTCAGTAGGTACTGAAAATTGGCCTAAATACAGAACAGGGAAAGGGTTAATGTTTCCAGAATAATATTCCCAATTTATAACCACAGACAAACAAATGAAAATTCCTGCAATCTGAACTGAGTGTGTTTTTTTAATTTTATATGTGTGATAGAAGAATGTTTTCCATGTCAAATGGTATACATTGTGAGATGATGCCTATTCTGATGCTAGATTTACTGACCTATTTGGACTAAATAGCAATAGCGTGTCAGAGTAGGGAAATAACTAATACCCCACAAAGGCATGTGTATGATCCTCTAATTCACACCTTACTACAAGGGTATGTGTATGATCCTCTAATTCACACCTTACCTACAAGGGCATGTGTATGATCCTTTAATTCACACCTTACCTATTTGTTTCGCACATTGCAACAGTTCCTTCAGCATGGCAGTCACATCCTCATGCGAAGCTGAACTTTCCTTTTCTACATTTTCAGTCAACTTTTGCCACCCAGAACCTGTAGAATATGCAATTTTAACAATACTGTTAACAAAGCAACATGTATGACTAACAAGTACAAGGGGCATTTCAGAAGTAATCCAACTGATCACTGTGACGCTCTCTGTGCATGGGATTCACGTAACCAGAACATAACAGAATAAAACTATATTTCGACCAGGTATATGTGAGTGTGTACAAGCTGTATTCATGCTAATACATAGACAAAAGCAACACATAGTCCTTGACACTATAGTAACAAGAGGGCCATGATGGCCCTTAATCGCTCACCTGTTCGTAACAGATTAATGATTTCAATGACAGATTGCATAATTTGAAAAATCTTGGTAGAAAACCATTAGATGATGCTACATACTAAATATAAAGAGTCTAGACCTTACAGATTTGGAGGAGAAGATATCTTAAAGATTTTCCTATGAAAAACTGTTAAGCCCCAGGGCGGGGCCATTTTTGATCCGGGGTTCATAATTTGAAAATCTTGGTAGAGGACTATTAGATAATGCAACATACCAAATATCTAAGGTCTATGCCTTACAAGTTCAGAGAAGAACTTTCCTATGAAAAACTGATATGCCCCTGGGCGGGGCCATTTTCAACCCAGGGGACATAATTTGAACAATCTTGGTAGAAAACTATTAGATAGCGCTACATACCAAATATTAAAGGTCTCTGCCTTAAAGTTTTGGAGAAGAAGATTCTTAAAGCTTTTCATATGAAAAACTGATAAGCCCCAGGGCGGGGCCATTTTTGACCCAGGGGTAATAATTTGAATAATCTTGGTAGAAAACCATTAGATGATGCTACATACCAAATATCAAGGGCCTAGACCTTACAGTTCTGGAGGAGAAGATTTTTAAAGATTTTCCTATGAAAAACTGATAAGCCCTTGGGCGGGGCCATTTTTGGTCTGGGGGTCATAATTTGATTAATCTAGGTAGAGGACCATTAAATAATGCTACATACCAAATATCAAAGGTCTATACCTTATAATTTTAGAGAAGAAGATATTTAAAGATTTTCCTATGAAAAACTGATAAGCCCCGGGGCGGGCCATTTTTGTCCTGGGGGTCATAATTTGAACAATCTTAGTAGAGGACCATTAGATGATGCTACATACCAAATACTAAAGGTCTATTCCTTTCATTTTCAGAGAAGAAGATTTTTAAAGATTTTCCTATGAAAAACTGATAAGCCCCGGGGTGGGGCCATTTTTGTCCTGGGGGTCATAATTTAAACAATCTTAGTAGAGGACCATTAGATGATGCTACATACCAAATACAAAAGGACTATGCCTTACAGTTTCAGAGAAGAAGATTTTTAAAGATTTTCCTATGAAAAACTGATAAGCCCCGGGGCGGGGCCATTTTTAGCCCAGGGGTCATAATTTGAACAATCTTAGTAGAGGACCATTAGATCATGCTACATACCAAATATCAAAGGTCTATGTCTTACAGTTTTAGAGAAGAAGATTTTTAAAGATTTTCCTATGAAAAACTGATAAGCCCTGGGGCGGGGACATAATTTGAACAATCTTTGTAGAGGACCATTACATCATGCTACATACCATATATCAAAGCTCTTGGCTTTGCAGTTCCAGAGAAGAAGATGTTTAAGTAAATTGTTGACGCCCGCATGTATGTACGACGCACATACGCACGACGCCGGACATAGGATCATCCCAATAGCTCACCTTGGCACTTTGTGCCAGGTGAGCTAAAAATGGTCGGCAAGAAAAGTGTAAAGGCAGCTGAAATTCCAAGGCTATAAAAAGACTCGATGCCAGCTTGGCGTATCTGCGAAGGAGATTTAGATGAATTGTGTGATGTTCATGAGCAGAATGAAGTATTGTATGTCACAGTCCCAAGATGGGTTAAGAAGCGTCTGAGCACAAAGGCCAGAACGTTATTGCAGTTCTACTGCAAGTAATATAGTTGAAAAAGTATGCAATGTAGTCAAGTCTGATACAAACCTAACTGTTCCTCAGATAGCTAGTAGGGTTGGCATTTCTGTTGCAAGTGTATTCTGAATACTAACTAAAGCGTAAATTGAAAATCAAAGGCATTACAGCTTGATGGTTCCCTTATTATTGTCAGATAAGCAAAAAAGTGTCTGACTTGAAATGACCAGAAAACTGCTGAAAATGTTTCCAAAATATCACAGAAAGCAGTTTTCAGATATTATTACAGGACAGGACACATGGGTACACTTTTTTGTGTCTACAAGGAAAATTAACAACAAAATATTGGCTACCATACACTGTCGCTGCTCTTCAATTGCCAAAAGAATGATAAGTGCCAAGAAAGCACTATTTGTTATTTTCTTTGATATGCGTGGTCCAGTTATGCAATATGCTCTACCAATTAGAAAGTCTGTGATTGGGTTAGTTTATAAAGAGAAAGTGTTGAAGAAACTTAAACAACAATGTTTTATACGGTGTCCATACACTGGGTTTAACTCTTTCCCTGTTCTAATTTTATTCCTGATTTCTATACCTACTGAATATTCATGGACAAAATGGTTATTATGAAATATGGAAAGTGGAACATTGTAGCCGTTTTAGAAAGTAAAGAAACAGATCTATCAAATACCATTAGAAAACAGAGCAGACCCTGATCAGATGGCTCTTATAGGAGCCATCTGATCTTGGTCTACTCTGTTTACAAATGCAAAAAAACAAGTTTATATGAGGGAATGGGTTAAACATCTATCCCTGCTCATGACAATGTCCCTGCGCATAAGTCTGATGTTGTATTTTTTGTTTCCTAGACTGAAAAAACATTTAGCTGGTAGACATTAAAGGTCTAGGAAGGTCCTGGGATCTACTGTTTATCAGTGCATATTGGGTATACCTGAAAATGAGTATGAAAATGCATTAAAAAATTGGATTAAACTTTGTGTATGTAGCAAAGGCAATTACTTTAAAGGTATGACACATAAATAAATTAAAACCTATCAAAAGCGCGCTTTGTATTACCCCAGTCCGGTTGCATTACTTCTGAAATGCCTTTCGTATTCAATACAGATATTAATATTCATTTCAACACTTGCTATTCTTACTGACACCAAATAAAACTAGAACTATCACTAAAGGTGATGAGTAAACCGACATGGCAGCCTTGATGACAAATTCAACCCAAACAAGATTTTGCAAAATGACACACTGGATTTTCCAATTTCAAGACCAGAGGTCAAGGTCAAGGTCACAGAGACCTGAAACTTGTGTCTTGCGCATCTACTTCTCTTAATTAACAGTTACGCCAAGTATCATATGGGTCTGGTTGAACCTGAAGGAAGAGTACACCATACAAGATTTGGCAGACAGACAAACTGACCAACCGACCGACTGGCAGATTCTAGTATACCACTCTCAAACTTACTTACTTTATGGGGGTAAAATAAATATCACACACATCTACACTTTATTATAAATGCAATATTATTATGCAATATTTGAGCTTCATTGGTGAAGGAATGTACAAGTAGTTCTCGCCACAAGAATTTTTAAGCTCCAATTTCATGGCCAGAGGTCAAGGTAAAGAGACCTGAAATTTACGTCTTGCACATCTATTACTCCTGATTAACATTTATGCCAAGTATCAAGTGAATCAAGTTGAAACTGAAGCAGGAGTTTGGCATACAAGATTTTGCAGACAGACCGCCAATTTCGAGGCCAGAGGTCAAGATCACAGAGACCTGAAATTTGTGTCTTGCATATCTACTACTCCTGATTAAGATCTATGCAAAGTATCAAGTGAATCAGGTTGAAACTGAAGGAAGAGTATGCTGTATAAGATTTTGCAGAGACCGCCAATTCCAACGCAAGAGGCCATCGTCAAGGTCACAGGGACCTGAAATTTGTGTCTTGCATATCTACTACTCCTGATTAAGATCTATGCAAAGTATCAAGTGAATCAGGTTGAAACTGAAAGGAGGAGTTCGCTGTACAAAATTTTGCAGACCGACTGATCGACAGACAGGCAGATTCCAGTAAACCCCCTCAAACTTTGTTTGTAGGAGTATAATAATTGAGCATATATGAAATAATACATTTTTCAAACCTTCTAAAGCAGTCTTTTTCTTGGCCACTTGATGTCTTTTCTTCTGCAGTTCGTTTGATCCACTGTTAAAATCTTCTGCTGTGTCTGTCAGTCCTGTGAACACACGCAGTGCCCCAGAAAGTCGTGGCTGTTGAATCATATCAGGAAAGATGATCTGGCATGTACAACGATTTCTGTAATGGGACATGTTAGAAACTTAGTCATCTGAAAGGTAAATGCTTGATGTAACATTTCAAACAAACACACACCTCAAATGATCTTAAAATATAATCTATTTCGGAGTATTTCCCATTTGTTGTTTATTTATCCCAAAGAAGATAACATATAGTGTACCCATTTACTGCTTACGTCAAAGGAAATGACTGGGCCAAGTCTCAGTGACCCCTTGCATTTTCCGAAATTTATACAGGATAAAAAGAAAAGTACACGTTCAAGCAAATTCTAATAATACCCGGTATGTAACTTTTGACAAATTAGAGGACACCACGCTATCACCATGGCAACCAAGTCTTTCAAAACAACTTGATTGAGTTTGGGATACCCAAATACATCTAAAAGCCAGTTTTCAGCAAAATCAAACAATATCTAAATTTTGACCAATCAGAGCCCACCATTCAGTTACCATGGCAACCAATTCTTTTGAAAGACCTACCAATTAATTAAAAGAATCTACATTTCTAACAATCATGGCCCACCATCTGGTTGCTATGGCGATTTAAAAAAAATCAAAAGTATGATGCACAACTGCATGTAACCAGCAATGTTCATTAGGATTGGACCATTACTTACTGAGAAATGTGTCAAACAAGTTCACGGCGGAAGAAGAAGAATCGGAAGAAAGAATAATAAGAAGAAGCAGAGCAAACACAATACCCCCCCCCCCACCACTTTCTTTGGGGGATATAATAATCTTAAGACAGAGTATGTTTCAATTATTATATCTCAGTGCGATCAATATCTACATGCAAACCATCTCACTGGAGCAAGTAAACTATAAAGGCTATTGTTATCATTGCATGGGACATTGGGGTTCACCGGGAGCAGTACACATGTGAAGTCAACAGAGCAAAGACTTGTGCTGTGCCCACGATTAAGCCTGTGAATTGTATGACGGCTTAGAGACATGTGGTGAAATTTCAGAGTTTATTAGTTTGTCGCACAGGAAAGAAGCAAACATGGCATCTTATAACTGGCTGCGACACTTGTTCAAAGACATTCAAATAAAAAATTAATTTGACAAGACACATAATGGAGAGACATTGTATCAATAAAGTGTGGCTTTGTAAGGAAACTGGATGCAACAAAAAGTTTATCTGACAAAGCTATTTGAGCCGTCATTTAATGTACAAACATTCATTTGATTCAGCCAGTGACTGCAAGACAGGTTACTTTTGAAGCTAGTGAAGACCAGCGGAAATCAATTTCATATTATGAAGATATCAGTCCTGATGAAGAAACGCTTGACATCTGTGTATAGATAGACAGATTAAAACAGACGGATATTAAAAACATTGTAGAGGTGTACGCCAATGTAGATGCCAATTTGATTCCCATCACTGAAGCTGACGTGGACTTAAGAAATGACGTTAGTGAATGTGTTGTTGTAAATAACGGCGTTGGAGGGTTTGACGCGATAATTGACGCTGGAGCTGAAAATGACGTGAAAGGGGGGATAGTGTTTAACCCTTCACTCCATGAATATTCATATAAGAAATAAAGACATCATGAATATTAATTAGTTGAAATTTTTGAAATGTCACATGAAATTTTTGCCAAAGTAAAAAAGTATACTTGGCAAAAAAGAAGTGCAATAACCTATATCCTTGCAATTATTTTCTTAACCGTAGACAGAATACTAGAAATGCATATATTTTCTGAAAGCACTATGCAGTACCATTACAACCGCACTAATTTTGCCATAACTAACACCTTTATAATTGCAAAAATTGATGTTTAATCTGCTAGGTCGGTCCATAAAAAATGCCGAATTAAACAGAATATTAAAAATCGTCGGCTCAACCAATTGTCCGACGCCGCCTGTGCCAGCGCAATAGGCTATCTACAGGCACAGCGCAATAGGCTATCTACAGGCACAGCGCAATAGGCTATCTACAGGCACAGCGCAATAGGCCATCTACAGGCACAGCGCAATAGGCTATCTACAGTCTGGATGGAGTACTCATGATGTTGCTGTTGGTGTGCATGTTACAACGGTATTTCCATTGAGACGTTACCGTGACACAGGCAGCGGAAAGGACAGGTCAAAGTCTGGTCGACCAAAGGTCACTTACTGCCCAGTATATAGAAGTCAATGCTGCACGAAATCGTTTCTTGAACAGTAGGGCCATAGACTGATACATAGAAGAGGTCAAGGTGGTCGACAAGTGTCTTACCAAACTATCCGGAATAGTAATGAAATTAGACGCTGAATTAGTTTTATTTACTACTACATGTACATGTCTATTTGACAAAAAATCATGTTTTTTACACAATATTGATTTTATTTGACCCGTTATTAAATCGTTGAACATAGCCACTCATTGTGCGTAATTCAAATCTGCCGCCATTATTTGCAACTTTTACTGGTTATTATACCCTGAAGCTCTATATCACAGTGTATATCTGCCATTAAGGATGGAACTTAATTTCTTTCTGGTACCAAAGTAACGATCTGGGATTGTTCTTTCATATGATATCAACATTATCATAATTGGACCAGAAATTTTTTCGCTATTGTATAAAATATAGGCTATTGCACTCCTTTTTTTTGCCATGTATAGAATCAGAAAGGGTTGGCATAGAAAGGCGTATTTATGAAGGAAAGGTTTAACACAATTTATCATATTAGTGATCGTGATATTGTGAATGAAGGAGTTTGGATAAACGCAATATCTGATGTTGAAACTGATGACGGTGACATGGATGAAGGAGGTGAAGTGAGTGACATGAAAATTGATGCTAGTTGTGGTAGTGACATGAATGAAGGAGGTGGAGTTTTGATTGACGAGATAATTGATAATTGAAGCTAGAGCTGAGGGTGATCTAAATCAAGGAGGTGTAGTGAGTGATGTGAACAGTTGGTGTCGATAGTGATGCCACTGTTAAACTATTATCATCCAAATCAATGAAAATGTGTGAATAATTATATTTACTGGGTGGCGAAGAGCATGGTAGCGAAATGACCTCCCGTAGGATAGCGAAATGATCAGTGTAGCTAAATGGTCAGGGTAGCGATATGATGGGTAGCAAAATGTCTGTAAATCATCAAAGCAAATTAACTACTCAATTAATCTTGTCTAGTCTGCATTAGTCTCATCAATGAGCTGTAAGCCAGACAGCATAATTTTGTGATGGTAGCCATTGCTGCCGGGATATCATTAAAACCGAAAGTAGCTCAATATCACCATTTAGAGTAAACAAATGTGAACTAAGTCTGCATATGTGTACTCAAAATAGTGAAAATACTGCTATTGAGCTACTTTCAGTTTGACGATATCCAAGTCAGAATTTCAGAAACTGTCACAAACTAACATGATGTCTGGTGAGACTACTGGGTTCTTATGGGTAAGGGTGCCCGACTAGTCGGTAAATGGCTGTTTCTGCAAACTGGATTTAATATAGTATATAGAAACTAGATGTGTTCTATTTCGGTGTGTGCTGATAATCAAATAAATTGTGATATATCGAAACCATGCACAGAGTCGAACTGAGGAGACAACACGATATGTAGTAACTTGTTCCGACATTTCAGTAAAATGGCAATTAATTTATATAGTATTGTACTTAACTTATATTTTTCCAAAATGTCTTAATAAAAGGATTTATTCAGGACTGATGTCACTGTGTTGCACTTTCAGTTCTGCTCCTGAACAGACTCAATAAAACCGATTATAATACGATTTTCTCTTTTTGCATTACTTTTTTTTCCTTTCAAAGGATCTCATCTTATCAAAATTTATAGACAGAGAGATGGCGGCCAGAACTATTCCCTGATTATCTGGTTGCTGATCTATTGTTGCAAAAACTTTTATAACAGATATTGTCATATTTACAAAATTGCCTCGAATTATCCGAATGTCCATATATCCGAAATATATATACAATCCATGGTGCAATTTCGCGAAAATACATTGCACAAAGTAACAATTCCGGTAAGACACAGATGTCTAATATAACAGTATTTTTTCTGGTTACTTACTTGAAAATCCTCGTGTATACTTGTCCAATGATTATTAATAAATGGACGTTTTACATGCCATTCTATTAAAGCAATTGTTGCACAATATTAGTGACAGGTCAGAGGCTACACACAGAAAACATCAAAGTACTGAAAGTACAGAAACCGTAAGAGTGCGACAGTGAGATTTTGCAAGAATGATAATCATTTTCCAAAAATGTCAGAATATGCCATTGATAGGACTGTCAATTCTGCGAAAATTTCCTAAAAATTGGGATCTGTCGAATCTCCGGATTTTAAAAAAAAAATATATGGAAAAAAATCCACTGGCAACATTTTCTGCCAGTGTTAATCTACTCTTAATCTACTCGCCGTCGTGTGCATTTCATTTGTTTCCCTTTGTTGTTCTCACCACTCATCTCGATTGGTTAGATAAGCTTGACTGGGTAAGTCAAAAGGTTTACGGACGTTTCGCTACACAGCGTTTCGCTACCCTGACCATTTCGCTACCCTGACCATTTCGCTACAGTCATTTCGCACCTTTACGGGAAGTCATTTCGCTACCCAGTCACCCAATTAATTATAATTATTCACAGATTTAATTGATTTGGACAATACTAGTTTAACAGATGAAAAAGATACCTTTACCAATTTGAAATACCGACCGTAGCAGCATAGGCAAACAGTTTGGATCCGAATGAAACGTTCACAGTAAATTAGTTAATTCGAATATAAGACATAGCTGTTTGGAAATATGTTCAACGTAAGTATATCACAAAATTAAAAATTAAGAGAATATTTGAAACTTTAGAGCAGGTAAATGGTTAACAGACCTTAAAGTAAAAGTGCATAAGTAATGATCGCGTTTTCAACTTTTCATGTGATCGTAATACACTGTACATATCAAAGATTCATTTTTCTAGTCTGAACTATTTAGTATTTTTATCATTTATAATTAACAAAATGCATTGGCGTTTGTCTTACAGTGAAACATATATATTTTTATTCCCACTACCTGGCCACTAGCAGTATTTACAAGCCAATGTTATCGCCTTATCGGCGGTACCTGTGATCTCTGGGTGGACAATATTGATTGGCACGTGTAATTACGAAAGCAGCGAGTGACTTAATTCAATCAGCAATATCACAGAGGCAGCGATAATGACACGTGTATTATATATATATATTTAATCTTTTAAAACCTAATATTTTTGTTGTGATTATCATCATGTTTTATTATTATTATTATTATTATCATTATCATGTATTTCACAAAGCCGATACTATTTCTTATCGCTTAAACTTTTATTTATTAACCCTTTCCCTCATATAAACGTGTTTTCACGCATTTGCAAACAGAGTAGACCCAGATCAGACGGCTCCTAGAGGAGCCGTCTGATCAGGGTCTGCTCTGTTTGCTAATAGAATTTGAAAGCTCGGTTTCTTTACTTTCCAAATTGGGTACATTGTTCCACCTTGCATATTTCCTTATAAGAATTTTCTCCATGAATATGCATTAGGTATCAAAATTAGGGCTAAATATAGAACAGGGGAAGGGTTAAGCTACCACCTCACTGTATTCATATACACTATACATTAACAAAACAAAACCTGATTTAAGTACATTTATCATTCATTTAACACTTTGGTTACTACAGTAAAACCCCGCTAATGCTACCACCTCAAAGATGTATAATTATGGGTGATAGATGCAGATCGTAGATGTAGACAGTAGCTTAATGCTGGACAAAAGTAATGCAGAAATGATATACATGAGCTTTCTGGATTACTTTTGTCCTGCATTAAGAAGCCACCCGCTTATAAAGACGCCCATATTTATTCATTGAGTGGTCACTTTAGATGGGGTTTACTGCACATTGACGAGTAAGACCTGCCAAACAACGGCGAAAGACCCATCATTCATCCTCTGACATAACACTTTATTTTTATTTTTGGTATCTGAATATAAATATTTATTATATGTTAATAAATTCGACTCTCAAATCACTAACCACCCTGCAACAATATTGGTTTTCCTCATAAATTCGGTAGGTAGCGAAACGTACAGGTAGCGAAATGGTCAGGGTAGCGAAATGACTTCTAGGTGGGTAGCGAAATGACTGTAGCGAAATGGTATGGGTAGCGAAATGTCTGACAACCAGTCAAAAGGCTGATAGCATTGGTAACACATTATGTGAATGTTAACCCTTAACCCATATAGCACAAAACAAGTATTGATAACAATGAGCCTTTATAATAAACAAAGCATAAAGTGTTTGGAAATCAGAATGAGCCGATAGATAGCGATCACCCAAACATAGTGAAAATAGCAGCAAATGCTCCAGATCAGATGCTTGAATTTAGGTAAAAAAATGAATCTGAAATGTAATAAACAAGAGTACCGCATACGGTACATAATACGCCCACTTGCAAACTTTCTCTGATTCAACATGCCTTATAAGTGTTGACATTTTCTAATCTGTTCTCCAGATCTTGATTTCCATATTAAGGTGATTTTTTAAAAAAAAATTGAAGTGAATATCTTAAATAAAAAAAATACAGCTAATCCTCATATTTGCAGATTTTTGTAAAGTGCAACGGTCATAACTCTGTAAAGACAAACTGAATGAACCTCAAAACAAACTCAGCTTCAGATTTTGTTGCTTAAAACATTTGTGTTAAGTTTCATTTATATAATTTTAATAGTTTTCCCAGAAAACAACAGACAAACTAAAAGTTGACCGACAAACAAAGCAACGAACACACAAAGTTCAAGGACCATAACTTTAGAATAAAATGACATATCGAAAACCCCGCGATATATGTGAAAATTCATATTAAGGTTTAACCATATAAAAAAATGAAGTAAATATCATTTCAAATGAAAAAGTTAAGGCCATCCTCATATTTGCATAGATTTGCATTATTAAGTGCGAGGGCCATAAATCAAATGAACCTCAGAATTGACTTAGCTTCAGGTCTTGATGCATTAAACATGTGTGTGAAGTTCAATTAATATCTGTCGAATAGTTTTCCCAGAAAACAGCGGACAAACTATTTGCATGTATTTGCATTATTTTTAAGGACAAGGACCATAACTCTGAAATGAAAAATCAAATGATCCTCGAATCAACTCAACTTCAGATCTTGATGCATTAAACATTTGTGTGAAGTACAAAAATGAGTCATGCAGGAAACACCACATACAGAACAAACAGTCGCCCGAACAGCAACACAAGTTTCATTAATATCTGTCAAATAGTTTCCCCAGAAAACAGCGGACAAACTGCACATATTTGCATTATTTTTTAAGTGCAAGGGCCATAACTCCGAAGCGACAAATCAAATGAACCTCAGAATCAACTCAGCTTCAGATCTGGATGCATTAAACATTTGTGTGAAGTTTCATTAATATCTCTCAAATAGTTTTCCCAGAAAACAGCGGACAAACTATTTACATATATTTGCATTATTTTTTAAGGACAAGGGCCATAACTCTGATACTAAAAATCAATTGAACCTCAGAATCAATTCAGCTTCAGATCTTGATGCATTAAACATGTGTGTGAAGTTTCATTAATATCTGTCAAATAGTTTTCCGAGAAAACAGAGGACAAACAAAATGTTGACGGACGAACGAACGAACGGACAGGGCCACGCCAATATACGACCACCTTTATTAGGTGGGCGTATAAAAATGGAACAGTAAAGCTGCAGGTGTGGATGCCATTCCTCCAAAAATAGCTAAGGTTACAACTCCATCTATCTCCAGACACATTGTAAGGTTGTCACGAGGAGCAGTTTCCAACCAAACTTAAGAAAGCTCAAGTAACACCAATTTTCAAAAAGGATGACCCGATCACTGTCCTGTCAGCATTTTACCCACCTTCTCCAAAATTTATGAACTTCTTTTTAGTGACCAACTGACAGAACATTCTAACACTATATTTCACAACTATTTATCTGCGTTTAGAGCTTCTTTTAGGTGTCAGACTGCCTTGCTCCGTATCGTTGAGGACTGGAAGGATACCTTGGACAAGCACATGCATGTGAGAGCTGTTCTGGTGGATTTGTCCAAGGCATTTCAAGACTGTATCCCCCATGATTGGCAAAGCTCCAATCTTATGGTGTCTCGGCACATGCCTGTAATATATTACATAGCTTTCTTCATTTCAGGTCACTAGCAGTGACTGTTTTAGCTCCTGGCAGAGTATTATCAAAGGGGTACCACAGGGATCCATTATATGGGACCTCTTATTTTCAACATTTTTATTAACGACATCTTTCATTTTGTACAAAATTCTACACTTTACAACTATGCTGACGGCAACACCTTTTCTTTCTGTTGTAAAACCGTGGAGTCCCTGAAGTTAACATTGGAGCTGGATTGTCACACTCTGATAGATTTGTTCATGTCGCAGTATGCATGTTTATCATCACTTGTACGGCCTTGCTGTACAAGCGCGCTTTTATGGCGACGTGCTAGAGTGCCTGACTGCAAACCTGGCGACCCGTGTTCGATCCCGGGTCTGAGCGGGTATGTTTCTTTATAAGAACACCCTGATACATTCAAAAACCAACTGCAGGCAAATCCAGATAAATTTTGAGCCATAGCAGTAGGCAAAAACTCTTTCAGCAGACTAAAACGCTTCACTATAGCAACAGTTCTATTCAATGTGAAGAAACAGTTAAAATTTTAGGCAAAGAATTAAATGTCAATGAACGGATCACTAAAATCTGCCAGAGAGTGAAAAAGACAGCTCAATGTGCTTCCGCGTCTCAGTAAGTTTTTAAATACTGAGAATAGACTTCTGGTTATTAAATCCTTCAGTAGTTCAAATTGCTGTCCAATCATACAGTATGACATTTCTGTAGCAAAGCCAGTACAGAAAAAATGGAAAGGGCCTGAAAAGTGCCTTTAATGATTATACTAGCTCATATTCAGACTTGTTAAATAGTGTGGATCTACCAACACTACACTTAGGGAGGCTTCGTACCATTGCTACAGAAACATTCAAATGCATCAATGATATGTCACCTATTTATACCAGAGATTTAGTTCATCTTATACAATCTTCTTATACTTTCAGGTATGAAAATAGAGTTCAGGTACAGACAGTTCGGACTACGACGTATGGTCAGAGGTCCTTCCGCTTCGAGTCAGCACGGCTGTGGAAGTCTCCCGAATCACTTCAGAATAACATCAGACTATATTATCACCTGAGGATAGAAATTAATTGGTCTATCTCGTGTTAACATTCCGATATTTAACAAACTATTATTATTTAATACGCTGATGCGTACAAAACACTCGAGCGTTTAGAAATAGTCAAGAAATGAATGAATGAATGAATATTGGATGCAACTGTAAGTATTACTAGTACTTAAGGTTATCAAATAATACTCCTTAACGAAAGCTTACTAGCGTATGGAAAGGATAACAAGAAGAAATTGCAAGTTTTATAAAATGTAACATGAACTTCAGTCAAATACTGAAGAAGGCGAAAACATAGAGCACAGAAGTACCGACAACACTATTGGCATTGCTCTACATTCTCCCAACAGCATTGTTTTCACATTGATCGCCATCAACACCATAATCAACGTTACTTTTCTCAACATCTGTGTGAGTATATGTACCGTGTAGCCTTATAAGCCATATCTGCTGAGAAATATGTAAATAAACTTGTTTGTTGCAGATATTCCGGGATCTGTTGGACAATCTTGGACAACGGCTGTAGAGGGCTTGGTTGCGGATTTTGAGCCAGGTGAGTTTGTACTTGCTTTTAATTAATTAGACGGGTTTTTATATAAGTAGAAGTATCTCTCAAATCAATCCTAAATTAATTGAAAATAGGAGTCTTAAAATAATGACGTCCTGCATATTATGAATATGAATTAAAACGATTTCCGACTATATATTCCGGTTACACATGTATTACTTTTCTGAGCGACCATTAATTAATTGAAAACGAATATTATGAATTTTTAATTAGAGTATTTGTTATACATGTAATAGTGTATGAACATACACATGTTTTGACATGACAGAAACTGAGGAATCATATCTATATTATATCATAAGCAAACAGAGCAGACCCTGCTCAAACAGTAGAATCATATCTATATTATATCATAAGCAAACAGAGCAGATCCTGATCATACGGCTCCCGTCCGATCTAGATCTGCTCTGCAGATGTGTAGAAAGGCGTAATTATGGAGTAATGCAGGGCAAAAGTACTACATGAGCTGTCTATATTACTTTTGCCTGCATTAAGCTACCGCCTGTCTTACAGGCCCATACTTACACATGTACCCCTTTTGAGTGTCGCCTAAGACACGTTCTTTTGTATAATGGTTTTTTTTTATAATATGTGTACAGCTACATGGAGGGCCATAGGGATGAGTTCCCGGGGAAGGGAATAAAAGGCTGCGTTTCCACTGGAACCAGGCTGTCTGGCGTTCAGGAGCATGGGCTGGCCACAACATACCAACAACGACAGGTCCTTTTTGATTACGTGCTTCAATTGACGGCTCTGCCATTCCTGTCCGCAGAACACACCAAGAGTACCTTCGATGTCCCCAAGACGGAGGCGACCATGGCGCCGCTGAGGAAGCTGGCGGAGTACATGGACCGACAGTGGATGCGCCATTCAGTGTTTGATGTGGCATCGTGGAGTGTCTTTCGACAGACTGCGAACAAACAACGACATTGAGGGTAAGCTATAACATGTATGGGCAAATAGTAATAATGCCACTTTAGAAACTAAAGAACCTAGAGAACATCAAATTGTCTGAGCTATCTGATCAGGGTCTACTATTTGGCAAATGCATGAAAAGGCGTTTATATGAGGGACAATGGGTAAATCAAGCTTACATGACATCTGGACAGTTTATCCGAAAAAACTGTTGCAAGTTTACTTTTGTGCTTAGGTAAAATATAGCTAAGGTTAAATATAGTTTAGTATCACTTTGTCACCCGACCATGATCATGCTTTAGACGAGTATTGTAACAGGACTGGTGAAAAACATGCAGCCAGACCGGGGATCGAACCCGGGACCCCTCACTTACAAGGCGAGTGCTCTAACCACTGAGCTATCCGAACCGCTTACTGTCTTTCACCCAGTACCTGTACCCGGCCTGTCACACTACTCCCCCTTTTTCCCTGAGATTCTCGCCGAATCTGCAGCAGAAATCATGGGCGTGCACAGGGTCCGATTTTCAAGTTGGGCGCCAACTGTAACAGGACTGGTGAAAAACATGCAGCCAGACCGGGGATCGAACCCGGGACCCCTCACTTACAAGGCGAGTGCTCTAACCACTGAGCTATCCGAACCGCTTACTGTCTTTCACCCAGTACCTGTACCCGGCCTGTCACAGTATTACTGACATGCATATACAATTTGTGCACTTTCATTGATTATGTTTTATTTAAATGATTATCTTCTGTCCATCCGACATGATCGTATATTATGCTTTAGGCGAATATTACTGTACATGTATAAACAACTTCCATTGATTATGTGAATGATTATATTTTCAGGACGGCACCACCGCCTCAATTTAAAGACTGGTAGAAGTGAACTTGGATTTTACAGGCTGGTATCTCTCCTGCGACGGGAAGCAGCCGGTAAGCATTGCTGGAACTCTCACTGAGGAGCAAACTAGAGAGAGATCGGCGATCGAATGCCAGCCGGTGTAATGAGGAATGAACAATAATCTTACGAAGTTTGTAAACATATGTGTGAAGTGTCATTAATATCTCTCAAATAGTTTTCCCAGAAAACAGCGGACAAACTATTTACATGTATATGCATTATTTGTTAAGTACAAGGGCCATAACTCCGAAACGACAAATCAAATGATCCTCAGAATCAACTCAGCTTCAGATCTTGATGCATTAAACATGTGTGTGATGTTTCATTAATATCTGTCAAATAGTTTTCCCAGAAAACAGCGGACAAACTATTTACATGTATTTGCATTATTTGCTAAGTACAAGGGCCATAACTCCGAAACGACAAATCAAATGAACCTCAGAATCGACTCAGCTTCAGATCTTGATGCATTAAACATTTGTGTGAAATGCCATTAATATCTCTCAAATAGTTTTCCCAGAAAACAGCGGACAAACTATTTGCATTATTTTTAAGGACAAGGGCCATAACTCTGAAACGAAATATCAAATGAACCTCAGAATCAACTCAGCCTCAGATCTTGATGCATTAAACATGTGTGTGAAGTTTCATTAATATCTGTCAAATAGTTTTCCGAGAAAACAGCGGACAAACAAAATGTTGACGGACGAACGAACGGACATTCTAACGGATTGAGTGCATGTGGCTATTCTTTTGTTCAAAATAGCCACACAAACTGAAAAAAGCCACATAAAACCGATGAGAACGAAAGATCTTTTGTTCTCATGTAATTATTAAGTCACATAAACAGGAATGGTTAGCGCGGACGGACGGACGGACGGACGGACAGGGCCCCGCCAATATACGACCACCTTTATTAGGTGGGCGTATAAAAAAGGTATAAAGTAGAGATAGAGGATTACTCAAACAGTGCAAATTGTTTACACACATATATATTTCGACGTTTCACGTCTTCATCAGGGGAAGTCAAAACAAGTCCCAAATTTCTACACCGATATTTTATAAAAGGTGGCGTCCTCGGCCGAATACACTTCAGTAACAAGGCGTCCCTAGCGTTACTCACCCTTGTTTATACCGCCTGGTTGCAATGTGTCCAACCTCCTAATCCAGTAGGTCTCCCGTTCCTTTCTGTTTCTGTCTGACCAGTGAGCCTGTGATTCAATGACACAGAGCTCAATGTCATTGAATCACAGGCCTGTCAAGATAGAAATGTTCTGCGACAGGTGACCTGTTGAATTTCCGAGTCCTCCAGTCGGATCTGTGGAGTTTCATCCGTCGACTTATTGTAATTTTTGTTTCCCCAACGTACTGCTTCCCACATCCTCTGCATGTCATCAAGTAAATGGCATTGGCAGTTTTGCAACTGTGTTTGCCATTGATGGATGACACTGCGGCTGCTTTGTTACAGACGTGGTAGTTGGTGACATAAGTTGACAGGTCTGGTATCTCGGCGTGCTGCATGGTCCAGATGGTTCTGGGCCAACCTCGGTTCGATTTTGGCACGGACAAGGATTTCTCACATACCTTCCCTTATCTCCGAGTTAGAACAACGGGGTAAGATTTCCTTATCTGTAACACGTGTAAGATCACTTTAGAACATATATGACGTCATACGTCACATACGTCATATATATGACGTCAAACCATGGAAACCGCTGTTTACATGTCACTTAAACGGCGAAAATGCACTTTTTGATATGTGAGAAAAAGAATCTGATGCTCGTTGTCTTTTAAGATCACACGTTCCTAAACTCACCAAGAAAATGTTATTAAGCTCGCCAAGGCTCGCTTAATGACATTTTCTAAGGCTCGTTTAGGAACATGTGATCTTAAAAGACAACTCGCAACAGATCCTCTATGTCACGCAGGGATTTGGGCCTTCTGTAGGCCACGAGGGATTTCTCCGGAATGATAATGCTCGGCCTTCTCGACGAGTCAACTGTAGGCCAGTGCTTGTCAATAGTCGCACGAATGTCTGGGGGATCCGGATGATAGGTCAGGACAAACGGAATCCTGTTCGTCGTCCTTGCCTCCTTATATTCCAGAAGTTCAGATCCGTCCCCTGGCCTTGGTTTTATATTATTATATTATATAATTATATTAGTATATATAAACTTATTTTAGTGGACCGAGTTGACCCGGCCGACTTGACCCGAAGCCGAGTTGACTCAGGGACCGACTTATCAGGAGGCCGAGTTGACCTGGGACCATTATACAAAATACATATACATATCTGTATATGTCTCTAATTATCCCAACTATATACATATCACACAATCCATTTTCAAAGTAAGTCCTATCCTGGATCAATTAATGATGAACAAGAGGGTCATGATGACCATATATCGGTCACCTGGTTAATAGTGGTTGAGTGCTCTGTTATATACATACACCTACTAAAATTGTTCAGTGCGCTGTATTAGGAGTTTAGGACCGCTTAAAAGATCATTCGTATGAAGATTGATCAATTCTGTTCAGCAAATTAGGAGTCCAATTTGGTACAATGACAAGCCCCTTTGACGTGTCCTGTTTTGTCATATGCAGAGCTATAATATTAAATGGTAGAATCTATAGTCTGACTCAATGCTGTTGAAGGCATTAATTCTTTCTACAGTGAGCGTATTGGTAAGTGCAAATGTAATCTCAAGGCGCAACTGCGACACGGAATTTTATGGTGATGTGATTTACAAACTTCGTAAGATTATTGTTCATACCCATTTTCTCACTTTGTTCATCAAATATGTTAAAAAATCATTAAAAAAGAATATGATCCTATAGTACTACAACATACTGCATGTCTGGCTGTCAACCCTTTTACAGTTCACAATCACGCTGCCCTCTTTGCATGTACGCCGACAAGATAGGTGGATACAGTTTGTTCACTTAAATGTTTTCGTTATACATGCACTTTACCACTGTATTTGCCGTCGCGGTTGTTGTAGATTAGTCGGAGAGGGGATACGTTTATTAACACTGTTTGTCTTTTAGGATGGGGATGGAATAAGTGTGAGGTTGGGCGCCCATAAACCGGTTTAACCCCCCAGTGACTTTTGTCACTGACCGTTCCAAGGCGGTACTTCCATCTTCCTCCTATTGTATGTTTGTTTTGTCTTTGTGCGTCTCTTGTTGTTTTTATAGTTATGTACATTTGCTGTTTCCTTGTGTTGCTGTTCGGGCGACGACTGTTTGTTCTGTATGTGGTGTTTCCTGCATGACTCATTTTTGTACTTTTAGTACTCTATGAAAGCGACCTCTTAAATCCGGAAACGGAAGATGGACGTCGGATATCTGTACTATTTCGTTTTTGTCGTACCCTTTATTACTTTTCTACAGTTACTCTGTTTGCAGCTCTATCATTTAGTACACTAGCGATATATGGATACAGTTTGTTTTACTTAAATGCTTTGTGGTACCCAGTGTTAACAAACAACGTGTGTTCAAGCTCCAAGGAATACGCCTGTTAACACTTCCATATACTAGGGACAGAATTCACCCCCTATACCACAGGTTACCATTGTTAGTGCCAGTATATGTATCTCATGTGCCAGGGCAGAACAGAATTGATCGAACTTCATACGAATGATCTATTAAACGGTCCTAAACTCCTAATACAGCGGAATTAACAATTTTACATGCACTTTACCACTGGATTTGCCATCGCGGTTGTTTACACGGTTTGTCTTTTAGGGTGGGGATGGAATAAGTGTGAGGTTGGGCGCCCA
The DNA here is from genome assembly GCA_963576725.1 of Azorinus chamasolen. NCBI lineage: Eukaryota > Metazoa > Mollusca > Bivalvia > Cardiida > Solecurtidae > Azorinus > Azorinus chamasolen. The sequence goes on from OY755237.1 coordinate 99,128,761, forward strand.
TAAACCGGTTTAACCCCCCAGTGACTTTTGTCACTGACCGTTCCAAGGCGGTACTTCTATCTTCCCCAGTTGTATGTTTGTTTTGTCTTTGTGCGTCTCTATGCTTTTGATAGTTACATGCATGTAGATTTACTGTGTTTTCTTGTGTTGCTGTTCGGACGGCTGTTTGTACTGTATGTGCTGTTTCCTGCATGATTCATATTTGTAATTTGATTGTGACTGGCTCTACAGTACGCTCGAATCAATTGTGACTGACTCTACAGTGAACTCGATTGTGACTGACTCGACTCGACATTGAGCTCGATTTGTGACTGACTGTACAGTGAGCTCGATTGTGACTGACTCTACAGTGAGCTCGATTGTGACTGACTCGACAATGAGCTCGATTGTGACTGACCCTACAGTGAGCTCAACTGTGAATGACTCTACAGTGAGCTCGATTGTGACTGACTCTACAGTGAGCTAGATTGTGATGGGCTCTACAATTTGCTCGTATGTGATTGGCTTTACAATGAGCTGGATTGTGACTGCCTCTACAGTGAGCTTGATTGTGCCACCAAAGACTGGGGCTATCATGTTCTTATCAGAGGTCATGCAGTTGCAGTCACTTGTCACTTGTGTTAAACGGATCGGAGTATACCAGCTAACGTATTATTTATGACTTCCGACTAAAATTGAAGTCGATATATATGCTCAAAACCTAAATAGTGTTTATTTCTGGGAGGGACCTATCTGGTATGCCTTTCATGTTGGTTGGGGTGCTAGCTGTGATAAATCAGCAGATACTTGGGAGCCCTGTGGGTGCTCATGTGACCAGGCGGCGGTTAAATCCTGGAAGATGCCACTTGCTGATGTCAGCAGACTTGCCAGCCACCGCATTTATGCCATCAACATTGTCCTCATCACCAGAGGTATTTACAACATAGGTTAGTTGGTCAACATTTGTTTTATATCCCCATGTTTGCATAAGGGACATACGTGCCTGTTACTCTTTTTTATAGCCAGTATATCGTGCTGGGTAGGGACAGTTGCGTCAATGTTTACCTCAGCTCTATTTGACTGTGTTCAGGACCTACCTCGGCTATTCACAATGTTGCTGTCTGCTACCCTATCGGAATCACTGATGTCACTTGTTCGTTCTGGTTTTCTGTGTCCGGGTCTTTGCCCGTCTAGACACAGGGTTACTTACCATGGAAAAGTAGTAAAATCAAGCAGGCAAAGCCACATACAAGACGCAACCACCACCAAAACACCGATACACAGCATGACACACACATACACACACACAACCACACACCCAAACGCACACTCACACACGAGACAGACACAGAAAACACCAACAGACACACAAGAACCAGAGACAAACACTCCACACACGAACAAAACCACAAGCACAAAGACGTAAGGTAAACAAAAGGAAGGATGACAAAGAGAGTACCGCCTTGGCACGGTCAGTAGCAAAAACACCACTGGGGGTTAAACCGGTTTACAGACATCCTAACCTCACACTTCTCTCAAAGTCACCCTAGCTTTACAAATAGTGTAAATAAAGGTATCCCCGCCGGACTTACCCACAACATAGACGACGGTGAACACAGGACAAGTAAAACATAGCATAATAACTGTGACAAATATGTACTCAATGGCTTTGCTGAAGTCAGAGCACCTGCAGGTAAGCCGTTAAGGGCACGACAGGGAAAAAGTAATACATGAGTCTGGTAAGCTCATCCCGTATCCGAGTTTAAGCGTATACCATCATAGAGTACTACCCTCGGCCTGTCATCGTGCAAGCAAAGAGGGAAGCGTAACTACCGACTGTAAAAGGGTCGATAACCAAACATGCAGTGCGTTGCAATATAATGGGATCATAACCTTTCTTCTTAAATGTTTTAATGCGTTTTATAAACAAATCATGAACATGGATATGACCCCGAATTTTCCTAAGTTTGTAGATAACATCCCCATAAAAGTCTGGTTGAGAAATGCCTTGTTGCAGTAACGTCCGTAGATTGCAATTATATTTACTAATGAGTGGTAAATTTCGATAATAAAATTTAGAAAACGTTTTCCGAAGTTTGTGATATCTGTAACCTTGCTTAAGAAGTTTATCAGTTATAACTAAATTACGACTATTAAAATCTTCAAGCAAAGAACAGGCTCGGGCAAACCGAATAAGTTGAGAAATATAAACCCCATAAGATGTAGAACGGGGCACATCTCCATCTAGAAAAGGATAATTAACAATTTTAAATTAAAATCTTCTCTTTTATCGTATATTTTGGACGAAACTTTATCATTTGTAATTGAGAGATTCAAATCTAAAAATGAATCTATAATGTCAGATTGATTCGCTTTGTTTAAAGACAGTTCTTTTGGGTAAATTGAGGAAATCATAGTTTCAAAATAAGGATTATCTAAATTCAAAATATCGTCTAAATACCTTGAAGTTTTATTAAAAGCATTAACAATATCGGTCTGTGTATCAGGTTTTAAGCTAAGCATAAAATCCCTCTCATAGCAATACAAAAACAAATCTGCAACAAGAGGGGCACAATTTGTACCCATGGGTATACCAACAACTTGACGATATATGGTACCCCCATAACGCACAAATATATTATCTAAAAGAAAGGTAAGAGATCTACAAACATCAAGGCAAGTCCACATTGTGTAATGTTCAACTTCTGAATTCGAAAAGAATGAACGTTGAACATTACAAGCAATGAACATTTTGTTTTCTCTGGCAAAGGTCTTTTCAATTAATTTAATCAGTTTATCCTTTATAAGATGGTGAGGTAGAGTAGCATAGAGTGTAGAGAAATCACAAGAGCTCAGTGAAGAAATGTTATACTGTTCATTTTCAAGTTTCGTTAAAACATCGTTTGAATTTTTTATGGACCAAAAACATTAATAACAGAATTTTCATATATTTTATCACAATAACGTTTTACATGGTCTTTGATCGTAGTAAGACAGGACGTCAAAAGTTTAGATATTTTAGTAGTGGTACAACAGCTAGAGTTGGCTATTAAACGCGCCTTATAAGGGTTTTTATGTAGTTTCGGAATCCAGTACAAAATAGAAAGTTTATGTTGTTTTAAGTTAGGACCAGACTTAAAATCGTTGCGCATTTTTACATGTTCCGAGACTATATCTTTTTCAGGTGTTGGAACTGTTATATAAATTCGGTAAACGGGTGATCCCTCGAAAGCAAAAGTAGAAATGCAAAAAGAGAAAATTGCAGACTCGGTTTTATTGAGTCTGTTCATGAGTAGTAATTAAAAGTGCAACACTACTCACGCCCCCTAGCACCGGCTTAAGCAGTATTCAATTTTCAAAACCAATAACGTCAAAACTTATGATCCCGAAGGACAAGAAAATATAACAACACTGAGAAAGTTTGTGAATCAGTTAGCTCCTTCTTTAAAACATCAACATAATACAATCTTCAAATAATGATTACATTATTTGATGCCTTGTCAGCAGGAACAAGAACATAATTTGAATGAACATTAGAAATGTTTTTCTTCAAATAGCGAAAAGTAACTCCAGGTCGAGGTGGTAAAAGATTGTAATTTGATTTGTAACAAGAGTACCGCATACGGTACATAATACGCCCACTTGCAAACTTTCTCAGATTCAACATGCTTTATAAGTGTTGACATTTTCTAATCTGTGCTTCAGATCTTGATTTCCATATTAAGGTGATACTATTTTTAAAACAATTGAAGTGAATATCTTATTAATTAAAAAAGTTACAGCTAATCCTCACATTTGCAGATTTTTGTAAAGTGCAATGGCCATAACTCGATAAAGACTGAATGAACCTCAAAATAAACTCAGCTTCAAATTTTGTTGTTTAAAACATTTGTGTTAATGGAAAAGTAGTAAAGTCAAGCAGGCAAAGCCACATGCAATACGCAACCACCACCAAAACACCGATAGACAGCATGACACACACACACACACAACCACACACCCAAACGCACACACACACACACACACGAAATGAACACAGAAAACACCAAAAGACACACAAGAAACAGGGACAAACGTTCCACAACATGAACAAACCACAATCACAAAGACGCAAGGCAAACAAAAGGAAGGGTGACAAAGAGAGTACCGCCTTGGCACGGTCAGCAGCAAAAACACCACTGTTAAGTTTCATTTATATCATTTTAATAGTTTTCCCAGAACACAACAGACAAACTAAAAGTTGACCGACAAACAAAGCAACAAACACACAAAGTTCAAGCACCATAACTTTAGAATAAAATGACTTATCAAAACCCCGCAATATATGTGAAATACATATTAAGGTTTAACCATATAAAAACAATTGAAGTAAATATCATTTCAAATGAAAAAGTTATGGCCATCCTCATATTTGCATAGATTTGCATTATTTCTTTTAAGTGCATGGGCTATAACTCCGAAACAACAAATCAAATTGAACCTCAGAATTGACTTAGCTTCAGGTCTTGATGCATTAAACATGTGTGTGAAGTTTCATTAATATCTGTCAAACAGTTTTCCCAGAAAACAGCGTACAAACTATATGAATATATTTGCATTATCTATTAAATAAAAGGGCCATAACTCTGAAACGAAAAATCAAATGAACCTCAAAATAAATTCAGCTTCAGATCTTGATGCATTATACATTTGTTTAAAGTTTCATTAATATCTCTCAAATAGTTTTCTCAGAAAACAGCGGACAAACTATTTGCATGTATTTGCATTATTTTTAAGTACAAGAGCCATAACTCCGAAACGACAAATAAAATGAACCTCAGAATCGACTCAGCTTCAGATCTTGATGCATTAAACATTTGTATGAAGTTTTATTAATATCTCTCAAATAGTTTTCCCAGAAAACAGCGGACAAACTATTTGCATGTATTTGCATTATCTTTTTAGGACAAGGGCCATAACTCTGAAACGAACAATCAAATGATCCTCAGAATCAACTCAGCTTCAGATCTTGATGAATTAAACATTTGTGTGAAGTTTCATTAATATCTCTCAAATAGTTTTCCCAGAAAACAGCGGACAAACTATTTGCATGTATTTGCATTATTTTTTAAGTACAAGGCCATTACTCCGAAACGACAAATCAAATGAACCTCAGAATCGGCTCAGCTTCAGATCTTGATGCATTAAACATTTGTGTGAAGTTTCATTAATATCTGTCAAACAGTTTTCCCAGAAAACAGCGGACAAACTACTTGCATGTATTTGCATTATTTTTTTAAGTACAAGGGCCATAACTCTGAAACGAAAAATCAAATGAACCTCAGAATCAATTCAGCTTCAGATCTTGATGCATTAAACATTTTTGTAAAGTTTCATTAATATCTGTCAAATAGTTTTCCAAGAAAACTGCGGACAAACAAAATGTTGACGGACGAACGAACGAATGAACGAACGGACGGACGGACAGGGCCACGCCAATATACGACCACCTTTATTAGGTGGGCGTATAAAAAGTAATACGCGTATCATTAATATCAGAAATACATTTCTTCCAATCCGAAAGGGCATTAACATCAGCATGTTCTCGTCGACACCATTTGATGCAGACTTCTTGAATAGCTTCTGCAATATGAGTTCGACAAGCGTCAAAATCAATAAGGGAAGGTAATCTATATTTAGGTCCTTTAGTTAGGAGAGTCCTGAGACGTTTATCCTTTATGATATCAAAATTACCAGTAATGACATGACCAACTGGTTGATAGCAAAAGCTAGAAATGCTATATTCTCAAGAAATAGGGGTATTGACATCAACATTTAAGTCAGAGACAATTTTATTGTAGTTAAAAATAACATTCCTAATAGGTTTATTATATTTATAACAGATGATAGGTGATTCAGAGTTGATGAACTATTTGGGAATAGTATCGATTACATACTTATCACGAAATATACTTTGCATATCAATGAAATCGATACCTTTATTTAGGAATTGAAGTTTCAGAAACTGTCTTTTATGTTCAGATTCTTTATCAATACGAGGACGAAGAACATGCTGTGTGTAACTTTGTATAAGTGAAGCAGTATTAATTAACGGATATGTACGCGTATATATTTTATCAGCCTCTTCGTCTATGGATTTGAGACAGGAAAAGGGTAATGTCAATTTATATCTCAACTTATTCGTTTTGCTAGAGCTTGTTCAGCTATTGACGATTTTAACAGTCGAAATCTCATTTTAACTGAAAAACTGCTTAAGCAAGGATATAGATACCATAAACTAAGAAAAACTTTCTCTAAATTTTACTATCGAAATCTCTCGATTATTGGCAAGTACCAATGTAATCTCAAGGTGCTTCTGCGACACGGTATTTCACATCCTGAATTTTATGGTGATGTGATTTACAAACTTCGTAAAATTATTGGACATATCCATTTTCTCACTTTGTTCATCAAATGTGTTAAACAATTCATTAAAAAGGGATATGATCCTGTAGTACTACAACATACTGCATGTTTGGTTGTGAACCCTTTTACAGTTGGCAATCACGCTGGCCTCTTTGCATGTACGCCGACAAGAAAGGTTTAGTACTCTATGAAGACGACCTCTTAAATCCAGAAATGGAAGGAGAACGTCGGATATCTGTACTATTTCATTTTTGTCGTACCCTTTATTACTTTTCTACAGTTACTCTGTTTGCAGCTCAATCATTGAGTACACTAGCGATAGGTGGATACAGTATGTTCAATTAAATGTTTTTTCGTTATACATGCACTTTACCATTGTATTTGCCGTCGCGGTTGTTGTAGATTAGTCGGAGAGGGGATACGTTTATTTACACTGTTTGTCTTTTAGGGTGGGGATGGAATAAGTGTGAGGATGGGCGCCCATAAACCGGTTTAACCCCCCAGTGACTTTTGTCACTGACCGTTCCAAGGCGGTACTTCCATCTTCCTCCTATTGTATGTTTGTTTTGTCTTTGTGCGTCTCTTGTTGTTTTTTCTAGTTATGTACGTTTGCTGTTTCCTTGTGTTGCTGTTCGGGCGAGTGTTTGTTCTATATGTGGTGTTTCCTGCATGACTCATTTTTGTACTTTTATGAATACCTGGGTAGGGACAGTTGCGTCAATCTTTACATCGGCTCTATTTGATTGTGTTCGGGACTTAGCCCGGCTACTCGTAGTGTTGCTGTCCATGTTTACCTAAGCTCTATTTGACTGTGTTCGGGACTTAGCCCGGCTACTCGTAGTGTTGCTGTCCCTGTTTACCTAAGCTCTATTTGACTGTGTTCGGGACTTAACCCGGCTACACACAGTGTTGCTGTTCATGTTACATCGGCTCTATTTGACTGTGTTCGGGACTTAACCCGGCTACTCATAGTGTCGCTGTCCATGTTTCAGAACCACTACTATCGCAACAATGTTCTTTCACATTTTTCGCAATGGAATGTCAGCAGCATGCTAGGTTGACTCCTATTGGAGTGACGATGTCAGTTGGAGTCCCTGTGGGAGACACCATTGATGTTTTGGTGTCCGGGACTTAACCCGTTCAGACAAAGGACTATTTTCCTTCACAAATGCGGAATCGTCAATGTCACAACATTATTCTTGCCAGTTTCTGCATATGAATGTCAGCAGCATGCTAAATTAAGTTCGTGTTGGAGTCTCGGTGCTAGTTTGAGTTACTGTAAGATACACCATTGATGCTTTCAAACTGGCAAAACTGGTCGTGTTTATCATGATTCCTTCTATGTTCAGTGAAATTGAAGCAGTTGTCAAACTAGTGCACCACTAATTAAACTATGATAAAACTATAACAAAATCTACATTATAATTTTAATCCAAAGAGTACCCTTAAACTGATATGCCCTGGGAATGCACTGAGTCATTCACTGTATATCCATTCCATAAGCAGCTATTAAGACAATACACAAGACACTTGTGCTTGTTAATGCGACAAATCCCTGTGAGGGCTAGAACACCAATGACCTGTGAGGGCAAATAAGCCTATCTCAGATGATTTCATCGTATGGCTTTGTGTTCAAGAAGAACTAAAACAGAGAGCTTAACTCTCGTCCTAAGTGAGAAAACGATATAAATATCCATTAATTTTAATGGAAAAGTAGTAAAGTCAAGCAGGCAAAGCCACATGCAAGACGCAACCACCACCAAAACACCGATAGACAGCATGACACACACACACACACAACCACACACCCAAACGCACACTCACACACACGAAATGAACACAGAAAACACCAAAAGACACAAGAAACAGGGACAAACGTTCCACAACATGAACAAACCACAAACACAAAGACGCAAGGCAAACAAAAGGAAGGGTGACAAAGAGAGTACCGCCTTGGCACGGTCAGCAGCAAAAACACCACTGGGGGTTTAAACCGGTTTACGGACGTCCTAACCTCACACTTCTCTCAAAGTCACCCTAGCTTTACAAATATTGTAAATAAAGGTATCCCCGCTGGACTTACCCACAACATAGACGACGGTGAACACAGGACAACATGTAAAACATAGCATAATAACTGTGACAAACCGTCAAATATGTACTCAATGACTTTGCTGAAGTCAGAGTACCTGCAGGTAAGCCGTTAAGGGCACGACAGGGAAAAAGTAATACATGAGTCTGGTAAGCTCCTCCTGTATCCAAGTTTAAGAGTATACCATCATAGAGTACTACCCTCGGCCTGTCATCGCGCAAGCAAAGAGGGAAGCGTAGCTACCGACTGTAAAAGGGTCGATAACCAAACATGCAGTGTGTTGCAATATAATAGGATCATAACCTTTCTTTTTAAAAGTTTTAATGCGTTTTTAAGCCATATATGCAAAGATAATTTTAAAATGACCCAGCTCCGAAAATTAAATAATTAGTTTGTCTTAAAGTGAAAGCCATATGATCACCTTGTCAACAACTATTATGATTTAGTTATAGAACATTTGTCGATATTTTAATTTCGAACAGGCAAGCGTTATCCATTAAATAACTGACTTATACTTCGACCGTCTACTCATCTACATACCATAAATTTGCAAGTCTACGTAAGAAGCAAGGTTGTGTAGACAATTCCTATCTGGTCATGTGTAACCTCGGTCCATTTACCACATATTCTTACACATACTGTATTTGAGTTGTTTCTATGAAAACGTCATCATACAGAATTCTTACGGATAATTAATATTCAGCCATTTTAACCAATCGAGGGTAAAACTGAATGTATCTAATTTCAGCAAATCAAGATATTGTCGAATGTTCAGTCTGTTTACACACGACAATGTGAAATATGTTCGCACATCTCGCTTTCTGCAATCCGGTTTGGCTTGCTGGATCTAATGAGGATCTCCGAATGGCTTTATATTATGAATGAAACTACACTACGCTGAATCCATTTCTTCTCCTTTCATGTCTCTGCTATTAAAAGTACAAAAATGAGTCATGCAGGAAACACCACATACAGAACAAACACTCGCCCGAACAGCAACACAAGGAAATAGCAAATGTACATAACTAGAAAAAACAACAAGAGACACACAAAGACAAAACAAACATACAATAGGAGGAAGATGGAAGTACCGCCTTGGAACGGACAGTGACAAAAGTCACTGGGGGGTTAAACCGGTTTATGGGCGCCCAACCTCACTCTTATTCCATCCCCACCCTAAAAGACAAACAGTGTAAATAAAAGTATCCCCTCTCCGACTAATCTACAACAACCGCGACGGCAAATACAATGGTAAAGTGCATGTATAACGAAAAAACATTTAATTGAACATACTGTATCCACCTATCGCTAGTGTACTCAATGATTGAGCTGCAAACATAGTAACTGTAGAAAAGTAATAAAGGGTACGACAAAAATGAAACAGTACAGATATCCGACGTTCTCCTTCCATTTCTGGATTTAAGAGGTCGCCTTCATAGAGTACTAAACCTTTCTTGTCGGCGTACATGCAAAGAGGCCAGCGTGATTGCCAACTGTAAAAGGGTTCACAACCAAACATGCAGTATGTTGTAGTACTACAGGATCATATCCCTTTTTAATGAATTGTTTAACACATTTGATGAACAAAGTGAGAAAATGGGCATGTCCAATAATTTTACGAAGTTTGTAAATCACATCACCATAAAATTCAGGATGTGAAATAC